>CM068828.1:91634777-92119777 GCA_028554795.2 Sinohyriopsis cumingii
TCATGTTTAAATCATAAGTGTGTCATATGTGTATCTTATGTTGATTGAATTAATGTGAATAAAAATAGAAACCAAAATAAAACAATCAACTTATCTATTTGCAAATGTGATTGTGAACAACAAGAATAGGCATAGAACTAAATTTTGTAGCGGAAACACTTGCAGGGATGTTAGGAACTCATCCACTCGATCAATACACAGTTACCCAGAGCATATCGTAGCTCCGTTCAATGGGCAAGCATGTGTATTTGTATGCGATATAAATAAAATATACATATAGTATGTATGGTGTATCAATGATATACCACTCGTTGTATAAATTTGCGGTAAAAGGAAACTCGGCAAGCCTCGTTTCCTTTAAATGAGAAAAGTATACATCGCGTAGTGTATCAGTGATACAGCGTATATACTATGCACACACACACACACACACACACACACACACACACATTACGTTTCTAATGCAACCAAAATCTGTACCTAAATTAAAAATCTGAAAAAGAGAGTTCATTAGTATTGTGGGATGTGTATATCGCATGTAGATTTTACGGTTTAAAGTTATTTTTGTGGTCTTACATTCTTTGCAAACTGTGTTTAAACAACTGCCCACGCCGGCACGTAGACCTATTATATATATCAACTTTCATAGATCTGATTGGATGACAAAGAGGATGTACAGAAGCCCAGTCTCAGAACACTTCTTCTCCATGGCCACACTTTCAGTGATATAACACTTATATCAATTGCTCACAACCCTAAATGGAGTTTCGAAACCAGGAAAGAAAAGGAATCTTACCGGATACGCCGCCTTAGAACATTGAAACCAAACGGTTTAAACCAAGAAGACTAGAAAAAGACAGCCATTCACAAATAAATTTAACTTTTTGCAGCCGGCATGTTCTCTTTTCAATAATTCTCTAAATTTTCTTATTAGTGACCCAATAGCCTACAATAACAACTATAACAATGAAATATCCGGGATATAATTTGCGCCTACATAAATTTATATAAAATAACAGATGACGCTATGGCTCAACGATTTCTAGGTCAATATAAAATATCTTTCAGCATCCGCAACAACGGTTTGTCTGTTTTATTTGCTTATCTTGTCTATGTTTTGTATTTGCCTTTGAAAAAGACTCATTAAGAGTCGAAAGCGCTTGAGCTAGTTATTGTTGTTGTTGTATGGTTTAACGCATTTTTCAGCACACGATAGGCTACACATGGCGGCCAGTATTAATGGTGGAAGAAGCACCCGTGAAATGCCCGGAACGAACCACCGACCCTCGAGAAGCTACTGGCAAGCTTTCTCACATACCCACACTGGCCGAATCCGAGACTCGAACCCATGCAGACAGAGGTGAGATGGCAGTGATCCGTAATGGAGAGCGCTTTAGACCACTCGGCCACCTTAGGCTAGTTAGATGATATATATATATATATATATATATATATATATATATATATATATATATATATATATATATATATATATATATATATATATTGTGAAGTTCTATGTGACCCACTGTTATGTGTTGTGGTGGGCTGCTCCCAATATTTATTTGAATTACTGTGGAATTTCCACCCTGGCTCATTTTTGTAGGAAGTGAAATTAGTGATAGAGAGAGGTAAAGCTCCGAGACCCCAGTCAGCAATACCGACAATTAAATTATTAAGAACACAAAGGTGAAATCCAAAAGAATAACAATTTAATGCAAATTAAACGATATTAATTTGTCAACCAATCTTCTTCCTCTCGACCATGTGACAACCTATTTCATCACGTGATTATAGTGTGAGATGGCTTTCCCCTGTACTTGGTTTCTACCATCTGTGTTTACTCCGACAATTCCTTTCCTCCTTCCGGCGTTCTCCGTACTCCGATTCTTCCTATCCTCTTCCCCTTTTGTCTCCTTTTCTCCTTCTCCTCCTCCTTCTCTCTCTCTCTTCCTCCAGCAACTAGGCTTGTTTTCGGCCTACTGCCTTGTTCTATCCTGTCTCTCTGAGACTCGGGACTTGACTACCTGGTAGTTCTGTCCCCAAAATCTTCCTTTACGAAGCTTTCTGTCCTTGAATGTACCAATGTTTTTCCTGCCAAATCACGAGTGGCTCCCGGAGTTATTGCTGCAGCTTGTCAGCACGATGCTTCACAATGACTAATTCGTTCTCAGCCCAAATGACTGTTAAATTCTGGTTCGAATTGATGGCCCCACCCTTCCTCAGTTCTGATTGGATATCAATTCTACCCCAGTCGGTCCAACTTAACAGACGAGCCTCAGGCCATCTGTCAAAGCGGGGAGATTTACAACAGCATCGAGGGTCCTTTGTTCTAGCACAAAGCTTCTAACGTCTACATGTTAGTTTTGACACCTAACGAAGAGAACTCTTGTACAAACACGAATTGCCACGGCAGTGCAGGGTCGACATACTCATGGCGCTAACCCATTCCTTTGTTCCTGACTTACGTAATTGCGGCGGGCAAACGCGATAATCCCCCCACGCTTGAGAATAAAATCGGGATTTTATTCAACAAATTACTTCAAATGCAAATGCGCGTTACTACGCGTAATAAAATAACAAAATTATAGCGACACTACACGCTGACTACGGACACGAATATAGACACAACATACGGTTATCTACAGAGCGATCTATGATCTTGCTTAAAGTGTTCGCTGCCTTTCCTGGTGTGGCGATAGAAGATCCCGGTCTTGTACGCAAACTTCACCGCGCCATTCGGAGTTTCTTTCTCTGTTCCTTCTGCAGCGTATTTGTGCAACTGCGTCAGAGCTGCGTCCTCCTGCTGCAGCTTCCTCAATTCGGCCAGAAGAACGTTACTGACCGGTGTCGACGTAATTTCTATCGGCATCGCTTTCGTCTGTCGACTCTTGGACCAGGTTTCCACAGCACTCACCAGCATCGGTGTGCAGGTTTCGGGGTTCGGTTGTGGCAACACATAACGACATCCCAGTATGACGTGATGTGATAATCCAGCCAAGCACGCAGCTTCAATTTTCCCCTTCACATATGGCGAATCGAGGTCGATGACAGACACTGGCAATGAGTCATGCGCGCTGTTCGCGTACTGTACTTCAATTACTTTCCCTGTGTAATCCTCAGGCTTCACGTATTTCTTGTCGACAAGGGCTGGAACGCTACACCCAGTGTCATACAAGATGGTGGCACCTTCTCCGTTGACAGTAGCAGACGCAAGGTTTGATGGTTTACAGCTTGCCTCCGGCTCGCACTCCTTTCTAGCTACAGCATTCACCTGGGTCTGCCTGCCCTTGGGACAGTCCCTGGCAAAATACCCCGGGTGTTTGCAGTTGTAACACGTCGGCGACCCTCGTCGACCTGCAAGGCCCGTTCTCGTGGGTGAGGCCTGTCCTGGTCTATGGGTAACATCCTTGCCTGCGGATCCCCCTCCGACCTTCCCGTCGCCCTGACGGTTACGGACAGCCGGCTCTTCCTCACCCACTCGGCGCGACTCAGTGGGTCGGGGTCGGTCCACACCCCCGGAACCTCCACTCTTCGAGTGAGCCTTCTCGTATCTCTCCGCCATGCTGGAGATCTCTTCGAGCGTATGGTGTTCTCTCTCTGCTAGAAAGACTGTCAACTCGCGACAGTAAGTACTCAGGACATGCTCCTTGAGTATAACCTCGCGTAGCCCGTCGTACGATCGTTCGACGTCGGCCATCTTCATCCACTTCTCAAATAACCCTCGAACACGGGTGTGGAATTGAGAGTGGGTTTCCGTTGTCTTTTTCGTCGAATCCCGAAAAAGTTTACGGTACGTTTCGGCGGTCAGCCGATAATGGCAAAGAAGGGCCTTCTTGAGCGCGTCGTAGTCGTCAGCATCATCTGCAGCTAAGCTGTGGTAAACTTCACGAGCTGCACCTTGCAAAAAGGCTGAGACGTTAATCGCCCAATGCTGCGAGGGAATTTTATGAGCGTCCGCGAGTTTCTCAAATTGCACGAGGAAATCGTCAATGGTCTCTTCTTTGTCATTGAACCGCGGCATACTTATCTGTACCATTCGGTGATCGATAAATGGTCGTACGCTCCCTCCAGGAATCGTACTGGGGTCGTCCCTATCGGTGTCCCTAGCCGCTAACCTTACCTTCTCCATTTCGAGAGTGTGAGCGAGCTCTCGTTCTTTTGTGGCCGCTGATATCCTGGCCAGCTCCAGTTCTTTCTGTGTTTCTCTGTCTGCTGATATCTTGGCCAGCTCTTTCTGTGTTTCTCTGTCCGCTGCTATCTTGGCCAGCTTTCTGTCCGCTGATATGCTAACCAGCTCCCGCTCTCTGTCGGCTGCTCTTTCTGCCTTCCATTCTTTTATGCGTTCTTCTACGAACGCCGCCAGGCGATCTCCCTCGTAGCCGAGATCTTCCGCGCCCATGGCACGGTACTCCTTAATCATCTGTCTTTCTGTAGCCATTTTATTATGACACTAACAGTAAGTGATACCTTGTCTCGACTCACTAACAATTGACAGATGTTACCCGTTTCTACCAAATATTTACCTGTTAACACCACTAACTTCGCTCAGGTAAGATAATTTGCTCGATATTTGCTTCAAAATTACTGCAAGTAATTAAAATCTACCAAGCATGCAAATATCAAAATATAACATACACAATATGAAAAATCATACAAATTCAAAATACACAGGATGGAAAATATCTCACAACTATCTCACACTGTTCACCAATACTTCCTAAGAAATAAAACATTAAGTCGTAAAGATAATACTTTTGTCTAATTCATATCCCGGACGAAGCGCCCACTGTGACGTTCTATGTGACCCACTGTTATGTGTTGGGGTGGGATGCTCCCAATATTTATTTGAATTACTGTGGAATTCCCACTCTGGCTCGTTTTTGTAGGAAGTGAAATTAGTGATAGAGAGAGGTAAAGCTCCGAGACCCCAGTCAGCAATACCAACAATTAAATTATTAAGAACACAAAGGTGAAATCCAAAAGAATAACAATTTAATACAAATTAAACGATATTAATTTGTCAACCAATCTTCTTCCTCTCGACCATGTGACAACCTATTTCATCACGTGATTATAGTGTGAGATGGCTTTCCCCTGTACTTGGTTTCTACCATCTGTGTTTACTCCGACAATTCCTTTCCTCCTTCCGGCGTTCTCCGTACTCCGATTCTTCCTATCCTCTTCCCCTTTTGTCTCCTTTTCTCCTCCTCCTCCTCCTTCTCTCTCTCTCTTCCTCCAGCAACTAGGCTTGTTTTCGGCCTACTGCCTTGTTCTATCCTGTCTCTCTGAGACTCGGGACTTGACTACCCGGTAGTTCTGTCCCCAAAATCTTCCTTTACGAAGCTTTCTGTCCTTGAATGTACTAATGTTTTTCCCGCCAAATCACGAGTGGCTCCCGGAGTTATTGCTGCAGCTTGTCAGCACGATGCTTCGCTATGACTAATTCGTTCCCAGCCCAAATGACTGTTAAATTCTGGTTCGAATTGATGGCCCCACCCTTCCTCAGTTCTGATTGGATATCAATTCTACCCCAGTCGGTCCAACTTAACAGACGAGCCTCATGCCATCTGTCAAAGCGGGGAGATTTACAATAGCATCGAGGGTCCTTTGTTCTAGCACAAAGCTTCTAACGTCTACATGTTAGTTTTGACATCTAACGAAGAGAACTCTTGTACAAACACGAATCGCCACGGCAGTGCAGGGTCGACATACTCACGGCGCTAACCCATTCCTTTGTTCCTGACTTACGTACCCGCGGCAGGCAAACATGACATATATATATATATATATATATATATATATATATATATATATATATATATATATATATATATAGTGTGTGTGTGTGTGATTAGGATTTTTAACGTGGTTTAACAATTTTCAGTCATATCGCTACGATGTCTGCAGTGTGGCAGTTTATAGTGACGTCTAGCGCTGGGGCAACATACAGCATGATGTCCCACCCAGTCCTACAACAAAACTTTCATGAAGTTTTAAATATTCATGATCACGGACATAAAGGAATGAGAAGACTTGTGATGAAGTGTTGTTAGTCCAATTCTGTTTGATGGGAGTGTTAATTGGTGAATCGTCAAGCCCGTATGTCAGCTACGCACGATTTAGTACCATCACCTACCTCATCGGGGATGCGTGATTAATCTAGCGATCGTGGGATTGGTGAGTGCAGGCAATACGATGAGACAGTAACTCAAAGACCCCCCCCCCTTATTTACATACATACATACATACATACATACATACATAAGAAATAAATATTTTTCTGGGGGTGGTGGTGTTCTGACGTCAGTTCTAACACATTATTGGCTAAATAATGCCGACGAAATTGATATTAAGTGACCTTCACAAGGACACCCCAAATAAGTAAGATTTTTTTTACATACATGTATAAAATTAAAGTAACAATCAAAACGATCTGTTTAGAGTTTAAAGTTTTCACTTCTGGTTCTGCTTACGCAGAGCATGATATAACGTTTAAAGTGGATAAATATAAACATGAAGTTTTTAATTTATGACAAAAAAATTCATTAAGATATATCGTATCATCCGTGTGAAACTTTTTTGCATTTAAAATTATATATTAACAAAAGTTGCATCACTTACAGCTGTTGGGAGGGGGGATAATAAAAACGACAACGTCGTCTTAGAGTATTTTTCTGGTAAGATCGTGATTTGCAAAAAAGAAAGAAAGAAATACAAGCGTAGACAAAGAGTCTACCAAATGCGCACCCCAAAATGGTTTCCATCAATCATTGTTGCATATGCTCACCGCCACAAAACTGTTGTAAATTGTCGACGTTACCACGCCTTACATGCCCGATGATAAAACAGTATTCAAGGTGGAAGATGGCAAATAAACAAGACAACAGCTCGGTCAAGCAATAGATCATCATTATATTCTGTTTTTGGATTTAATTCAGACTCGTTTAATTGAAAACGAAATACAACATACACACCTCTGAAATTAGCAGCATTGAGAAGTGTACAAGCAAGCTCTGAGGAACATATGTGATACGGGCTTTGAAGCCGTACAGTTTTTGATTTACCTGTCGAAAGTTTTGACGCAAAAGAAAGAAACATTTTACACATGATTTTATATATTTTCTTCACTGGAAATAGGACTAAGGGTATACTATTGAAAATAGGACTAAGAGTATAGATTGAAAATAGGACTCAAAATATGGACTGAAAATAGGCCTATGGGTATAGATTGAAAATAGGACTGAAAATAGGACTCCATAGTAGAGACTGGAAACAGGACTAAGAGTTTAGATTGGAAATAAGACTAGCAGCATAGACGGGAAAAAGGACTAAGAGCATACCAGAGCCTTGCTGTACGAATACAGGAATTTAAGGTTTGTTTATCTTTCCATTATTTCTTTTCCATATGTTATTTTCATATTCATTTTCATATAACTAAAATGACCGCTCCGGTGATCTAGTGGTTAGAGCGTCCGCCTCGGATGTGGGAGGTCGTGGGTTCGAATCCGACCGAGTCATACCAATGACTTACAAAAATGGCACTAACAGCTGCCTCGCTTGGCGCTCAGCTTTAAGAGGTTAGTGTAAGGACTGGTCGGCTTGGTGTCGTTAAAAATCTAAATCACACACACACACACACACACACACACACACACTCATATAACAAATGTGACCTGTATGTTTTTATTATTTGTTATCATATATTAAAATATTAATTCTGCCTACTATCATCAAGCATTTTTCTTTAGGATCCAGGAATAGCACTTTCCGTTCAGACTGGTGTATATTTATAATACTCTATAAATAATACTATATACCTGGATTTCTTTCATAGGAATCCGGAATGACTTTAGATACATGAGAATTAATTACTAGGTCGTCATGCGAGTGTGTCTGCTACACACAAGTGCATATAATACCGACTGATTAACATCATTTTTTTGGTGACGTGTGCTCAGTCGTGAGGGAATATGGGCTCGTGTGTCCAGGCATGGCGATGGGTGCCGTTTACTCGTTGTCCTGGGTTCGAATCTCTCTCTCTCTCTCTCTCTCTCTCTCTCTATATATATATATATATATATATATATATATATATATGCAGGGATGAGGTGGGGGTGCATTCTATTTTACACCAGAGTCCGCTTGTGTAGGTAGGTAAGGTTCAAAATACGCTTTGTAACAGTCATTTGTCAAGCATCCATGACCCTTTCCTTTTATTTTATAAAGAGGTAGTTATATGTCCTGGAACCAATTCCTTTACCTTTTCGATCTACATGCAAAAATGCAACCTTTTCTGCCAGGCAGTACAAACGTAATTGCAGACAGACCAACAAACACTAAAAAGACAAAGAAAGAACGAATGGAGATTAGATAGACAAACAGACGGGTGATCAGGTAGGTAACTGGATAGATGTAAAAATAGGTGAGCATTTATGGGACCGTTTTATTGAAAACTGGGCATGTATAGGCATACAGAACACATCATTGTATTGTTTCTTGCATGTATGGGTATCATTGTATTGTTTCTTGCATGTATGGGTATTTTGTGCCATGTGTATCATTTTTACACGCTCATAACTGGAACGTGCTTGTGGGAGTGCATACACGTTTGTCCAGATTTGACAATCACTTGAAACTAAAAATCAATGAGATGAGGTTGTGTGGGGCAGGAAGGGAAGGATAGAATTTTGAACAACTGACAGGAAAGCGCAAAGATACGCTGCTGCTCTGCTGAAAAATGATAGCTTACAAGTTATTATTATTATTATTATTATTATTACAGATTATGATGTTATCACTGTGGACCGTGATCGCCCTTTTTTACAGACTGACAAATGCTCAACTGCCAGATCAAGGTAGATGAATCCATACTAATAAAATTTGCTCTCTCCAGTGTAACTAATTTCCTTCAAGATCCTGTTTTCGTCTGATTTACGCCTACTGTACATCGTTTAATTTTCCTTCCCCGTAGAAAAGCACACGAATAGTATAACTAACTTGTTAATTACGGAACATACGTGTGGTTAAGACCAAAAGGAAATTAAAGGACAACGAACTGCTTGCAACAAACCGATTTTACTAAAATGTCAAACGTATATAGGCAATTCATTATTTACCGATGTTTCGCTTTTTTGAACATTTGCAAAGTGGAATTTCTCTATCCACCCCCCCCCCCCGAAATCCAAGAATTACTTGACGTACACCATGTCGTCATACTTGTCAGCTTTTCGCATATGAAAAGGGGAATTTCGCATACCTGCAGCTTTGTTTGGTCTGTTCTAGTTATGTGGCAACGTCATATTTGTTGAAAGCTGATAGGCTTTTGACAGTTTGGGTTGAATTTGGACATAATCTGATTTTATGTGAAAAAGTACACGCCTTCGCAGTTTTTCTGAATATCTTGATATATTGCAATGAAAAGCGATAGATCCTTGGGCATATTTCTCAAATATGACAGCCGTATAAAATGGTTTCTTGTGTGTCTCCATAGTTTTATTTCATCTCCCGTTCTTACTATTTTATTTAACATCGCTGTTACTGCATTGCTAAAACAGTTCCAAAATCGGTTTAATAGCAACATAAAATCCGTAGACCAATGTACTGGCTATATACCCGGCATGTGAGCCGGACGGGAGCCGGATAGCGATTTTATAAAGCCTGTAACCGGATAAAACCAGATGGCTGGCTGCAGGTAGTACATGCCTACCATAGACCATAAGCAAGTTGGTGACGTCACAGCAGCAGCTATCATGGCGGCATTCTTAGCTTAGGGGTCGTCCATTAATTATGTCAACAAAATAGGGGGAGGGGGTTTGAAGAAGTTTGACAATTGTTGACATGGGGGAGGGGGAGTTCAAGATAAATTGACGTCAACAATGTTATTTTTTACAATAAATTTAATAAATCAAAAAAAAAATTAAAAAAAATAGGAAATTAGTCGGTGCGTTGGTATGGCACACACTCGCTCGCCCATCAACAGCCCACCAGTTTAATCCTAAACCGGTTGAGCTCTTGCCAAGGAAGTCATAGTCTTGCATCATCATATTTTGTTTTTATTCAATGTAGATTGTAGACTGTAGACAGGCCTTAAAGCACCAGATGCATCTGAGAGCGACTTGCACAGATTTCCATCTCTTTTCTTCAATCAGTCTTTGAAAGTTGATTACATGCTACCTCGATCGGCAAAGGCATTCAAAATTCCTCCATATGATCTATATTGTCCTTCCATTCAGTTGTCGTTGCTTGAACGGATCTGCAAAATCTGTCACCTCTATGTTGCTTCACAAGTCATGTTGAAAAAGCATGTTCAACAGCACCGACAACGCGATCTTGGGCCTAGGCAATTACCACATGCTCCTCAACCGCAAAGAATTCGGCCAATTCGAGTGGCTGCCAAAAGACAGAGAGAGCTGATGGCAATTATTGCTCATGGAGACATGTTAAGCGCAGAATGGTTAGATGAAGATGATGTTGACTTGTCGGATGTATCGGTTCCACAAAAAATTAATGAATCAGCCACTATGCCCATTATAACAATTGAGGAACATTTGGCTTCCCCATGGAAAGATGATAGAAGCTAGAATATAAACTCTCGATTTGTACATGAATTCAAAGTGTTATAGTCAATTTGAAATCTGTTAAACAAGCAAAAAATGTGTATTAAAATTTATTTGTAGGCCTTTTAATTTCCATAATTCTATTTTAGCATAAAAGCCAGCCGTATAAAATATTGTTAGCTTGTGGGGGGGGGGTAAAATTTTATTAGGGGGGTCACTGAAAGTTTGACAGTTGTTGACAAAGGGGGGGGGGGGGTATAAATTGCCTAAAAATTGTTGACATAATTAATGGACGTCCCCTTAAACTATTGACGTTAATGTTTGAATTTATTTGGCTTTAACTTAAAATCTGCTTGGTTGATATAGTAAAAAGCGGGTATATTCGCCCACATTATTGATTAAAAGCACAATTGAAACAATGACTTCGTATTCCTTTCAGTTAAACTTGTACCACAACATTAGTTCTCAGTTCCATGTTGAATGACACTGGCAATCCAGATGTTTGAGAAAAGAAAAGGAAATATTTTCCGCTTTAAATTTAAATGCTTCACGTTGAAACCACACAAACCTAGTCAGGCCTGAAATTCACCAATATGATATAAGTCTACAAACCAGAAATCTGATTCGTTGAAGCCACACAAACCTAGTCAGGCCTGATTTCCACCTATAGAATATGTCTACAATCCAGAAATCTGATTGGTTGGAGCCACGCAAATCTAGTCATGCCTGAATTCCACCAATAGGATTTAAGTCTACAAGCTAAAAATCTGATTGGTTGAAGCCTAACAAACCTAGTCATGCCTGAATTCCACAAATAGGATATAAGTCTACAATCTAGAAGTCTGATTGAATGAAATTTATGTTTCCTATTAAACTCACGAAATAAATTTCATTAGACTAAACTTTAAGACTTATGTGTGTGAACATGATGCAATGAACCTCACGTTTCCATTTAAATTGAAACCAGCGCAAATGAAAGGGCTTGAAATCAGTGTTGTACCCGCATAGGACGCTTTATTTGAATGAAGACAACGACACAATGACTAACGTTATTCAAATATGAGGATATGTCTAGCCCAATTTTTTGTTTGTTTGAACCAGGTAATAATTTAAACACACACACACACACACACACACACATATATATATATATATATATATATATATATATATATATATATATATATATATATATATATATATATATATATATATATATATGTATATATATATATATTTCTCTCTCGTACAAACACGATGCTACCATTTAGCTGTTTGTACCATTGAATGTCTGTCTGTCTGTCTGTATGTATGTATGTATGTATGCATGCATGCATGCATGCATGCATGTATGTATGTATGTATGTATGTATGTATGTATGTATGTATGTATGTATGTATATGTGTGTGTGTGTATGTATGTATGTTTGTATGTCTACCTATCTGTGAGTGTTGGGAAAGTGGCAGAAAGACAGAAAACGAAACAGTGATAGAAATAAAAAGAGATCAGGATACGGCGAATGTTTTCAACTATGTGCAAATAATTGTACCACTCTGTCTTCTTGTAGGAAATGCTGTTGAGTTCCCACCATCGTTTGGAGTGGCAGGAGGCCTCTTGTCGGGGATGTTGGGTTTCGTAGAAATGTTCGACCCCTCGCTTCTTCCCCCTCCCCCTGGGTTTGCTTCTACTGACCCACCTTCACCCCTTCAAGGTTCTACATCTGCTGGTCAGGTACCCCGTTCGAGCACTGAGCTCGTTGATCCCGTCAGTCCTCTGAATCCCAATAACATTTCTATAAATGATGCAGTTACTCTACCCGCTGATGTTGCTACGACGTTACCGCCAAGCAGACAGAGTCATGCAGCATTTGATATATCCACACCGGTGGGTGTCACACAAAAGCCAAAACCACGTGATCCTTTTTTTATAGACCTGTCTTCATTACGACGAAATCAGTCGACAGGACCCACAGGTTCAGACTCGTCTAAGACCGTTCACATGAATGTAGGTCAGAATTCGGGTACTAATGCAAATATCGGGTCAAGTTTTAGTGGCTCAGGTGATCCACTTATAGATCTTTTTGGTGGCTTGCCTGCACAACGACGCGACTCTCTGATAAACGCGTCGGTAAATGCAACCACCACTAAAGCAACAACCACTACAACTACCACTAAACGTCCAGGTAATACTTTTAATTTATAATACATGTATTGATAGGTCTAGAGCAGGCAGACAGGTGGACGGACGAAGAGACAAATAAGCAGAAGGATTAATAGATAAATGCAGATATGTAAAATAGCAAGTACATTTGAGAGAGAGAGAGAGAGAGAGAGAGAGAGAGACTGTCAATACAGTTCTTGTCTAACAATATATGTGTGACATTTCAAATATATATATATATATATATATATATATATATATATATATATATATATATATATATATATATATATATATATATATATATATATATATATTGCAAATGATCAGCGTTTTTAAACATGCATCCATATGTCCAAAATTAAAATAATATGGATAGAAGGATGAATACATGGGTGTATGAATTGATGTTTGTAAACTTTCCATTGAATATTAATATTTATATTAATATTTAACGAAGTATCCTTCATTACACTAATACTCTACATTTTCTAGTCCTACCAACAGAACCTGTATCAAACCAGCAGATATTGCAAATGTTGAACACTTTCAGCAATCAGCGTGTAGTGCTTGGAAAATCACAGGGTAAGAGAAACAATAGTAAATCTACTGCGTAACTACTACTACTACTACCTTTCAAGCATTAATTCATACTTCTTAAGAGTCATTTCGAGGAATTTATGCGTTTTGCAATGTTGATTGTTGACCGCTCCGGTGACCACACTGCAGACATCGTTGTTGTTGTTGCCATTTTCAACACAAGATATGTTTTATATGGCCGCCAGTATATATGGTGGAGGAAGAACCCGGGAAAACCCCAGAAAGAACCACGGAACTACGAGAAGCTACTGGCAAGTTTTCTCACGTCCCCACATTGGCCAAGCCTGAGACTCAAACCCATGCAGACAGAGGTGAGATGGTAGCGATCTATAACGGTGATCACTTTAGACCACTCGGCCACTCGTGGCCCCTACAGACATCGTATCAATATGACTGAAAAATTGTTAAAGCTAGGTTAAAAATCCAAATCACACACACACACGCGCGCGCGCGCGCACGCACACACACACACACGCGCGCGCGCGCACGCATGCAAGCACAAACACACACACACACAAACACATACACGTTCATTGATGTGCGTACACTATAGCTTAATATTACTTCGTGCTTGATGGCACTATAACTATTACTACTACTACCATTACTACTACTATTACGTATGCTACTACTACTACTACCTTTAGTAGTAGTAATACTAATACTACAGTTTTATGATGATAATGACAACAATGATGATGATAATTTTTTTACACTGAAGGGGTCTCACTTCAGAGCGAATCAAACAACTTCTTAAACGCCCAAATGCTATAAACGTTTTGCCTAAGGGTATCACCTAATGACCGCACATCACGAAACTGTAGTTTTCAACTTGTATTTTGTATAATTCCCCTGTTAGTCTTTCCTTGCTGAATATTAGTACTTCACGTCATGCAATACAAATCACGAACGAATCACCTAATATGAAGATTTATTCCTATCTCAAGTTACTAACCACATACACCTAAAATGATTCTGGTAGTTCCATGTGTTAAGAGCAAAGAGAGGGTCCATTTTATGAAACTAATCCATGCTATCGTTAAACCTAGCGAATATTGTACATTATGACGTTCTCTCCTAGGAATTGGCCAATTACTCTGGCTAAGAAATAGCTTCCACAGTCAACACATAATCACTCAAATCATTGATCACTTTTCGCTCTACTCTGCTCTCTCTCTCGGTAACAAAAAGATACATACATACATACATACATACATACATACATACATACATACATACATACATACGTACGTACGTACGTACGTGCGTGCGTGCGTGCGTGCGTGCGTGCGTGCGTGCGTACGTACGTACGTACATGCATACATACATACATACATACATTGTGAAAAGAATAGAAAAGAGAAACGAAAGAGCCCGTTTCCTTTTCAGGCAAACATAAAGGACAACAGAAAAGCAATAATCCACCTGGTCAAGCGAAAGGTCTAAACAAGGATCACGGTAACACTCTTTGTAGATAAAACATAAATGAGAGAGAGAGAGAGAGAGAGAGAGAGAGAGAGAGAGAGAGAGAGGCAGACAGACAGAGAGAGACATAGAGAGACAGAGAAAGACAGACAGAGAGACAAACAGACAGACAGAGACAGAGAGAGATTGGTTGTTGTAAAGAAGAAGCAAGGCAATATTCTGTTTCATTGTCATTGGCATCCTTCATGTGTTTTACATATCACAAAGGGATTCACGTTTTCATAGTAAAAAATAGATATGAATGGCATCCTAACGGTATGCTAACCTGTCATATAACCTGTTTAGACATCCATAGGAATAATTCTTGTAGGTATGGTCAAGGAGTCCTTTTATTTCACCGATTGTATCAACATTTTCCCCATCTTTTAATTATTAAAGTGTTCTTAAAATTGAACAACAATTACTGTCTATTATAAAAGCAAACAATAAATATCTTGCGTATGACTTAGTACATTAAGTGATGAGATAATAACATAATATATCAATTTAAAAGGTGACTTAATAACAGAGTTTTATGTAAAGAAAAAATGCTTTAATGTGCATTTGTTGGAACTAGCCCGTTTTGCAATTTTATGAATTTTCACCAGACCTTTACAGCAAAACATAAGTGTTCTCTCGCTTTTCTCAATAATCCATCTTCAACCCATCTTTTTCCCGGTCCTAGAAAGAACTACCGACCCACGATACTTTATAAGTGCAATGTTAAAAGTACGAATACGTACCAGAGAGACGCCATTACAAGTGTATTCGAGTGAAAGGTGTTTGTACAAACACGGACTAGCAGTGGAAAATTGCTTATTTATAAGACCATTCAAGTTATGAGCTCCACTTATCTCGATCATGTAGGATCAGTGTTCAAATTTGAACAACCTAATTTTGATTTGATGCGGTGGCTTGCCACAGCATCCAATGACATTCACATACCCGAAGCACAGAAATGTCTGCTGGATACGCCAAGGTGTAGATACTGTTAACATATCGGAACCTTTGCTATCAAAGATGACAAGCAGCATTAATTTCATTTGTTTCATTTCTATGTCTAGTTTCCTATTTTGTGCTGGCCGGTCCCTAACCTACAGCAAAACAATGTGCGAGTCACATCACATTCGAACGTTTCAAAGTTGTGAATATCCTAATATGTAATAGTTTATTATTTTTCGTGCACTGATTATCACGGGGATTCGTTACAAAGAAAATTAGGAGTCTAACCTGTAACAATATAACACAAGGGAAGACACGAGTCCGCACCTCTTGGTAGCTCCAACTCTGCTAGTTTATCCTAACTGCGTCTGCTAAATTTCCAACTTAAGCCAGTCTTAGTCAAGAATAGTTCAATTTTAAAAACAGATCGACACACTTAGTTCAGTTTGTGACATATTGGATAAAATACAACAGTTGTTCGCCGATTCTGACGTCTGGACAAGAATTGGTCCGGCAGTGCCGTTTGCATTCGGATAATATTGGATTTCACCATTGGTTGGATGGTAAGATCAGAACAACCTCGAGTCCGCAGTAGTTGTTGTTGTTGTGGGGTTTCACGCCATTTTTCAGCACACGATAGGCAATGCATGGCGGCGAGTATAAATTGTGGAGGAAGAATCCGGGAAAACCCGGGGAAGAACCACCGACCCATGAGAAGCTACTGGCAAGCTTTCTCACATACCCACATTGGCTGAATCTGAGACTCGAACCCACGCAGACAAATGTGAGACGGCAGTGATCCGTAACGGAGAGCGCTTTAGACTACTCGGCCACTCGGGGCTCCAGTCCGCAGTAAATATCGTTAATGTACATGGTGATGAGCTTTAATTTTGGTGGCACAAACAAATATTGATTTTGGCAAATTTGGATATTGAACATCTTCTAACATTTTCTAATCCGGAATGATTGTAGATACATGAGAATTAATTACTAGGTCGTCATGCGAGTGCGTCTGCTACACACGATGGATATAACACCGATTAAATAACATCAATTTATGGTGAAGTGTGCTTACTCGTGAGCAATGTTCCCGCTAAGCTGCACGCGCGCGCAGCTTGTTTGATGTCTTAGCGCAGCTAAATGTATTCTGCGCGCAGAGATAATTCTTTTGATTACTCGTGAACACAATTTCTTCTAATTGATTACAGTTGTTCGTTGTTCAAAATATTTTCAGTCTTGACATGGTTGAGATTAAAATTCCAGATGTTTGATTTAATGGCATTAAATCTGTAATGATACTCCAGCCCTCCACCCACTTTGACGCACCCTGCCTGAGGATACAATTTCCGTAAAAAAATTAGCTCAGTAGGTTTTGCAGTCTGCTCAGTGGCCTTTGCTCGGCGCTCACTAGTGTACATGCATTAGAGGGAACGTTGCTCGTGAGGGATTATGGGCTCGTTTGTGCAGGCAAGGCGATGGGTGCCGTTTACCCGCGGACCTAGGTTCGAATCTCCGTAGAGTACAAATTAAACATTTTCTAACATGCATATAACACCGATTGAGTAACGTCATTTTATAGCGCTGTATGCTTAGTCCTGATGGAATATGGGATCGTGTGTTCAGGCAAGGTGATGGATGCCGTTTACCCGCGGCTCTGGATTCGAATCTCCGTAGAGTACGAATTAAACATTCTCTAAGCTGTATGATAGTATTATTTGTATTAATATATATATCAGAATTGGTAGGCACAAACGAGGGGTTTCTTTACATCTTTCTGCCAACAAATTCTTACCAACGCTAATGACTGATTCGTTCAATAGCTTTGGAAAAACGCCAAGGGCACGATGCGATTTATAAATGTCAATATTTAAGACATTCCTACTAAAAGCTTTTTAAAAAAGGTGCCTTTAAAAGTTTTATCTATTTTTTTAAAAACAGGACCAGCACAGATCGGAAACCAGAATTCAGGTAACAACTTCCACGGTCAAAGTCACGGAAGAGGAGCGGGTCTTAGCGGATAGCTGTTGTGAATGGTTTGGGAATAATCGTCTTTGGTCCCAGAGTATCTGACACAACTGGGGTGGACAAATATTGTCTTTAGTCTACCAAACTGAATTTGACCGCCTTACAAAACTATCGATTTTTAGAAATTAGTTTTGTATATTAGTTATTTCAAAGCATGACGTGTTTAAAACGACAAAACTTTAGGTTAATAGTCACACATCACTACATATGACTACGACCAAGTTCAGTATTTTGATGCTCTTTTGGAAGCAAAGTCCAAAGTACCACTCAATTTCAGCATATCATTTGGGACATCTGTTTCGCTAAAAGTTTAATTGCAGAAGGGAAGAATGAAACAAATTGAAATTAGCTATTTTATTGATTTTTTTTTCTAAGTGGAAAATGTTAAATGTTGGACCCAGATACGTGCCCAGAGATGTACGAGTAAATGAAAATGTATTTAATTTTCGTTATGCATCTTAACACATTCTCTTTTTTAGTGAAGAAAACACTTTTATGATTGTTTTAAATTTTGCTTTGAATCTGCGCCACTTTTCAGAACGAATTCAAACTCCGTGAAACGCTATTACAATCGACGCCGTTTTCTGCAAGTCAGTTGGATTGTGACTTGTTAAACATGGACAGGCTTTTGCTAAACAAAATCTATACAAATCTATCAAGAAACGTTAACGTTTGTTTAGTTGTAGGAAACATATTGGTTTACACATTTCAATACATATGGCACCTGTTAACCTTCAGATGTACGCTCCATTAAGTAATCTCTATTTTGTAAAGTTTTCTATTCTTCTTAAGCACCGTAAATAAAATAATTTATTAATATATGCGTACTCAATTTCGTCTTTTATAAATGAGTATATTTGTAAGTAAATTAATGGTGTATTTTTTTAAAACATGTCTGAAATTGTGTCTAAATTTTCAAGTCGGACAGAAAAAGTGGACCTAACAAGTCATTCGTTCTCATCTCTGTTTATTGTATTTAATCAATGAAATCGTCATGACATAATATAAAAGGGAGATTTCAAACGATGAAAACTTGTAACGCAGTAAATTATTTGTGACGAATTTTTTATATTTCATTTGCATTAACTGGAACTCTTTCCATTTTCAAGCTTTGTACAACATACCCTATATAAAAAAAACCCACCAATTTGGAAGAAAAATAAACTTTTCTTTTATGTTCATTTTGAGGATGGAACTGTTGACTTATCTACATTCAAGTTATTTTTGTGTGAGAAAATATATACAAATGACGAAGATCTAAGTTGTTGCATGAGTAACAACAGCTGCAAATATATTAGACGCTTCTCTGTTTTCATTTCCTAGTATATGTGTATATGTTTAATGTTCAGTATTACTTCTATATTATGTTCGGCTAATGTAGACACAGTGTTCAGAACAAAATTCAGAATTCGGTATTTGACAAACACTATAAATACCTGGTTTTAAAGACGTGTTCTTTGATGCTAGTGTCGCAAAGGGACATAACTCTTACATGTGATGAGAAATATGTAAGACGGTTGCATGTATGTATGATTATGCAATAATGTTATATGTATGGTTATGCAATAATGTTATATGCGTGGTCATGCAATACTGTTATATTTATGTTCATGAAATACTGCTGTATGTATGGTCGTGAAATTATGTTGTATGTATGGTCATGAAATACTACTGTATGTATGGTCGTGAAATTCTGTTGTATGTATGGTCATGAAATATTGCTGTATGCATCCTTATGCAGTTATGTTATATGTATAGTCATGCAATACTGTTATATGTATGGTCATAAAGTAATGTTGAATATGTGGTCATGCAATAATGTTGTATGTATAGTCATGAAATACTGTTTTATGTATGGTCATGAAATACTGTTGTATGTATGGTCATGAAATACTGTTATATGTATAGTCATGTAATACTGTTATATGTATGGTCATGCAGCTTGATATGTGCATTCCCCTCTGTCGCTTTTATCACCCATGTAAAATGTGTGTGTGTGTGTGTGTGTGTGATGTTCATTTTTAACGTAGCTTGAGTCATATCGCTAAAATGTCTGCAGTGGGGCAGTTTATAGTGATGTTTAGCACTGGGTCATCATGCCGCATACATGTGGCATCATGTCCGACCTAGTCACATTATCTTGACAACAGGCCGACCAGTACTAGCATTAATCTCTTAATGCTGAGCGCCAAGCGAGGCAGTTGCTAGTGCCATATCTATAAGTCTTAGAACCCGCGCCCTTCCGCATCCCATGTAAAGTAAAAGTGTGGTTGTAGTGATATACGTTCCATTCTAAAATTTATTTTGATAGACCTTCAGATTTGTAATATTTTATAAATTACAAAATTATTTCATAGATAGGAAACAAAGTAACAGCTCTGTTTCTTGCCATGTCACTCGCGTTTCTAACTGAATTGAACAAACACGGTTTTGCCTTTATTTGTCTGATGTGAGTCAAACCGGATTTTCGAAGCATCCATTTTGTTTGGTTCAATGAATGTTCATACGAGCATAAACTTCTTATTGGGGGAAAAAGGGACATTAAAAATATCACAACATTTACAAAAAACTTCATATCGTTGTTCAGATATTATGAAATGTAAAGAATTTGAAAAATGTCCATAATACGCACTCAACAATTTATAATAAAGAGATGCAAACTGATTCTTTAGTTGCAACAATTGCACGGTCCTTGACATGCTTGTATTTTAATTTTTTATATACCTGTCAATCAAACGAGGTTGGAGCTACTTTATCCCTGAGATTTCCTGGTTTAAATAGCAGCGCCCCTGGCAGTATTACCAGCCCCTTACCAGCAGTTACAGTAGTTAAAGCTCTTAAGAAACCTTGATCTTGTCAATACAACAATAAAAACAGTTGCTTGAAGTAGATAATATTACCAAAAGGTTCGTCAAGATAACATCCGGAAATAGCGTTCCAAAACACTACAGTACAACCCATTTACGGATGTCTAAAATTCGTAACAATGGTGAGTTTCCCGCAGAATGAATTTTAAATATTATAATTATCTCAAAATTAATAGGTGTATAACATAATAACATCATTACGGTAATGCGATTTTGATTGCCAGGTCAAGTATCGTTCTCAGCATGGCGTCTCATTATATTCGGATTTTCTGATATCGACAACACGGCGTGATCTCGTCATCAAGCAATCAAAATCGCCATAATGTGATTCTGTATATCGTGAGAAGCTTTGTGTTGGCAAATATCTCCTCAAACTGTACTAAACATAAGGAAGTCAATATATTACAAATGAATTTATTACAAAACGTCATTATGATAACAAACATCACTTGCCATTATAAAACGTTATCAAAGGATTCTATTTAGCAGATAGTAAACATATAAAATGAAAGGGAAGAAAGGCACAAGTTGTACAAAATTGATGACGATTTGTTTGCGCAGACTGTGTTTCGTACTCTTTAAGTGTACGTCTTCCAGCAATTCGAGAGGCGTCGAACCGGCAGCCAGGACCCAGTGATGGAAATCTCTCTCACCAAAACCACACCCTGGACCCTGGAGAAAGGTATAAAGAATTTGATCAAATCTTAATTTATAAACTTGGCCACTATCTCTATACCGGAGTATAACTTTGCCACTAAACAGGTCAGACTGAGACATACTGTTTTTTTTTTTTATAGTCCCAAACACATAGTAAATAATTTTCATATATTTCTTTCCTAATTGATTATACAAAACAAGAAGATTAAAAAAAAAATAAAAAAAAAATCGCAACAGGTAAATTTAACATTAGCTGTAGCAACAAAAGAAAATTCGAAATTTTCTCTTTAATTTCCGTTGCTATCCGGTTTCAGCAATTCTATCACACTATGAAAACCATAATACTCAAAGATCTAAGTTATTTTGTTTCTAAATTAATTATTAATAAGTATGACGTTGGTAGAAAACCCTTTATATAGAATCAATCCTATAATTATAAATTGTCACAAATTATTATACAACTTAAACAATCCATGACACACAATATTTAAAAAATAATATTACATAATAATAAAAAGATAACAAACGCTTTCGGAAGTGAGTGAAATAAATCCTAAATATGTTTCTTCTCAACAGTCGATGTGATAAGACACTTAGGAACAAAACCTCTAAACTAAGGCTAGGTACAGTTTTCTTATCTCTGAAAAGAAAGAGAGAACCCGAAGTCTGCAAAGCAGCGATTCTGGCCAGGCTGTCGAGAGCGGAAAGTATATATAGCTTTTCCTACAGTGATTGCACATTTGTTTTGTCTCAAGCAGGTCATGGCTTATAACACCTATCTTTAACTTTCGTCTTTTTGAAGCTCGCAGAGCCGTTCGTACTTCTGAAAAACACTACAAATGATTCTCCATTTTGCATTCCGCTTCCAAGAATAATTTGCCCAGTCAAAAATTGCCGAGAGTGCAAAACTTAGGCTCTGATTGTATAATTTCTCCCATTTATGACTTTAACGTAAGAGGTGGGGAACTTTGCTAACGTAATTTTTTTTTTTTTTAAATGTATGCACTGTATTGCCACCTTTCTTTACTAGAATATATGAGAAACACAGTAATATACGTTGATAAAAGGTACAAATGCCGTGGTAGATAAGAACGATGATATTCTTTATTAAAGATATTCATTTCGGTTATAAAAATTCTAACAATGATAGTCTTAGACAAAATATACACAATTTGAATTACACAATAAAACATCTAACAAGCATCATTTTAAAGAAATTATACGAATTCACAAATTACAATCCTAAGATCTACACACTGTACAAATTCATAAAATATTCGATCATGACAACAACAACGACAACAACAACAACAATAATAATAATAATAACAACAATACTACTACTACTACTACTACTACTACTACTACTACTAATAATAATAATAATAATAAGAAGAAGAAGAAGAAGAAGAACAATACTATTACTATTACTACTACTACTACTACTACTACTACTACTAATTGGATGATAGTGACGTAATTATTAAGTAGAAGAAGAATGAATAGGAGTATAGTTAGGAGTAGGACATGAACATAAACAACATGACGGACAACAACGAAGCATCATCAACAACATGATGACGAAGGATGAACTACGTGTGACACAGGATGATTCAACAACAACAACAAAGTTGTGATTGCTATTCATTTATTCCCTCAAGCTTTCCAGAATGAGCAACCTCAAATATCTTTGAATTAAGTACATCAGTGAATAAATAATGAGTCTAAAGCTAGACTGGTCAGTAGCATTCCGCATCATCCACCTAATGTTATGGATAGATTAGTACATCAATTAGGGGAGTTGGTATGACTGATTGCTTTAGTTTTTGTTCCATGTGAGTCACTTTATTAAAGTAAAACTGCAAAGCATTATATGGACAACAGTATAATAAGCCTTGATTGCATCACTATAAAATATCGGAAAAAATGTTTTGAATCTTATAAGTAAATTTTACCCTACATCTGAGATCGTAGAATGTTTCACACATCAAGTTCGATTTGCTACACTATTGCTCATTGGTTGCACTGAATTCCCCTGAAGACAAATGGCTGATGCAAGAGTAAAACTGATTAACATAAATTTCTCTTGTCAAAAATAAAATTGAAACAGAGCAGTAACAAATGCATGATGCTCATCAATTAAGAAAGAGATTAGAAATACTTGTCACCTACATTTGGAAATTTGTATAACTCCTTGAATTATACTCTGATTCAATGCCTCTTGCGTCCGATTAAATTTGTGAGAGTTTTAACATACAAAAGGATTTTGAAATAGTACTGTATACAATGTAAAAGTCTTACCCATATGTATGTATCCCAGAATCAACAACCAATCTGCAGGCACTGAAAATTTCCATTGTCATCCTTCCGAATCTAATGACCCAAATAACATTTCCACATAAATAACATTTCCATAATCAGCCTTCCGACTCTAATAACACAAATAACATTTCCATGAGCAGCCTTCTCAGTTTAATAACACAAATAGCATTTTCATAGTCAGCCTTCCGAATCTAATAACACAAATAGCATTTTCATAGTCAGCCTTCTCATTCTAATAACACAAATAACATTTTTCCATGATCAGCCTTCTCAGTCTAATAACATAAATAGCATTTTCATAGTCAACCTTCCGAATCTAATAACACAAATAACATTTCCATACTCAGCCTTCTCATTCTAATAACACAAATAACATTCTTTTGCTAATAAACTTAGTTGTCGGAAGTTCAAAACTGTTGGAATAGTCAATATTGACAGGGGCGAAAAGATGGCACAATTTGGGGAAACGATTGTGCGAAAGTAAGTGCAGGTAGAGTGATACGTCTCTTAATTGATATATGGTATTCTTTGTAATGGCTATAAAGACATTGTGGATTTCATTTCAATATATTTTGCAATTACACTGCCCGCCACTGCAAGGGAGGCAACTATAGCCTACAGCTTTTCCGATGGGCGTGTTGTTGTTATGTCCTTTAACTGGATTAGCTTGAAAAGCGTCTAATAAGACCACGTCGATAAAAATTTAATTGTATAAATATTAATATATTAACTGATATTTTTTGGCGTAAAATATCTACATTTGACACTGTCTTGCCGATACTGAACATACTTAACATAAGCCCTTTAATTGTACGGATATGAGAGAGAGAGAGAGAGAGAGAGAGAGAGAGTACGCAGTGTATGGTGTATGTCGGTTCTCGAGAAGGAACTGAATATGAATGATAACGTTTCAGTTTTCTTATGTGTTCAGGGATCTTTTCACTTGCAGTATAATTTAACTGGAAATAAATAGAGAGATTGTAATAAATATATTTACTTATTTACTGAAACTTTTCTCTTCATATGATTCAAGTTCAGTTGGATCAGTTTGTCAAATCAATGAAAACCGTTTTTCTTTCTCGTCAGGTGTCCAGCAGTTATGAAATTGTTTTATCCAACTTTCCGATAGGCCCTAAAAACCAGCCATATCATACAATAGCATCAATTGCTTTTTATTGATATGCAGTGGGAATTCAGAGATAACCGTGACTGTAATTTGCGTAGGTTTAACTTGCTCTGTCCCACAATATGTCATACGAACCTAAGAGATACACGGTCTTTTTAAATAGCCAGTGTAACCAGTGAGGACATCAGGGCAAAATACGAAACTGTTGAGCGCCATCTAAACTCTGGATTGTTGAAGGAGATCTTTTCATACTAAATGACACCACTTTCTATTGATAAAATCCATCTGGAATTATAAATGCTGAAATTTCGTTTACTCTCTCCGTGAGTGAAATTTGCAAGAATCCTTTTAAAACGTCAAGGTTGGTGATATATCTGTATTTCGAATATTGTCAATACAGTCATCAATTCTTGGTATGAAAAATGAATCTGTTTTGGTAATAATGTCCAAATTTCTATTGTTGGTACGCATGTGGAAATTATTTCGATAGTATAATACATGAACTTCAGTTACGTTTACTTGGCGATATGAAATCATTATCCAGTAATTATTGAATGTTTTTATCCTAACGTTCCTACCTGAGATGGTCCATCCTGTAAATTTAGTGTTTCACAGGTGTAGAATCTACAATTTCAACATCATGGTAGATTTTATTTGTTCGAACTGGAACAGTTGGAGCATATGCTTTTACTCAAATAAAGATGTCGATGCAAAAGCGTCTGGTCCAGATTATTCAATATTTCTGAATTCCTAAGACTGCTTGCACCAAAGTCACTACAGTCCAACTGCATTCCATCTCTTACATTCTCACAGTGTGGGACATGTACACATAAATGGACTGAATGATTAAAAAGGGTTACCGCTATCAACATAGTCCTATAAACTATTTATATGGCAAAGTTGTTTGTGTTTCCCCTCGAAGAATGTTAATGAAATAATGTTAGTCGCTTACTTTTCTAATTGAATAAGGACCATACTACTTAGCCTGAATAGGATTTTGAGGTATGGCTAAGAGAGCCATCATTCTATCACCAGGATGAAGTCTCCTTTCATTTACATCTCTGAGAGGCATTAGTTTCAATCTTTGACTGAGTAAAGTGAAATTTTTGCTGCCTCACAAGCTTTTGACAAATTATATTTGAAATCAGAGACGTAGCCAAGAGGATTAATTTCTTAATCTTCAGTTGAATGGAGATTTTCTATTAATAACTTAAATGGTAAACGGACGGTATGTCGGTATGTCCGCAATCCACTTCAACAGGAATAAAACCTAACGATTCTTGAACCGATTTGCTAAGACATTTATCCGAATCTTTTCCTGTACCGAAGCACACGAATCACAGTCTTCAAAGTCTGATGAGATCTTGCTAATGCCCATTGACTTTCAGGGTAATGGATAGAAAAAGTAATTTAAATTGCTGGATATCTAATGTATGCATAACATGCTGAAAGATTCAATACATAAAATGTGACCCTTGATTAGACTGGACAGAGCTGGGAAGGTCAAAATGTTTATAAAAATCTGTATCAAAGCTATTACAATGGTTTCGGTTTTAATATTCCTCAAATAATTGCTTCTGGATATCTTGTGGAAGCACACATTATCGTCAATGCGAATTTGTTGCCTGACTTGGTCCTAGGTAAGGGACCGACGCAGTCTACCATTATTCTACTAAATGGTTCGTCAAATGTAGGAATAGGATCCAGAGGAGCCGTATGTATCTCTACATTTGAGTTTCCGACCGTTTGTTAAGTGTATCAAGATCTAAATTACTTGAAAACATCACTTTTAATTTTCGGCCAATAAAATGATTTAAGATCTTGTGATAAGTCTCTTTGTCCCCTAAATAACCAGCCAGGGGAATTTCATGGGTTAGACTGAGAATTTCCTGTCGATATAAATTCAGAACAACAATTTGCTAACTCATGACCACTCGTCACCAGCGGATACCTCAGACTGTCTCCACTTTCTCACAAGGCCCCCATTTTTCACAAAATACCAAACAAGCACTTGTGTGGCCTCGGTTTCCCTAATAACCCTCTGAAATAATTAGGAGATTTCAGGATCTGTATTGCTGTTCGGCAACGCGTAATTGTTGTTTGTCACACAGATTAAGGAGACTGAATTGTAAAAAGAGGACCACTGTGATCAATACCTATTGTTGATCAATATGAGGAACAAAAGTAATATCTACATAAACTGACCAATACATATTGATTGATCAATACCAGGACAAAAAAAGAAGGCCTCTTCAAATGACTGACTCATAAATGTGCCAGCTAAAGGTATAGTTACCAGGTCAACATCATTTTGAAGAGTTTTTATTTGCCATAGCTCATGTAACTGCACAAGCTGGGTATTAATCAAGGATTTCATTTCAATTAGATAGATACTTTTTATCCAAACAAGAATTGTCAGTTACGAGCGGATGTACCATAACATACTCTTCAGCTAGGTCATTGTCTAGTAATAAATGATACACTGTTTAGACTGTCACGGGTCCTGATACTAAATCTGATGACAATGGAGAGGATTATTTACAAACGCGTACTCCACTCCCTGAATAATACCACTTTCATTAGAAGAAGATTTCTCAGATAAAGGCAAAGTATCTGATAAAAATTACTCTGAGATGTTCATGTGTCCCTTAATAATTTAATAGGGATCTGATTGCCCAAATCACCCATAAGTGATATAGAACCTTTCAAAATGAATAGTTCATTTTTCTCTATAATAAAATCAGAATGGGATTTGTCTGACAAACAATGTACTGCTTTCAGTACATGACCTGTCGGTGACTTCTTATACTTAAGATCATTTGGAATGGCTCTGTCTTTATTGTACTGCTTATTTTGCAATATGTAGCAATCAGAACCTTTCTTCTTGCAACAAGTTCAGTTCTGAAGTTATGATGATTTATAATCAATCTTATCAGAAACTTGATTCCTAAAGGTTGTGCCTGATTGAGACATGGAAGTGCGCGTATTAGGATAAATTCTTTTACGAGAAGACTGCTGAGTGGAAGACTTATTGACCAAAAAATCCTGTATAAGCCAAGGAATACTTGTCAGCTGTATGAACAGCATCTAAAGTTCGACCTTGTATTCATCAAGGTAAGTCTTAACGTCACTAAGGACACAATTCTTGAACTCTTCAACTAATATGAGTTGTCTGAGATTTTCATGATCTTGACCAACTTTCTTGGCCATGCACCACATATCAAATAATTGCTTTTTTTCTCTTGAAAATTCCATATGGGTTTGTCCAGTTTCTTTTTTATAGTTCCTAAAGATTGTCCATAAGCATCGGGTATCAACGTATAACCCTTCTAGATACTCTTTAACCATATTAAATAATATGACATTTCTTCGTGTAATAAGGGATAAATAATTATGAGCAGTCTTATCAGAAACTTGATTTCTAAAAGTTGTGCCAGATTTAGATTTTGAAGTACTCGTATGAGATTGTGATGGTTTTCTACCAAATACAAACTGCTGAGAGGAGGACTTATTGACAAATACAACTTTTTAAGTCAAGCACATTGTCATGAACTATACAAGCGGCAGTTTCTAAAGCTTCAGCTTGTTGCTCATCAATGTATTTCTTGACATTACTGTAGACACAAATCGTCAAATAGTATATGCTGTCTGAGGTTATCATTATCTTGATCTACCTTTTTGGTTGAGCACAACCTATCAGATACTTGTTCTATTTCTCTTGCAAATTCGAAACGGATCTGTCCAGATTCTTTTTTATAGTTCCTAAATCTTTGTCGAGTAGGCTTCACGAGCTTGGCAATAATTGCATTTCGTAATAATAAGTCAAAAGTCCTCCTGGCCATTTAAAATGTTCATCAGTTTTATCAAAATGAGGAAACTATTGATCTGCTTCTTTTACTTAAACCTAATATTTATGGTAACACTGAAAGTAAAAAAACCTTGTGTGTAATGGAGAGAGTGCATACCACTTGCCAGTTCTAACTCTTCAAGTCTAAATTGCATTTCCATTTCTTCTTCATCCATTTGCATTTATCTTTCTTCTTTTTCCTCTTTAGCTCTACATCTTTATTTCCCATTCTTCGTTTTCTCTTTCCATTTACAATGTCTCTCATCTCTGTCTCTCCTTTCGCGCTTTTTGCAATTGTATTTATCTCCTTATTTTACTCTCTCTAAATCTCTCTCTCTCTCTCTCTCTCTCTCTCTCACCGTTTCGTCTATGTGCAATTACATTTCTCAACTTTATTTACTTCTGCATTTTAATTTCAATTCTGTTAATTTCATTTCATAGCTAGGCAGGCTCATACTAATCAAACCCAAGCACTTTAACCTCCCCACCCCCCCTCCCCAAAAAAATATCGTTGCCACCAAATATAAGACCAATTTTTTTTTCTTTCTTGCTTTGTTAAGGAAACCATCGCTTTAGAGAGATCATATTGTCCTGCAAGCTGAAGAAATTTGTCCTTGGTAAGGACTCCAACAATTCCATGGATGGATTTAAAACAGTTCGCTTTAGACGACATTTTGAAAGCTTGTTGGTTTCATTAACATCTCTCTAATATGTGAAATTGAAATACCAGGGACCAAACACAATTTCGAAAGAAGTGAATTTAATTGTTTTAAAACATTTGAAGTTTTCTGAGCATTTTAAAGACATTCATATTCCGGACGAGTCCCCAATTTTCTGTTAGATTCTATGATCTTACACTAAATAAAAGAACAGAGCGAAACCAACAAGTTTTTTTAAAAAATGCAACAAATGATTTATTTCCCTAGAATAATAAGTGAATATTTAAAAAAAATACTTGCAGCATTGTGAATGTTAAAAAGTGGTAAGATGTGTGAGATCTCCCACGCATGATATTTTTTGGTGATCGTTTTGTAGGAGATGAGCGACCATTGTGTTAGTGGCCGGATCGATTAGATAATAACATAAAATATTAACCTAATGGGTGGAATAACATAGATATGAACAGAGATACAGAATAGAACACGTGCCCCCGTATATAAAATATAACAACTTGATCAATTAAATAAATAAAATGAAGAAAACATATGAATGATTCACATTCTCTTAGAAATAGAATTGATCGAAATTTAATTATCCGTTCTGTTATACTGATATAACAAATCGAGTGATTGATTGAAATCTAGCATGGTAGCATCACCTGGTCCTTCCGGTCCTTTCCAAATCGCTGTTGATGTTGCCGTACTTCTCTCTCCATCTCTGACCCCTTCGGGTCTCCAACCATCTTGGATGTAGACTGTGGTCTTTTCCCACTATGCAATACTATATAGAACTAGTTTTTCCTTCTGCCTTATTCGAGACTCGCACCATTCTGTGGAGTAGAATCTTTCCTTTCGTATCCTTCACTTTCCGACACAGGTCCCTTGGACAGTCTAGCGAAAAACATATTATTTTCCTTAGCTAAAATTCCAGCTAACCTCGGAACTTCGACTGACTAATTTCAAGAGGGATTTTCTTAAAAGCCTAAATTCCATCTGGGAATCCCCCTTCTCGTTTAGCTTAGCCAATCAGGATTACTTTCTTTCCCTACCATCAATCATGGAAAAAGGTCAATATACCAGCTCTCCAAGAAATTTGCTTGAAATATGTATATGAATGGAAATCTGTATGTCATAAAATAGGACTAAAATCACTTGTTATGAAATGTGCAAGACACCAGCCTTGCTTATGAGGAGAATTCGAAATCATTGGTACAGGTCTTTTTCTTCTTTTTAGAAGTCTACGCGGGTTTTGCTTTTCGTTACATTTTGGGATATTTTTTTATTTGTATAATTTCTGTCGTAAACCATCTGGCTTTGATCTTTGAATTTAAAAAAAAAATGTTACCTTAATATCATTCTGAATTTTAAAAATGTACACGTAGTATTAAAGAAAGAACTGAAGCTAACGAAAGCCTTAAAATATTACTAACTAAAAGAAATCATATTTAAATAAGCTGCTAATGATGAAAATGACAGTAACGTTAACGCTAAAGAAAACTTTGAGGAAAGGCGATGGTGGGCATTCTTCGATTATTGCAATTATCTTAATTGGTATTTTTATTTACGAAGGAACTTGTCAATTGATATGTTTTTAAAGCAGTTGATGATGACGGTGATGGAGCGGTGAAGGAGAGTGAAGATAATGTGATTTTAAGTATTCTAAATATGGTCAAGAAAATGTTCAAATCTGCACTATAATTTTACCTGGTATACTCACAAAAGTTTCTGGAATGAGCGCATAAATTTTCGCCTATGGGGTTTCAAATGCTCATACTTTAATTTATCTGTTCGAAGAACGATGGCATACGAAAGGTTTCCAAGTTTAATTCCGATATGTCAAATCTTCATACACGGGTAACTGTACATTTAAAATTTGACATTACAACGTCTACGCGCTGTTTGCCAAATATGATAACGCCAGACTGAGGGTGAAAAACTTCTTGATCAACAGCACTGAAGCAAGAATCTAGATAATCTATCAATATTTGCATTCTGTATGTCACTAAGTCATTTGACTAACTTTGATATTTATAACAGACCTGTACATTTGTTTTGATCTTTTCATTCCATCCATAGATTACACGTCTGTATAAACACTCAGGTAATTGAAATCGGTTGTGATGGATTAGACCTGTTGTTAATCAATATTATGTCTTCCTGTATAATTACAACTTGTTGTCGATATTTCACGAATGGGCAATGTTCTTTTCATTGTTATACTGCCCGTTTTCAGAAGCGCCACAGGCCACGGATACAATTTTAATGACGAGACGTGACGTCACCAAGTGAAGTCAAAATATACCTCAGAGCATTATTATAAATAGGCAACCGACCCGGAAGTCAGAACTGGAGCCAATTGTTTGCATAATGCTGTCACCAAAAATGCCTGATTCTGGCTGATATAATTGTATTAGTGTACAATTTATCCCGAAAGAGAAGTTAAAGATACAAGGAATTGAAATAGTGTGTTCTACGTAGCTAAGTACTTTCGCCCAGTCGTGAATGTTATTAGGTTAGCTCTGATTAGATAAGGTTCATACAGACAGGGACCTATTAACTTCAGTTAAAGAAAGTTCATCAATGACTTTTCTAACGACGATGATCGCCATTCTCTACTGAGTACATCAACGAAAGACGACATACACAGTAAAGCCAATGGGAACTAAAGGGTAATCTGCAAATAGTATGTTACAATGGGAACCCATTATATAATACCATCGTTCAAGACGATTAGTCACGTGCTTCCTATATCCTATTTCTTTAATTGAATTTAATTACGTTAAATATACAGTGACGAAGAATTTTGTATATTTTAACGAGAGATCTTTAGCTTGACTAATAGCTTTGATATCACCATTCGACTTTTCATGGACAACACAACATTGAATGGGAGGACAATTAGATTTGTATGGGAATTTCAAGAAATATATTCAAGGGCTTTAAGTATAAAAAGTACAAAAACGTATCCAAATATCACTAAAAGTTTGTTAATGATCCCTGGAAAACACGTGTATCAGTGGAATAAAACATTCTTGAAAGCTTAGAAAATTGTCTGCGAATGATTGTGTCACATAACCATCAAGAGTTCAAGAATACTGTTTGCGTAATAGACATATCATCGAAGAAAGGTGCTTGCATTTTGTCTATGACTGGTTCGCTGTCTTCTGTGAAAGAGGATTAAGATGACTTATATGCACTGAGCAAAATACCAGTCTTTGGAAAACGGAACATTCAATGGCCGATTTAGAAGAAGATGTCGTGACGGTATCGCGTTACATTCACGTACCACCAGAGGTACAAGTCAGCAATATATATAGCAAGGAGCGAACATGACAACGACGTTGTGAAAGGACGAATTTTCAGAGTAACATGCACAACTCAAATACTATGTGTTCTTGCTACGATAGTCATTATTATCACCGCTTTGATGGCGTAAGTGATTAAAGCGTCCACCTCAAATGCGGGTGGTCGCGGTTTCGAACCACGGCCGAATTAATTATACCAGAGACTTAGAAAATTGGTATATGAAGCTACCTCGGTTGGCACTCAGCATTTAGAGGTTAGTGTTAGGACTGGTTGACCTGGTGTCAGAATAATGTGACTGGGTGAGACATGATGCTTCATGTCTTAGGCATGATGCCCTAGAGCTAGACATCACCATAAACTACCACATCGCAGCTATGACTAAAGTTGTTAAAAGAACTTTCAAAGACAAAAACACATTCATCGCCATTATTATATCATCGTCATTAAATTCATAATAATGACGATGTTGCTGAAGCAGTCATTAAAATAAAGGACAGACCATTTACTTTTCCAATGGCTCCATGTTTTGGAAAAAAATATAGCTAGTGTGAAAAATCTAAACCTGGTATAATTTGCCAAAATATAAATCATTCATATTTTGCTTGATGTTTTTAATGTGAGGTAAAGGAAGAAAACTATATCTTTTTGGAAACATTATCAGTCAGTCCCTAACTATCGGTACTTGGCCAAAATTGAGTGCACATGTATTATTTTATTGAGGTTCATATATAAGGGAATTAAACAGAAAAAATATAAATATAATCCCGCTCTTTTCAACTTACCAGTTTGGCTGGTGACGAGGAAAGGGTTGTTTTAAGATGTGTCAGTTTCGTTTACTATGTGTATTTGATTTAATTATATCAGATTTAATATATATTTATTTCAATAAAACTGTTTGTTTGTCAGTTTTAATTTTTATTTATTTTTCATTACATGCTATTGTAATGTAAATTTATTCACTAGAGATGATACTTTTTTAAGAAAATAATTTGACCTTGACTGTTCGTTTTGTAAACAACCAGGTGTTGATCTATATCCTGACCTTGATTCAAAATTAGTATTAAACACGTAAATAAGTTCTATTTTTATTTCAAAATGATTGGTTGTCGTCGATGTCATGATGAGATTGCGTGTTTAAGATGTAAACCAATTTTTTTATTTCTTAGAGTAAAATGATTGGTTTTCGTTAGGGCCACACTGGATGTACTTGATCTTGAACAAGTACATACTTTCTACGAGGTTCTGGAACATGATCACGTGACCCTCTTTTTGCATTTTAGAATACGATATAACCTTTGTTTTGGAGAGATATTCTCAATGTTAGTTGGGCTGTTACACTGGAAGTTTGCTCATATGAAATTCCTGAGCAATGACAGCTCTAATAAAAATATATTCAGATTTCCAAAACTGGAGTGATATTTCTTGTTTTTACAAGGAACTGCAGACTTCAACACTACAGATTATAGCAAACGTCATCTTCTTCCATCTTGGATTCTTCGGCGGGGCTCGAACTCTAAATTATTAGAACATTTTGTTATTAGGACGTCTAAAATTTTATTGGTGGATTATTCTTGGATTATTTTTGGATTTGATTCTTAAAACCGTAAGTTCATATTTTTTCATGTTTACAAAATTTTCCTGGATATAAATTATGACATCTTTTAAAGCTTGTTGTTTTCACTCTCTCTTATGTTACTGTTTGATCGAGACTATACACGTAACATAAGATGTTTGAAAGCTATCTGGTGATTTGAAATATGTTTCCTGGTGTTATATTTAAGGGCTGAGGAAGTAGGTCGAAAGAATTCTTTTTTATTCCTACAAGGAAGATTGCATCGGAAAATAAATCTCCAAACTGAAAAAGCGTGTAGCCATACTAGTAGCTAATATCTTATTCCCACAACGTTTTTTGCCATGGGCGCATGATTTTTCACCCTTAAAGGTTTTAATTATGTTTTTTCTTTATATGAACCAGGATAGAGTAATTTTTTCACCCAGTATCTCAATATTACGCATGGGACTATAAGTAGTTCTAAAAATCAAAGTTACAAAGTCAGCACGGTTTAGACGCACATGATGACACAAGACGAATAGTGATAAATATCACTAAAGTTATAGTACAAATAACAACATGTTTTGATCCTTGAGAGTGCGTATAGCAATGTTTACATTCCTTGCGCTGCTAAAACAACTGGCTTACTTCTCTGTAAGAAAAAAAAATCTGCTTCGATCTTTTTGTTCTGCCGGTCACGTTACACGTCGAAATAGCCACTAAGATAATTGAAAGAGGTAGAGATGCATTATCCTTTTTTAACCATTGTTTCTTCTGCCTGTGCACGTGTATCATACTGTCTCTATTTCACGGTCGATGTAATGTTTCGTCTGTTGTGAAACCAACTTTACCAAACTGTAAACGGAAGCAGAATCGAAACTTGCACGTCCTTTTCTATCTAGACACGAATGAAACGTCGGATGCAATTTGCCGCCATGGAAAAATATATTCTGAACTATAAAAGAACACGTGGCACAGTGAGATAAGTTAAAATCAGAACATTGCCGACCTTTTCTAACCGAATATGTGGTGCATTACGCCTGGGGCGAATCATCAAACCCATCAAATTGACGTATACTCCCACAACTATTTCTACCGAATGGAAATGACTGAGCGATGTTCCAGTCCCGAACACAGCTGCAATTTTGATGAAATAAATGACGTCCTTATCTGAAGTCAAAATATGTACCAAATCATATGTAAAATCAGGAAACAGAATTTGTCCTAAAAAATGACCGTTCTTTTTAGACAACGCTGCACCTGTTAAAGCCCAGTGAAGGCGGAGTTAATTATTCCCGTGCACCAATACGCCTGCTTCAAAGGTAAGGACAAATCCATACTCAAATAAAATTAAGTTAAAAAGAAATTGGACTATCCGCCAACGATAAGTGTTAATTCACGTCATCAAAATAATGTGTCGCACAAAATATGTACTTTATTTAGCACGCTCGTGAATACTCTTCCGTTAATTTCTGAAAGCTCTTGTTCATGATGAAGTATATCAGTTCAGAGTGGAAGTTTAGTGTATTGATAAAGTTAATTGTATTGATATAGTTAATTTTATCTAAAATGTTAATTGCATCGATAAAGTTAATTTCATCGATAAGCTTCAGTAAGAGAATATAGATGCGTTAGGTAGTAGATCAGCTGCGAGTGGAAGTTAATTGCACCGGTAAACTCTAATAAAAACATGAACAGTTTAGGGACCGTCCATAAATGACGTCACGCACCTGGGGGGGGAGGGAGTCACACATTTGTGACGATGTGTGACGAGAGGAAGGAATTTGTTTAAAAAAATGTGTGACGAGGGGGGTAGGGGTAAAAAATCAGCCAAAATCGCGTGACGACATTTATGGATGGCCCCTTATGCTTAGCACTGGTGATGCACCATCGTTGCTAAGTAAGCACCTCTGCTATATGGACTCAAATCTCAATTTTGTCCTGTGTAGTTCCTGTTTTTGTTTGTCAGTATTGGACCTTCCAGTTGTCCAATCCTTATCAATCACGCGTTAATATAACAAATCGTCAGTTATGAACCCAAGGCGAAATAATTGTGATAGCTTACTCGGCATTTTGTCTGGACAGACCAGTGGCAACAAAACACGCCGAGTGAGTCACAGATTTCACATCCGAACCATCAACAATGACTCATTACTTACTGTGCACTGTCACAAATTACACACAACCATACGATAATGCTCATATTCTAAGGAATAAACAATTTCCTGATAAATCAATAACAACAGTGTCTAAATCTAACTCGTGAATCATCACTAAAATGAGAGAGAAAAAAATACTCTAAAACTATACTAGAACTACAATCGTTAGTACCGACTCGGAAGTAAAAATTGTGCCCCAAGTTCATCTGGTGATTTATGATCCAATTTTTGGTATTATCCCTACGCTCACGAATTCTGAGGTCACTTCTGTATCTTAAGAGTAATAAATTAGTTCCAAACACTTTATTTATTTTCACGAATAGCTAGGTCTAGTCTAATAATTTAAACTAAGAAAAAGGGATATTTTAGCATGTGTTTTTGAAAAGCATAAGATTTTAGCATGTGTTTTTGAAAAGCGTAAGATTTTAGCATGTGTTTTTGAAAAGCATAAGATTTTAGCATGTGTTTTTGAAAAGCGTAAGATTTTAGCATGTGTTTTTGAAAAGCGTAAGATTTTAGCATGTGTTTTTGAAAAGCATAAGATTTCCAGTACTTATTGAAGCAATTCCATTGTAAAATCTTCAGTGTTTGGAGGTACGTAGTTTGCACGTCGTTAACCTTTTTAAAATCGGAGGTAAATAAATCTTGCAAGCAGTCCTCAGACCCATGATGCCTATAAAGACGTGATCGGTTTTGAAAAGCATCGGAACTTATGAATTTTGGGTCTAACGATCATGACCAATTCTCTATTCAGTAAATGAATATTAACCAGACGAACAATAAGATCCAAGGACACTGTGAGCTCAGCATGTGAACAAGAGTGCACGGCTAATATTGTATTAAAATGGATCGTAGTGCCGTTGCCCATGACAAATTATCACGTGGATCAGTAAATTCTTAATTTTCATATTTATCTCTGTTCTTATAGATTCATTTATTCCTTCATTCATTCGGTCATTCTTATACTTACTTTCCACTAAGCACTAACATCCGTTTGTCCGTTCAATTGTTTGTAGATTCGTTTTCTAAACTCTCAATAATTTAAAGCACACGTACTGCAACCACATTTATAATTAAGTAGAAAAATAACTAGCAGAAAATATCAGTTGTCGGTAAAACCGTATCGCATGAAGTTACAATTGAGTACTATCAAGTGCTGTGAGAGATTTATAGGTTACTGCATTTGTATGGGAAAATATGAGCGAATTTTTCGGATGGAATACTTTACGACCTTGGGTGTGCAGTATATCCATCCGACAAAACGAGTTCGTATTTTCCCATACGAATGCAGTAATCTTTTTATTATATGCACATTTGTCTTATTCTACCTAAAGCTTAATTATATAATCAAAATAAACTACAAGAAGCAAAGTAACTGAATGTATGCCGTATTCCAAAGTAAATACACAAGGGCAGATTCACCATTACACAACAACAACATTATTAATGCGCACATAACTCCGCCCAGATAAATTTTAACTTAGTCGCGCGCTAGACATAACTTTTGAAAGAAAATGGTGTTTTGGTCTACTTAAAATTGAAATTTAGATTCGTATTGTGAATGAATGTGCATTGCAACGACATTTCCATTTTATCTGGAATGAATAGATTTTGGTATTTTTGCCGATTCTACGAAATTTCGTGATTATGGACTGGATTAATCTATGCAAATTCCACATGAAATACATCGGATTGAAATAGCGAGGGAGAAGCGTGCTGACATATGCAAGTGTGTTTCTGTTCTGTCACTGAATATTTGAAATCATAATGTGGGAAAAATATGAAGTCTTTCAATTGCAATTATCAAAAATACGCTTTGAAATTTAATGCTTATTTCATTTTGAGTGCAGTAAGGAGGATGTAATTGAACTTATATTCGAAATTACAGTACAATTTCGAAATGAGTAATCAAGCTTGAGAACATATGAAATGGCTCATGTAATTCCGATTTGCAGAACTAAGAAAGGAAATTCAGGATGTAAAACTGTAAGTATATTTTTGGCCATTCTTATTACCTGCTAAAGAAACAGTTTATGCCTTGTCACTTGCATGTTATTTGTTGGGACCCAACAATTTTATGAAATCTGGTGTATATCGCCCGCCTAAATCCAAAATATTGTATGAAAAAAGTTAACGTGGAAAGTAGCAAAGCAGCTGGTATGTGGCAGTCCGTGAAACATTTGCTTTAGTTCATTCAGAAACAAATTTAATGAACCAAAACGTAAACCGCCTACTATGTGAGTGTGCTTGATTTATTTACAATAGTAGTTCTTCTTTTGAGTGCAATATGAAGTTATGTGCGAGTTCAGTATCGTAAAATATTGAATGATTCTGTAAAGTTAACTGATAAAAAAATGAGCATATAATAAATAGAGTGGAACGATTCCCAGCTCAGTGAGCTTATATATTATAGGTTGTATATACTACGCAAATGTTCAGATGAGTAATTGTTCTATTTATGATGAATTTCAAAAGTGTTCTTAAAATGATGCTGGAAATGCCAATTATAAATCAATTAAGCCGCCGCCGAACCCACGTCTATTATCATTTATTCAAAATCTTTACGGATTAAATATAAAAGCAGACATTAAATGTTCTTCCATGCAAGTACGTTGAATTTAATACATTTAAAAGACACTAAAAAAGAATCTATACCTCAATATGCCAAAGGATTCATTAAAAGAAATAAGTGTTATATTTTCTAACATAAACTGTAATAAAAGAAAAACAGTGAAAAACAGAGTTCAGTACTATTGTGGGATGAGTACCTTATGCGTAGATTTAATGGTTTAAGTTAGTTTTGGTAGTTTTACTTACCTTTCGCAAATTGAGGTTAACCACACGATTCATGACACATAGACCAACAACAATTTATCACGAAATTAAAAAATATCCGTGATCACTGCCATACAAAAGGAAAAGACTTGAGTTGACAGTAGTGGTTACATAAGTCATTTATCAAGCAAGTGTGTGTGAGTGTGTGTGTGTGTGTGTGTGTGTAAGAGAGAGAGAGAGAGAGAGTGAGAGAGAGAGAGAGAGAGAATCCTATACTGTTTCATGGGAGTGTTAATAATTACTAGATTGCTAAGTCATTGTGTCTACTGCGCATTAATACCTTTATTGCTGATTAAGTTCCATCTTCTCATCAGGATGCGGGATTAATCTATATGGTATGGGTGTGTGGATTCTGTGGGGGTTGTAACTAGAGGATCTGAATACTAATAGTTTTCTTTTTAAAAAAATATAAATTGTTATGTTTATCTATATTGTGTCTTTCACATTTGTCCACGTGTATAGCTTGTAAATTGTATGGGTCATTTGTAAACTACGTACGTCATACCTAATTTTTATCCATGATTGTAGATTATACCTTAAGGTAGTGGCCATTTTTAAACAATAAATTTACTTCAGTTCAGTTCCTTGACTTTTCTCTGCGAATTCTATCGTCTACCGTTTTTCATCTTGTTTGTAAGTCATACAAAGGTTGTTTACCGACATTTGAGTTAAAGACTAGCCTTAGTTATGACCTTAGAAGTTTCTGGAAGTGAGATTGTTTACGAATTTGATGGAAAAAATACCCACGTCATGGTCATCATATCATGGCTTAGGTTCAAATAGAAGGTCAAGGTAGTGAATAAGTCTTCATTTCTGTTGTCTTAACATAAGATGTGGAATTACTTTCAGCTGTGTTGAGTTATGTTTTGAGAGGAATTATGTTTAAAAAAATTGTTCATTGGAATATATATATATATATATATATATATATATATATATATATATATATATATATATATATATATATATATATATATATATATATATATATAAATACAGAAAGGCTTAAGTAAGAAATAAATAAGTACTTGTTGATTATTAACTATTTCATGTTGATCGCCTTCACAAAGATATAGCGAGTTAGCCGACCCCAAATAAGTGAGAAAATGAAGAGTTAAATACACGCAGGAAATCAAAGTGAACAACAAATAATCCAAACAGTCTGCTTCAAAGCTTTGGTTATGCATACAAAGAATTCGATCTAGCTTTCAAAGTATTGATTTATTGCGAAATAATTGATTATAATATATCGGATCATTCGTGCAAAATTTGAGCATTTAAAATTAATTTGAGATAATAATTGCATCATTCATCTGCTTTTGGTGGAAAAGTAACAAATAATGTCACATTATAGTTCTTTTTCGGGTAACCTCTTTTGCAGAAAAATAAAAATAAAAATAAAGCGGAGTCAAAGTGTCTACCCATTGTGAACCCCAAGACGACACACATCCATCATCGGTACATACGCTCAATTTGACATGACGTACTGTTCTTGTGATTTGTCTTCGTTATCACGCCTTACTTGACCGATAATAAAACAATATACAAGGTGGAAGATGGCATACAAGTAAGGCAAAAACTGAGTGAAGCCATAGAAAAGGATTATTTTCGATTTGTGAATGTGGATGTAATTCACTCTAGGGAAATTGAAAAAAAAAATAGATCATAAACACCTCTGAAATCAGCTGCTTTGAAAAGTGTTCAAGCAAGCTCGAAGGAACATACATGATACAGTTTATCTGTCGAAATTATTGACTCAGAAGAAAGACACATCGCCGAGATATTTTATACGGAATTTTATACATTTTCTACACTGGAAATAAGACAAAGAATTTAAATCAGCAGTAGTTTAAGGTTTGTATGTTTTTTTGGGTATTATTTTTAACCAAATGCTATTATGATATTCATTTCATGTAACAAATGCTATTATGATATTCATTTCATGTAACAAATGCTATTATGATATTCATTTCATGTAACAAATGCTATTATGATATTCATTTCATGTAGCAAATGCTATTATGATATTCATTTCATGTAGCAAATGCTATTATGATATTCATTTCATGTAACAAATGCTATTATGATATTCATTTCATGTAACGTTTCATATGATTCATCTAATGGTGCGTTCAACCTCTGTCAAGTAAGGCTCAGCATGGGCGAATGTGACATATTTGCTTTAACGTATTTCTTATTATGACGGCCCTACCCCGCAAGCAAAAATAAACAATCAACGACAAGAACCGTTGCTGAATATTTTCCTGAATATTTGTTTATTCTTTTCAGAAAAATCTGATTAATAGTGCATGTATATATATGTGTGTGTGTGTGTGTGTGTGTGTGTGTGTGTGTGTGTGTGTGACGGCAAATCAGCACGTTCTTGGCGCTGCCGGTTTTAAAAACAGAAGGTATTCCTGGACCGCCGATTATGTAACATCACGTTTGGTGATGTGTTATTGTTCGAGATGTTATAGGGGTTGACGCTTACAGATAAAGCGATGCTGACCCTGGTTCTAACCTTCGTAGAGCACAAAATTAAAAATTTCTATTATGTACGAGGATATTATTTATTCGTATTGATAAAAATTATGGTAGTATTATCAAGCATTCTCCTGTAGAATCAAGCGGTAGAACTTTCCGTTCTTTTTGATGTATGTATCACTGTATTTGAAAACGGAAGACATTTTCACCTTGAACATCATTGCGAGGCACAGCGCGGGTACGCAAATCGTGCCTGTATTAATCTCCTCTGCCGACATACAATAGGGCACATTGGTTCTATTCTACATCATATAATCCGTTGGGGAAGGTAGAGAGGTAGGGTCAAGAATGCACGTTTTGTAACCCCTTCTTGTGAGGCATTCTGGAAACTCCTCAGGATCCGATTTTTAAAAAAAAGAGTTATATGTCCTAGAACTAACCTTCAAATTTCTATCTCCTTGTAAAACTGCAGCCAATTCAGACAGTATAAGTTTCCAGGTAGTGCAGCCAGACCAATCGACAAACAGAATAAAGATACAGAGTACGTAAAACGAGATTAGATAGACAAACATATGGGTAGTCAGGTAGGTAAGTGGCCAATTGGATATTGAGGTTAGCATGTCTGTGAACGTTTCACTTATATATGTATCGAGAACTGGACGCGTATAGGCAGAAGGATTGAATAACGTTTTTGCATGCCATTTTTCTTATGTTCTCTGGAATGTTTTCGTTCTTATCAGAGTATTTTGTTCTGTGGGTGTCATCTCGTACACCGTCATAGCTGGAACGTGATTGTGAAAGTACATAAAAGTTTGTCCAGGTTTTATTTGTCACATGAGATTGGAAATTGTTCAGATGGGGTTGTGTGGGGCATTGTGTGAAGGTCAGGTTCTTGAATAAATTACAGGAAAGCGCAAAGATGCTCTGCTACACGGCTGAAAAATTTTAGTTTACAAGTAATTATTATTATTATTATTATTATTACTATTATTATTAGGTAATAATACTAATTTATTTATTATTATTAATTATTACTATTATTATCATTATTAATAATTATTAATATTTATTGTTAATAATTATTAGTATTTATTATTAATATTTATTATTATTATTATTTTTATTATTATTACAGATTATGCTATTATCACTGTGGACCGTGATCGCCCTTTTCTACCGACTGACAAGTGCTCAACTGTCTGACCAAGGTAAATGCATCTATAACTTTGTTATCTGTACTCTAACGCATATCTTTAGATCCTTTTTCTTCTGCTTTACGCCTACCGAACATCATTTTATTTTCGTACAATGCCAAAATCACACGTCTAGTATAACTAATGTGTTATTTATGGAACATACCTGTGGTTAAGGCCAAAAGGAAATTAAAGGACAACGAACTGACTGTGACGAAACGATTTTATTAAGGGTCAAATGTATGTAGACGATTCGTTATTTACCGAAGTTGCGCCTTTTTTTAAAACTCTTTTGCAAAGGCAAATTTATCGATTTTCCCTCAGCAATCAACGAATTACTTAATGCACAGGGTGTCGCTATATTTGTAGGCTCCTTGCCTATGAAAGCGTGGATTATCCATACCTACGATGCTGTTCGGTCCATTCTAGTAATGTAACAGAGTGATGTCTGTTGAAAGCTGATAGTTGTTAGACAGATTGGGTTTAATTTGGACATAATCGGATTTCATATACAATGTAAAGTGATAGATCGGGGGAGTGTGTTTCACAAATCTGACAGTCACATAAAAAGGTTCCACTCCGTAGTGTGATTACATCTTCAGTGCTTACCATATAGTTTAACATCGTTACTCAGTAAGTGTATTTTGAAAAAAACATTTCCAAATGAACTTTGTGGCGACAGTCAATCCGTATACCAATATATACACTGTTTATCGGGCATCTGCAACTTCTTCCAGGGCACGGGTCGGATATCAGTTTTTATACGTACTCCTATGATATAAATATAATTGGATAAAACCAGTGGCGGGCAGATGCATATGCTTTCGGGAATATTTGAATTTATTTGGATAGAACTTAAAAACTGCTCTGTTGGTATGAGTTAAAGTTAAAAGTGTAATGCTCGATTGATTCTATATTCAACGACAATGGCAATCCACAGGTTTGAGAAAAGAAAATGAAATATTATCCGTTTTAAATTTATATGCTTGACCTTAGAGTCATGCAAACCTAGTCAGCCCTGAATTCCATCAACAGGATATGTCTACAATGCAGAAATCTGATTGGCTGAAATTTGTGCTTGACATTAATTTTACCAATTAAATTTCTTTAGACCAAACTTTAAGACTGATATTAGCAAATAACATGATGCAACGAACACGAGGATTCCATTTAAAATGAAGCCAGAGCAAAGGAAAGAGCTTGAAAGCCGCGTCTTGGTTTCTTCTAATACGGAGGAACACTAACGTTATTAAAATATGAGGATATATATAATCTATAGGTAGCCTTTTTTTTTTCATGTGTCAGCCAGGTAATATATATATCCCTCTTTTTCTTTCTCTCTCTCTCACATACATAATGTCACCGTGTATGTATGTATGTATGTATGTATGTATGTATGTATGTATGTATGTATGTATGTATGTATCCCTATCTATGAGTGTTGGGATAGTGATCAGGATACAGCGAATGTTTCCAACTATGTGCAATTAATTGTATTTCTCTGTCTTCTTTTAGGAAATGCTGTTGAGTTCCCACCATCGTTTGGAGTGGCAGGAGGCCTCTTGTCCGGGATGTTGGGTTTCGTAGATATGTTCGACCCCTCCCTTGGCCCCTCTCCCTTTCCCCCTGGGTTTTCTTCTACTGATCCACCTTCTTCTCTACAAGGCTCTACACCTGCAGGTCCGGTACCCTTTTCAAGTGGTTGGTCATCTTTTAATCAATCCAAACCTGGCCACACTGGTTTAGATTTAATGGCATTGCCGTCGCAAGGAACAGGCCGAAGTTCATCGCAACCGAGCACTGAGGTCGTTGATCCTGTCAGTCTGCTGACTCCCGATAACATCCCCAAAAATGATCCAGAAGGTATTGCAATTGCTGTACCCTTCGACATGTTCACACGAGATGTCACCATGCCGTTCTTGCGACTCCGACGGAGTCCTCCACCATTTAATATGTCCCCTCCACCATTTGATATATCCCCACCAGAAGTCGCCAAACCGTTGCAGCCAATCTCAAGGGGTCATCCACCATCTGACAGGGCCACAAGTGATGGAGTCAATCCATTGCAGCCAAACCCAAAGGATCCTCCAGCATTGGATATAACCACACAAATTGGCGAAAAACCGTTGCAGCCAATTCCAGGTGGACTTTCACCATTTAATTTGTCCCCAAGAGATGAAGCCAAACCGTTGCAGCCAACCCCAGATAATCCTCCAATACGGGATATTTCCCCACCAAATGGCGGGAATCCGTTGCAGCCAATTTCAACGGGTCCTCCACTATTTGACATGTCCCCCAAAAATGGATTCAAACCGTTGCAGACAATCCCAGGGGATCTTTCAACACTGGAAATGTCCCCACCAAATGACACCAAACCATTGCAGCAAATCCTAAGGGGTCCTCCACCATTTGATATGTCCCCAAGAGATGGAGCCAAACCGTTGCAGCCAATCCCAAGGGATCCTCCAACACTGGATTCAACCACACCAAGTTTTGCCAAACCGGTGCAGTCAATCCCAAGGGGTCCTCCACCATTTGATCTGTTCCCAAGAGATGGAGCCAAACCGTTGAAGCCAGTTACAGGGGATCTTCCCACATTGGATATTTCCCCACCAGATGGCAGCAAACCGTTGCATCCAATCCCAATGGGTCCTCCACCATTTGACATGTCCCCAAAAAATGGAGCCAAACCACTGCAGCCAATCTCATTGGATCTTCCAACACCGGATATGTCCCCACCAGGCGGCAGCAGACCGTTGCAGCCAAACCCAAGGGGTCCTCCACCATTTGATATGTCCCCAAAAGATGGAGCCAAACCATTGCAGCCAATCCCGATGAATCCTCCGACATTTGATATGTCCTCATCAAAGGGAGCCACACCGTTACCGCCTAGCCAAAGGGGTCCTCCACCTTTTGATCAGTCCATACCAGTGGGAGTCACGCAAAAGCCTAAATCACGTGATCCTATTTTTATCGACAAGTCTTCACTTGGAAGAACTCAATCGACGGGACCCATAGGTGCAGACTCGTCTCAGTCCGTTAACAAGAATGTCACCCCCAAGGAAGTGCAAAGTGTAGGTCAGAGTTTGGGTACTAGTACGAACATGGGGACTATCTTTAGTGGATTAGTCGATCCACTTATGGAGCTCTTTAGTGGCTTGCCTGCACAACGACGCGACTCTCTGGTAAACACATCGGTAACTATAATAAAACAACAGTCCAATAACGCACCCGTTTCGGCCGGATCACAGCAGATTAGACCCGTTGTCAGAACAACCACCACAAAAGAGATAACCACAACATTTTCAACTACAATCAAACGTCCAGGTAATCCATTTTATTTGTATAGATTGATAGGTTTAGAAAAGGCAGATAGGTGGACGAATGAAGAGACAAATAAGCACAAGGATTAATAGATCAATGCAGATATGTAAAATAGCTAGAACGTTTGAGAGAGAGCTTGATTATTACAGAGAACATCAGCGATGCAATATATATATATATATATATATATATATATATATATATATATATATATATATATATATATATATATATATATATATATATATATATATATATTTATAAACGCTCACCATCTTTATATTTGCGGTAGATTCATGAGCCGTGCATTTATGCGTGGTACATTTGTTCATTTTCGCATGGCTTCCGTTTGATGCATCTGTGCCCAGAAGTAAATCAGTTAGTTATATATTTTCTTAACGAAAAGCATGGCTAGAAGGATGAATAGACGGGTGTATAAATGGATGTATGTACACTTTCCATCAACATTTATATTTCATAAAGCAACCTTCAGTACAAGAAATATTCTAGCAATTTATAATTTAAAACTCTACATTTTCTAGTCCTACCAACAGAACCCGTATCAAACCAGCAGATATTGCAAATGTTGAACACCTTCAGCAGTCGGCGTATAGTCCTTGGAAAATCACAGGGTAAGAAAAACAATAATAAATATACTCCCGCAACCACTGTCAATACAACTGCTACTACAGGTACTACTGGTAGTGATGTAAATATTATCATTACTACTACTGCTACTACTTCTACTACTACTATAACTACTAGTTGTAGTGATGTAAATATTATCAAGTGATGTAAATATTATCAATTCAACTACTACTACTACTACTATTACTACAACTTCAACTACTACCAATAATGTTACTAATTCAGTTACTACTAGTAACGCTGCAACTACTGTCAATACTACTACTACTAGTGACTTAACTGCTATCAACACTACTACTACTACAACTGCTAATATCAGCGCTGTAACTATTGTCAACACTACTACTACTACAACTATTACTAGCAGCGCTGTAATTATTATCAATACTACTACTAATACAACTACTATTAGTACAGCCGTAACTACTTTCAATACTACTACTGCTACTAAAACGACTACTAGCAGTGCCGTAACTACTATTAATAATACTACTACAGTACAACTACTGCTACTAGTGCCGTATCTACTATCAATACTACTACTACTACTACAACTACTACTAGTAGTGCCATAACTACTCTCAATGCTACTACTGCTACTACAAATATTGCTAGTAGTGCTGTAATTATTATCAATACTACTACTACTACTACTAATATCACTACTAATAAAACTACTACTATTAGTGCCGTAACTACGATCTTTACTACTGCAACTATAACTACTACTACTATAACTAGTGCTGTAACTACTATCAATATTTCCACTACTACAATAACTAGTAGTTGTGCCGTAACTACTGCCAATACTACTACTACAACTACTACTAGTAGTGCCTTTACTGCTATCAATGCTGCTGCTACTAGCAAAACAACTAATATTACCAATTCCTTAACCAATATTAATACTGATACTTGCTACTGCTACAACTACTAATAGTAGTAGTGTCGTAATTACTTTCAATACTACTATTACTACTACTAATATTATTTTTCAGTCGTTGATTCTTACTTTGTAAGATTCATTTCGATGAATGTATACGTTTTACAGTGTTAATTATTGCACTTACAATATATAGTATAATATTATTTTATGCTTGAGAACCGTTTGGGCTATTATAAATAACTACTACTTTTCCTGCAACTACTACCACTACGACTACTAAAACTACCAATACTATAGGGTTATAATGAAAGTGACGACACTGATGATGATGGTGATGATGATGATCTTGCATAGAAGGGGTCTCACTAAAGAGTTAATCAAATAATTTCTGCGTGATTCTGTCGTTGACAGTCCATATTTCCCCCATTTCCAACGAACTCAAGACGACATTCGTTTCAATCTGATAGGTTCTTAAGAGCTCAAACACTGAAAATAATATACGTATAATCACCTAATGACCACATATCACAAAATGTTGATAATTTCAAACTTGCGTGGTTGTTCTTGTTTCACATTTGTACGATTCCTCAGTAAGTCTCTCCGTGCCAAATATATCACATCACGTTATGCAATTTAAATCACGAACCAAACACCCAACACAAAGAATTATTCGTATCTCAAATTTACTAAACACATATACCTAAAAATATCCAGATAATTTCCTACGTTAAAAAAGTGGAGATGGTCCATTTTACGAAATTAATCCATGCTGTCATAAAGTCTCATGAATACTGTACGTCCTGTCCTGAAATTGGCTAACTAAGCTGTTTGACAAATATTCTCCTATCACTGACTCCGCATAATCAACAAAGAATCATTAAAATCTAGGAAATATATAAGCAGAGACAAAATTACAACTGTCACATGCCCTAAATAATAATAATAATAATAATAATAATAATAATAATAATAATAATAATAATAATAATTATTATTATTATTATTATTATTATTATTATTATTATTCACAAATCATAGTATGTTTTCCGCGAGTAACATATATAGATACATATATACGGTAATTTTAAAAAAAGAAAAACAAATGCACTCATTTCCATTTCAGGCAAACCTCAAGAACCACAGAAAAGCAACACTCAACCTGTTCAAACGATGGGTCTAAACAATAATGAAGGTAAATGGAACATATGCCTCACAAACTAATAAGAGATTGACTGATTGATTGATTAATTAATTATTAATTAATTAATTAATTAATTAATTAATTAATTAATTAATTAATTGATCGATCGATTGATTGATTGATCTCGCATGTGTTCCTCCAAAAGGAACTAATGTCGCATGCTTCTTTTTTCTGATAGAGTCAATACAAGCGACTTTCCATAAATGATGCATTTTTAATTCTTGATTAATTTTAAAAATCTATCGTATCACTCCGATGGAATACCTGTATTGTATTTTGTCTTATGTTTCAATGACCTGATTTGTCATGCAGGATTCATTCCCCTGATATGCCATACAGGATTCATTCCCCTGATATGCCATACAGGATTCATTCCCCTGATTTGTCATGCAGGATTCATTCCATTTGCATTTATTCCGAAAGAGTACAGTGAGTTGATTACACGCTTAGCTTTATTGCAAGATCGTTAATTTTCATTGGGGAAAACAACTCCTGCATATTACAAATTTATTGTTCAAAAACCCCAAAGTAATTCCATTTGATGAGTACACTTTATTTTTTTTCTCTACGGAGTATCAGCTAAGCACACTTGCTAGGATTGTATTTCAATTTCCAGTTCTGCACATACGTATAAGCCGCATTCACGACTATCTGTAATCCATTCAGCGTAGAACTCAGCAGAGTAGTATCGCGATCTAAAAGCACACCATATATGTTTATCTGACCCATTGTTAACCCGCAACTGGCTATTAATAGTTTGTTCAAAATATTTAGGTACAGATAAAAAGAAAAGTGGACATTACACGCCCTTGACCAACTCTCCTTCGTAACGGTAATGTGTTCGATATACGTCCTCAACACGATACACAATCACTTGACCGTGTGTAGGAATCAGTGATTATTCTTCATATTTTTGCACGAATTCCTAAATGCTTTAAAAAATTTAATAGTCCCATTGCCATAGCCTAACGAATGCCTTTTCGTCATCAAGAAAATCAGAATATACATTAGAGTTATTATTTATATAGTACATGAAACATTCTTGAAGGGTAAACGCAGAAGCCCTCCAAACGAAACCCAAACTAACAACAATGTGGACAATTTATTTTGTCTAAACACTTTTGAATTCTGGTCATCAAGATTATTTTCAAACAATTTTTCCAGACAAGCTGTCACGGGTCCTTGTTATCTTTGCCATTTTGTTTGAATATCGGAATATACATTCCAGATATACACACATTAAGTAAATACTAAAAATAGATCATATAATCAAAAAGGGAAGAAAAACGTCTGTTTAAATTCTTTCCACCATGCTTTGATTGCTGGCTGGACACGTGATCAATGCCTGGTGATTTCTTTTTTAGTTCGAGAGATTTGATATGCCACACTACATCCTCCTTTTTAATAGTATCACGTTTTTTGTTATCAGAGTCTAATTTGCTTTGTTCGTTTATCTTGACACTATACTTTGCTCTTCGTCTCTTGTATTACGTAATTTAGTAAGATACTGTTTCCATAAAGTGACACATTCACCCGAATTATTTGATTCTAGTCCAAGGAATACACTATTACCATAATCTGATTAGTTTTTCCTACTTTCGCTAATGACTGTGTAGGACTAGTTAATTCCGAATTCTACACGCTTTCTTATCTCTTAAAAAAGTACATTTTATATACACCGTTATCTCTAGGCTGAGTTTCTTTCTGAATTCTCTGTTTTTGTTGTTGCAGTCTGTGCCTCTAACTTTTCCTACTTTGATCCATTCTCATTGCTCTTTTCTCATTTCTTGATGAAACATTTCAAGGCCATATTTCTTCCAGAGTAGTTTCAAATGCGATCTCAATTCAGACTTTGGAATATATCTGTCTGATGCAGGTATTTCCGTCTTACTTATCAGTTCGTCACACCTGCTTATTTCTCCTACGTTTTTGAAATTCAAGAATGCAGAGAGAGAGAGAGAGAGAGAGAGAGAGAGAGAGAGAGAGATCGAGATCTGATCCATCCTATTGGGGTCCTTCTATTATGAAGTGGGCGAATGTTACCGTCACAAAATCCTCCTTGCAATGGCTTGCAATAACTGTCCTTACAATATCTATATTTTTTCTTGATTTGACAATAAACAATACAATGCTGCTTATTTTGTTTCTGGCAATCGACTGGTTCAGAAACATCCGAGTCGATAGCCTTTCGATTGGATCTGGTAATTACAGTCCCATAGTCTCAATATGTCAATAAATGGTATCTTACCTTTTTCGTATATATGCTAGGTTTATGACGCCCTCTCCTAGGAATTGGCCAATTACTCTGGCTAAGAAATAGCTTCCACAATCAACACATAATGACTAAAACCTAAAAAAACTATGAACGGAGACATAAATTCAAATAGCACACACCCTATGCTTATTACAAACAACAACAACAACAACAACAACAACAACAACAACAATAATAATAATAATAATAATGACATCATGGACAAATCATTGATCACTTTTCGCAGATGCTCTCTCTCGCGGTAACAAAAAGATACATACATACATACATACATACATACATACGTAGATACATACAGGGTAATTATAATAGAATAATAATAAAAACACTCATATCCTTTCCAGGAAAACCTAAAGTACCACAACAATCCAACATAGTGACTGGTGTGAACAAGGATCAAGGTAACACACTTTGTAAAATGAAAGAAAAAAACATGAGAGAGAGAGAGAGAGAGAGAGAGAGATTTTTTGTAAAGTAGAAGCAAGGCAATACTTTGTTTCATTACCGTTAGTATGTATCACACATACTGTACTTTAATATGATTACATCGAAACTACATTTCATATTGAATTAAAGATCATTGTCCATCGTGCATTTTGAACTGCAGTATATTTTCTGCAGACATATGTAGGAATAACTCTTCTAGGTATGGGCAGACTTTAAGGATGCTGACACCCATACTGATTTTAAGCTAACTGATCGATAAGGAATATTTGTATGTCCTATCTCTTAAAAAATAACGATGTTGTCTATTATTAAAGCGTATATTATCAAAAGAAAAACTAAATATCCCTCATATATTTAAGCACTTTGAACGGTGACCTAATTACTGAATTTAGCAGTTTTATGTAAAGGAGGAAATCATTAAATTCTTCAATGGTAGTAACCTTGCCAAATATTGCTCATTTTTAAATGCAAGTTTATATTTTTCACCAGACCATGCAGCAAAACGAAAGTGTTCTCTCGCTTTTCTCAGTAATCCGCCTTTCATTCGGTATGCATGCAGCCATCGTTACGACTTTTTCATGGAAGCCCTATTAAATTCGTGATAGTCAGGCACAGATACAAATCTGTGTGAATATGTGTTGTCTCTCTTTAACGTGGTTGAAGTTGTCTTTCTTTAGGACTCAAGGTAATAATTCAGTTCCCGAAGCAAACCCATGCTTCCTATTGTTCCATATCAATAGTACTGTGATTGATTGGAGTAATTTGATTGAATTACGACTTGAGCGACAGTAAGCTGGTATTCACATAAAAAACCATAAAAAGCTTTCTGGTTCATAAACTCTCAATTATAATTATCTGTGTGTGACGCATTGAGAAAGCCACATCGGATGCGCTTAACCAGGCTGACTGAGCCGGACAACAACGTTTGACATCATGCTTACGTCAGTAATGTTTTTGACGGCTTTCATATAAGAAAGACAAATTTTGACTGGGATCGAAACACATTTTGAATTAACCACAAAACCTTTGTTGTAAACTTCTTCTTTTGATAAATATAATGCTCGAAGTAATATCCTTCCTGCCAACTAATTCTAACCCTAATGCATGATGCACTATTCTGCATTAACGCACTCGAATGATTCGCCCAAAAGCGTTGGTAAAACGACAAGAGTATGATATCATTGTGGCGTATGTAGAATAATTTTTTTATACCTATTTATTTAAACAGGACCAGCACCGATTGGTGGTCAGAATTCAGGCCCTACATCAAGCCTGTCCATTGCCAGAGGAGGAAACTTGAGTAGAATCCAGAGTCCAGCTCAGAGAGGCCCAATTAATAGCGGCCAAGGCAGAGGTCAAAGTCAAGGAAGAGGAGTGCAGTCTCCAAGCGGGCCTTCGCAACAAGTTGTTGTGAACGGTTTTGGAGTAATCGACTTTGATCCTGTAGCCTCAGACCCAACGGGGTGGACAAATATTTTACTTGGTCTACTTAACCGACTATGAGCACCTTACAAATACTCGAGTTCCCTTAATTAGTTTTGTATATTGACATTACTAGTTATTTCAGATTGCGGCATATTTAAAACTATCGCTCTCGAGGCTAATAGTAACGAGTCACCAAATAATACTACGACTAAGATCGCTACTGTCATACTCTTTAGAAACAAAATTCCAAACTTCCGCTAAAAGTCAGCATTAAAATGTAAAACTTGGGAAATCTTTGGTGGCTAACAAATTTAAACCCGCAATGGGAAAAAAGTAACAGATCTGAAGATCAGCAATCTCATCGATTGTTTTATTTTGTTGAGTCTAAAACGTTAATTGTTGGGCATTGTTACATACTTAGAGATGTATGAACAATGAAGCTGTATTTAATTGTCATTATACATCTTTAACATGTTCTCCGTTTGTTTTGATTGTTAAAATTTTGCTTTGTGTCAAGGCGTTGTTTCATTCTTTAGGTAACATCGGTTATATTTTTGTATAGTAAAAGTTTTTTTTATCAGAGTATTTCTTCATAAACACATTAGTTATGCCGTCGAATAGCAATATATTGTTTTCTGCATATCATCGTTTCGTTCTTGACAAAATGGTTCAAGTAATACAGAAATCGCTATCAATTTTGGCTGCAAAAACAATATTGGTCATTTGGATTTTTCTGGGATACGTCCCACATTTATGAAAATGCATGCATCGAAATGACTTGACAATCAATAACGTTGAAAACGTGTTCTTTTTGCATATAATGCCAGGTAATGAAACTTGAACATCAGTCAGATCACTTTCAGAAATTGGTATAGCCATGCGAAAACCTGGAATATCAAGATTTCATGTTTTGGCTCCTTTTGTAAAATAAACTGATAAAGATATAATAATATCCCAATTCCTGTAAATGAAGTTTCAATAGGGATTGACGTCTAGCTACGACATTTTACAAAACGAATGCCAACCGCGTAGAACGCTACTACTATCGACGCCATTTGCTTGCATGTCATTTGGCTTTTGACTGGTATCCTGTTGTCATTTGATATGTTCATCGTTAAACAACATATAAAGAAACTCTACGGTTCTGCATAGGACATATATATGTTTACAAATTTCGATATATGTGGCCAATGATGATTTTCAGAAGCATGCTACATGATTTTGTCTGTGTATTTTGTAGTTTTATATTCTTCTTAAACATTGTAAATAAAATAATTGTTTAATATATGCATACTCTGTTTCATATTTTATAAATTAGCATATTTGAAAATAAAGGCATATTATAATATTTGTAAACATATGTCTAAAATATTTCTAAACTTTCCGAAACCGGACAGAAGCAAATGGACGGGAACAAGTCATTCGTTGCCATCCCCATTTGATTTATTTAATCAATGAGATCATCATGACCAAACATTACAAGAACACTTGTAAAGATTCGAACACTGTAAACTTAAACCACAGGAAATTATTTGGGACGAATAATTTTATTTCTTTTGCATAAACTGGACCCCTTTCCATTTTCGAGCTCAGAATTTTGTGTTGTGTAAATACTAGTTCTAATATTCAGGATTTCCATTTTATTAAGTGGAAATGTCACAGAAGCACATATCGTGAGGAACATAATCTGAACAGAAAACAATAATAATGTGATAGAAAAATAAAAATAACTTTTCTTTCATGCTCATTTTGAGGATAGACTTGTTGACTTATTTACAGTCAAGTTATATTTCTGTTAAACAAAATATAACATTTATAATTTAAAAAAAAAAAACCAGACTGCCGAAATACTAGGGCGTTGCATACAGCTGCAATTTCTTTAGACGCATGTCTGTTTTCATTTCAGACCATATATGGTTAATGTTCCACGAAAGTAGACACAATGTTCAGAAGAAAAGTCGAAATTCGGTATCTGACAATCTTGTAATGCCTTTTATGTGCACAAGAGACAATTGACGAGACATTGTTTCTAAGGGACATAACTCTTACAGGTGATGAATCATGAAAAACATTAATTCAAAATTGATTTTATGCACAAAATCCCCCAACAAAAAAGAAACAAATAAGAATCAGAATTATTTTTAAGTCTTGAAATTGTATAAATTTAACATAACCCACTGAAATCTAGTTATATCCTTTTTCGACAAATTCCCAGGGGAAAATTAAAATCATTTGACTGCCCATTTTGCTTACACCCGACGAAAATAGCTGCAGTCTTGACACAGTTTGTTTTTAAATTTGTAACAGTTTATTACAATACGTTTTGCAGTATCACCTCATTGTAATATCTTTCCTTTTAAATGTTGAATGATTCCAAATAAACGGCACTTTGTGTCTGAAAAGAAAATCTAGTTGAAGTTAAGATTCTTAAATTCTGCACTTATGCGTATAGTTTCTTAAATCTGCGTATTTTAAGCTGATTGTTTAGATCATGTTCATAATTTCATATTCAAATAAATACATACATGCCATTGTTATCAGTATGATTTCACTCTCAATGCCTGTATCAGATTCTAGCTGTTAGTAGTGACAGCTGGCCAGAACATTAATGACAGAATGCTGGATATTTGAAAACAGAGACTGTCAACAGGTTCGGTTCTGTTGTTTATCTTCCCATGAAACTTCCTCCACGAGAGGAGAAATATGCAACTATCGAGAAGGAATGTCTTGCGATCGTGTGGGCGATTGATTCGTTAAGGTATTAACTGTCAGGGACATCCTTTGAAATCGTGACTGACCACAACCCATTGACATGGTTAAATAAATGCAAAGCAAGAATCAGCGTCTACTTAGATGGTGTTTGGCACTCCAGCCTTGCAACTGCATTATAAAGCACAGGAACAGCTAACAACGTGGGAATGCAGATGGATTATTGCGCATGTAACTGAAGTATATATGAATTAAATGACAAAGTATACTGGCGTTATAGTACACTCCAGAGGCGCTGAGAAAACTAATGAGATAGCTCAGAATTCCTGGATTTTTCGAACTTCATTGTGTTCTGTTTTTGGAATCATAAAGAATTTATGCGGATATAGACGGTAACCAATTTGTTGGATTTCCACTATTCTGGAATGTCACTGATGGAATTCAAGGCTCTTTTACAGAAGTTAATAATAGTGAATCTAAGCTTTAAGCATTTTATTAGTAACATAGGATTTATGAAAGTTTTATAATTTTTCTGATGTACCAAGCCAGCAAACTAATTTAAAGGATATTGTATCGGAAACAGAGTTTTCTCTTAAGAAGAGAGGTGTTGTCAGTATGGTTTCACTCTCAGTGCCTGTATCACATTCTAGCTGTTAGTAGTGACAGTTGTCCAGAACATTAATCCCATCATTCTGGATATTTATACCAGAGACTATCAACAGGTTCTGTTCTTTTGTTTACCGTCCCATGGCTAACTGAGCGTAGACCAGTCCATGTCCTTGGATAAGGCACAAATGTTAATTTAATTAAAATCCCTTATCTCTAACCCGTACTAAAACAAGAGCAGAGTGGGAGAGCAGACAGTTATGTAGCTGGGCTTGGTACTGTAAGCAACACTGTGTTTTGGTTTTTGTGAAGATTGTAGCTTTATTTTACATAAAGTTGTATGACCCTTAATTGGTGTTTGTGTATCCTTTGAACCCAAATGCAACAGCCATTTTCTCCTCTAATCGATTTCAGATACCCACACACATATCAATAATGCGTGTAGCCTGTCTGTCTGTCTGTCTGTATGTATGTATGTATGTATGTATGTATATATGTATGTATGTATCCTCTCTCTCTCTCTCTCTCTCGATCTATATATCTATCTATCGATTATTAAATCTTATACGGGCACGTGCCAATCCTCTCACGTCTGACATGCAATTTACTAGTGGCAGTAGTGTCTGCGCAGATATATCAGACACTTTATAGGTTAAAGGAGACTAGAAATCAAAATTTTCCTTTTACGTATGTAATTATCTACAGATTTTAATTCGACTGCAATGTTTATAAATTAAATATCGTAAGCGGGTAGTGATTATATTGCGTGGAAGATAACACGATTCCGTAAATTGCCGAGTTTTTCCGAGTTTTGATGAGACGACAGATCACGTGGTACCGTGACGCTATACTAGCCAGTCCTCGAATACAAACATAAACATTGGCGAGCAAAGCAGAGAGGAGACCACATTTGGGTTGCACATTCAAAAGTTGAATCTGCAGTCTGATATAATAGTTTATGTACTGTACTGGTAAGTGCTAAAAGAAATTTGTTAGGCACAGGTCCCGGGCTGGTGACTTAAATAAACTAAAAGTCCTGAATGAAATCCCACAAGCCGGGACAGTTCATACCTGTCAACTCTCAAGCCGGGAGAAAAACCTCCCGATTTTGAGGGTATTTCCTCATCTACCTCCCGATCTCGTAATATCTCTCAATTTTGCGCAGCGAAGTCCCGATTATTACATTATGTCTGTCAATTTTCATTTGTCAGAAAAAAAAAACCCAACCTCAAACCATTTATAAATATAACGTATGCAATCCACAGTCTAAACTGCCAGACTGCAGACATCGTAGCGATATGACTGAAAAATTGTTAAAGCTACGTTAAAAATTCAAATCACACGCACATACGTCTAAATCCGGCACTGGACGAAATAATTAATATACAACAGTTTTTTTCTTCTTTTTTTCTTCTTCAGATAATAGAACGTGAAGATTAAACATTATTCAAGTAAATTTCAGATATTTTTAAACAACTACAACAGTACTAACGTAAAAAAAAATATAAATGAATAAAATTGTCACCAATTAGCTTAAATGAATGATCACTTTGAAATTTTCTCTGCAAAGAAAATCGCATCTCCATTTCCGCCAAAGAAACTCGGCCAGTTAACACCTGACATTCCTCTACCGTATATGAAAAGTTTAATTACCATGATTAAATTACAAGGAATAAAACAAAATATACCATGCAGTATATGTGGCTCTAAAGAACTAATTCTGAATAAATATTTTATTCAGCAAACAGTGTTACATGCATTAAGACTTAAACCTAAGGAAATAAGGTGGGGCATAAAACTTGAGAAAAACAGTTGCCACATGTACGGTAACTTGTGACTGCAGATTTGAACTGTTAAAATGAAGTCCATGGCATCGTAAGTAACAACAAAATAGGCATCGTTTATTTGGTAATCAATTGCTGGTGCTTACACATACACACACTATCAAACATGGTTTCTTTGAATTATGTCCGAAGGGCAGTCCTTTTCACAAGATCAATGCAAGGATAAGGATTATGTTCATTAGTCACACCGGCTTTATTGTTTGAGTCCTTAAATCAAAACTTTAGCTATTTTGCAATTTAGCCAGAACTGACCAAATATGCAAAAGGGGCTTGTCGTGGGGGAATAATAAGGCGTATCACGGGGAGAAAAGGCACGTCAAATGGGCGGTCGCACATTGGGGCTGGGGGGGGGGTGTCAATAGCCCCCCCCCCCCCCGTTCTATTGTCAGACAGTTAATGTGAAACTTTGACCTCTTTTTTTTTAATCGCTGCTTTTTAAACTGCCCAAGGAATAGTCTTATATCAGTTCCAATTATTACAGATTACCGTTTATGCATACTACATGTATACAATGCATTTTTTTTAATTAAATTTTTAATTTTTATAAGATTACTGAAAATTGTGTTTTCTTGAAACACGACAGGTTTAGAATCTTATTTTTAGCAAAGCTTCCATTTGATTAAAATCAAATCTAAATTTCACCTAGGACAGTGGTGATTTGATTTAGATTGTGCCGTGTTAAGGCATGTATGTCAACATCTTGAAAATACATTTTCTCATTTCACCAGCGCGATCAAATGTTTTCTCAGGCAAACAATTTTTGTTTCGACAAGCCTGACGGGCACCTCACTTTGAATACAGGATGGGCCGGAACTAAAACCAGAAGGGGCCCAGAGTGTCGGGCTATTAGATTTGTTTTTAGCACTGCTGGTGTAGATAAAAGATATGTGGATTGATTGTTGCATTTTGTGGTCACTTACTCGTCCTTCTGCCTATTTTCGTAACTCACACGTTTAACACTTTTCCCAGGATTTAAAATGTCCAAAGGTATTTCTGGAACAGCGCCAACTTTTAGTTTAGGCCTAGCATTTGCGTATCTTTGAGCTGCCATTTTTTCATGATCCCTCTCGTAACATTCCTTTGAGAAATGTAACGAGCACATAGTGCTGTATGGTGTTGCTTTGAAATTAACTCGTTTGTAATAATGTACCCATTCTTTCATTATGCCTTTATCTTTCGGAAAAGAAATTTTTTTTTATGTCCACAGGCTTTTCTTAATGTTCTATTACACCCGTAAGTAACGCAAAACGGTATTGTCTTTTACTCTGGCAACACCCACTTGGGCTGCTGGAGTCGCTACTATGACGTCACATCCCGAAAGTAACCGAATAGGCGCGGAAATTTTGCATACGAGGTCACGGAAATTCAGCTCCTAGAAGATAGGCCAATATTTAAATATTGGCATTACGGTCGCAGATGATACTTCAGAATAAGGTTTTCTGCTATAGTACTTTTATTATTATTCTATATTTCCATTGGTTTCTGGTCTCCTTTAAACTGGATTTGTGGAAATTTTCATTGTAAATCTTGACAGTCTTATCTAGTTGCAGTACATGAGCAAAGGATAGTTCTCAAACATACAGTAGCTTGATTTATCCAGGGGTCATACTTAATTTGATAGTATTTCAGGACGCCTATATATGCCTATACATCAGACAGTAGTAGTATAAATAGGGCAGCACTGCATTGTTTGAATGAAATTCTAAATTACCGATGACCGAAGCTAGCGAGCTGTCGCTAAATGGTATGTGTATATACCTGGTTATACCTTCGGAAAAAGTTGGTCATATTTATAACACATACTTTGGTACATGCAGTTATCAAATTTGATGGCAATGTTCATATTTGAATCACTATAGCCATAAGTCACATGTAGATAAAGTATAATATATGTAGATAAAAGCAATACACATGTACGATTACGCGCTGTTATATATTTTCTTTCTTTCTGTATTTACATGTAACATAGTTTTATAAATCTGCTCTATATATAACCAAACAATACTGGTGTATGTATGGTCATGAAATACTGTTGTATGTATGGTCATGAAATACTGTTGTATGTATGGTCATGAAATACTGTTGTGTGCATAGCCTTGAAATACTGTTGTATGTATAGTCATGAAATAATGTTGTATGTATAGTTATGAAATAATGTTGTATGTATAGTCATGAAGTACTGCTGTATGTATGGTCATGAAGTACTGTTGTATGTATGGTCATGAAATACTGTTGTATGTATAGTCATGTAATACTGTTGTATGTATAGTCATGAAATAATGTTGTATGTATAGTTATGAAATACTGTTGTATGTATAGTCATGAAATAATGTTGTATGTATAGTTATGAAATACTGTTGTATGTATAGTCATGCAATAATGTTGTATGTATAGTTATAAAATACTGTTGTATGGTCATGAAATACTGTTATATGTAGTCATGAAATAATGTTGTATGTATAGTCAAGAAATACTGTTGTATGTATAGTCATGCAATACTGTTGTGTGCATAGCCTTGAAATACTGTTGTATGGTCAGGAAATACTGTTATATGTAGTCATGAAATAATGTTGTATGTATAGTCAAGAAATACTGTTGTATGTATAGTCATGCAATACTGTTGTGTGCATAGCCTTGAAATACTGTTGTATGGTCATGAAATACTGTTGTATGTAGTCATGAAATAATGTTGTATGTATAGTCAAGAAATACTGTTGTATGTATAGTCATGCAATACTGTTGTGTGCATAGCCTTGAAATACTGTTGTATGGTCATAAAATACTGTTGTATGTAGTCATGAAATAATGTTGCATGTATAGTCATGAAATACTGTTGTATGTATGGCCATGAAGTAATTTACGAATGGTCATGCAGCTTGACATGTGCATCACCTGTGTCGCTTATTGTAACACCAAAGAAAAGTAAACTGGTTGTAGTGATATACCTTTCATTCTAAAGTGGCTAATCTAAGTATACGGACCAGGTACCGGAGAATCAGTCGAAACATACAATTTTGACTATTCTTCTAACTGAACTGAGCAAATGCAGTTTTGCCATTATTTGTCTGGTGGGAGTCAAACCAGATTTTCTAAGGAGCCATATTGCCTGGTTCACTGAATGTTATTACCATCATATTCATTTTGGAGCATAAGAATCCTTTTGAGGAAAAATGTTTTAAAATAATTATAACATTTACAAATCATTTGCATATCATTATTCAGATATTACGAAATTCAAAGAATTTGTATAATGTCCATAACGCGTACTCGACAATTTGTAATTAAGACATGCAAATTCAGTCTCAAGTGGCAACAGTGCAGGTCCATGCGCCTAAATAGATTTTAATATATATATATATATATATATATATATATATATATATATATATATATATATATATATATATATATATATATATATATATATATATATATGTAATATTATATTTAATGAAAAACTGTGCTGTGACTATTTTTCTCATAAAATTGCCTAAAAAGGAATACAACAATATATTACAAATGAATTTTTTTAATTACAAAAGGTCATTTAATTACAAAATATTACTTGGATTACGACATGTTATCTAAGGCTTCTCTAAAGTAGATAATAAAAACATATAAAAAGAAAGATAAGAAACGCGGCATCGTTGTACAAAATGGACGACGCTTTGTTTAGCGCAGACTGTGTTTCACTCTCTTCCAGCCACTCGTCAATTATGTCATCCAGGAAGTCGAGAGGCATCGGACCAGCAGCCAGAACCCGGTGATGGAAATCTCTCTCATCAAACCGACTCCCTGGAGAAAGATATACATAATTTGATTGATTGATCATGTGCTAATACACGAATTAGGCCAATATCACTATTCCAATACAGCTTTGTCACTAAATGTTGAGACTAAGACATAGTACTAGTTTTTTTTATCTAACACATAATAAATAACTTCCTTATGTCTTTCTTAACGTTAATATAAGAGACAAATATATATATTTTGTGACAACACGTAAAATTAGAATCAGATGAAGGTGGACAAATATCGAAATCTTCGCTCGAATTTGCTTTGTCTTCCAGTCTCAATAATTGTATCACACTTTGAACACCTGAAAACTTAAAGAGACTTTTTAAAATGTGTTAAGAAATAAGTTAAAGGTGAAAATAAAGGATCTCTTCTTTTTTCTCGTCTGCAAGTTAATTCCCATGGTTTGGGTCACACACACACACACGCACGCACGCACGCACACACACACACATACGTGTGCGCAAACAACAACAGAAAATCAAGAAATAACGCAAGAACCGGCTTAATTTAAATTTATTTGGAACCGTGTCAGGTGCAGATCTTACCCAGCACCTCCTCTGCTTTCTTTCTGAGGGCCCTCATTTTTAGCTCCCCCATTTTATAAGCACAACTCTGTCCAGGCCATGTGATGTAGCGGTTGATTTCAGTCTCGATGTGAGTGTACGAGATGTCCGTATATTTCTTCATGTACTCCATAGCTTCAGAATGGTTCATTCTGTTTAATAATAATAATAATAATAATAATAATAATGACAATGATGATGATAATAATAATAATAATAATAATGACAATAACAATGACGATGATGATGATAAATAATAATAATAATAATAATAATAATAATAATAATAATAATAATAATGATAATAATGATAATAATAATGACGACGACGACGATGATGATGATAATAATAATAATAATAATAATAATAATTTAAATGATAGTTATTGTCGAGAAGAAGGAATATGAGTTTAATTAGGAGAAAGACATTAATATAAACAACAATATGGTAAACAACGAAGCATCATCAACAAAACAAGACCACGATGGACTATCTTCGTGTCTTAAAGAATGATTCACCAGCTAAGCTGTGACTGCTAACCATTTAATCCCTCAAGCCTTCCTTAAAGAGCAACTTCATCAGTGATAATATCTCTGAATTAAGTAAAATCAGTGAATACATATTGATTCTATAATAAGAATATGCCGGACGCATTCCGTATCGTCCTTATATTTCATGCAAAGACTAAATATATCAGTCAGGCGACATTGTGATGACTGATTACTTTTGGTTTTGTTTCCTGTGAATCACTTTATTGAAGTCATCGAGTAAAACTGCAAAAGATAATATGCACCAAAAGATTAGTAAGATTTGATTACATCACTATAAAATATCGGAATATTCTAATCTCAGAAGTAAATTTTTCCACACATCTAGGTCGTTGAATTCGCAAGCACGATTTGCTAGACATTTGCTCACTGAATTCTCCTGAAGAAAAATATTGGTTGATGCACAATAACATTTATTAGCATCATGCTTTCTCTTGTTAAAAATAAAAGTGAAATAGGATATTAACAAGTGCAAGATTTTCGTCAATTATGAACGAGGATGACATGACAAACTTAGAACAGCCGTCGCATACATTCGAAATTATTTGTAACTTATTGAGTCATACCCTGATTCATTGCCTTTTGCGTCCAATTAAATCTGTGTGATTTATTTTAACATACAAAGGAAATTTAAAACAAGTAATTTATACAGTGTAAAAGTCTTACCCAAATGCATGTATCCCAGTATCAACCACCAATCTGCAAGCACGGAACATTTCCATTGTCAGCCTTCCGAATCTAACAACACAAATAACATTTTCAAATTCAGCCTTTTGAATCAAAAAACACAAATAACATTTCCAAAGTCAGCCTTTCGAATCTAATAAAACAAACAACATTTCCATAGTCAGCCTTCTGAATCTAATAGCACAAATAGCACTTGAATAGTCAGCCCTCCCAATCTAATAACACAAATAGCATTTCCATAGACAGCCTTTCGAATCAAACAAAACAAACGACATTCGACTATTAATAAACAAAGTCATCATAAATTCACTGTCGGAGTGTTCAATATTTTTAGGGGTGAGAAGTTGGTACGATTTGGGGATACGATTGTTTCCCACTTCGTAGCAAAGAAAAGCGGGGTACAATCTATTTTTTTGGGTGGGTGGGGTGCAAAATTAAATGCAGGTTAAAGGACACACGGTTCTAATTATAAGGAAAAATGGGAACCAGTCTGGAAATGGGTGAACATAAAATAGAGTATATATGGGTTTGGCTGGTCAGGATTGGTTAATTATGTAAGTTATTTTTTTTATAGTAAAAAGAGTCTTTTGAGAGCTTATCCTAGTTGTAAATGAAAAAATAAGAGACACTGCTTTATTGATGAAATTTCAGTCCTTTAACAGTCTTGAGTTTGGAACACTCATTACTAAAATTAGCATCTGACTTTGGTGCGGAATTGAAAGCACATGCTTCAAACACACGCAGGTCCAGAAAATGCCTCGGCTCATATCCTTTTCTCTAAACAGAAGCTAAAATCCAGGTTTCATCTGTACTGATAAATATAGGTTTGATCATGAGCACTCAAAGATGTTAAGTTATTGAATTTTTAATATCATGGTGTTTGCATAGGTTTACTATGGGAACTGAATTAGTACCGTGAGTCCCTAAAGTTATACGTCTTATGGTTGATGTATCGTGTACTGTGTAATGGCAATAAAAAAAGGTTGAATTTCAGTGTAATATATCTTTCAATTCCACGGCCCACCACGCCAGTAACTATGAACAGAAAATCTGAGGCGTGCATGATTAATAGAATTGCGAGGGAGATAAATAATGCCTACAGCCTTTTCGCTGTTATATTCATTAACTTAAATGGCTTGAAAATTGTAATCAGGTAATTCGATAAATATTAAAATGTTAATTCCTATCGTTGTGAAAAATTACAATAGCATCTCAGACAGATGTGATATATCATACATTTTTTTCTTTAACTAGGAATAAAAACAATCATTGTCAAACGCAAATGATTATCACGGAATATATTCCCGCCTATAAGTCGTTATTTGTTTTTTTTTTTTTTTTTTTTTAAATGGCGAAACTGCATACAGGAAAAGCAGCAAAATATCACAGTACTTACGACACTAATTAATTTTGAATACTTACTGCTCATGCGGATCTTCATATAAACCAAGTTCCTCCCCGAGATATTCCGCATACAGCGCCCAGCCCTTTACAGGATACAAATTTAGAGTGGAGACATATATCAGGTGTTTGCCACAGTATTTTATTAATTTATGTTTCAACACTTTTTTGATTAAGTAGCAAGATATTGATATTAAAGATAAATATACTGGGATTTTCGTCTCCAAACCATTCTTGCATATATAAATTAATAATAATAATAATAATAATAATAATAATAATAATAATAATAATACAGTAATAATAATAAAGGCTGACAGTCCTAATTATATATGTGCATACAAATATGGTACACACACGAAACTTAGGAATGCTAGGACAAACACCCTGACATTCAAAGTTAACAATTATGTAAATGAATAAAATGGTTGCTAATCTAATGAGAGAGTTTTATAACTTTATGCAATTTGTATTACAGTAAATGTTCCAGGATAAATAAGATTTAATAAAATTATTAAACATGGGGCACTTTAAAACAACAACAAAAACAATATGATAATAATAATAATAATAATAATAATAATAATAATAATAATAATATTATTATTATTATTATTATTATTAGTAGTAGTAGTAGTAGTAGTAGTAGTAGTATTTGCATAGACCCACTAACTCTTTTCATTTAAATTAAGAATACACAAAATTTAAAATGAACATTTAGTCAAGATACTTAGTAAAGCATCCTGTTCCATATCAAACAATTTGAAATTTATGTGAGTAAATAAATAAATAAATAAATAAATAAATAAATAAATAAATGCTTTTCAAGAAAGACATCATAGATCAGACATGTGCAACCTACATCCGACGACCCGGTTTTATTTGATTACATTTATCATAAGGGTACATTTAAAAATCCCTGCACTGTAGGAAGATTGTGGTGCCTGACGTAGCAGATTTAGAAGAAAATTTTCGGCTTCTATATGTGCTATATGGTTGATACCACTTAGATTGTGTTATTTAGCACGAGAGAGAGAGAGAGAGAGAGAGAGAGAGAGAGAGAGAGAGACATATATGGAGACATAGACAGGGAGAGAGTACCTCGGAGTAGGCAGTGTAGGTCGGTTCTCGAGAAGGAACTGAATATAAGTGATAATTTTTCAGTTTTCGTCTGTATTCAGGGATCTTTTCATTTGCAATATAATTTAACTGGAAATAAATAGAGGGATTATATCAGTACAGTTACTGAAAGTTTACTATGATAAGGATTCAAGTTCAGCTTTAAAATTTCATTACAATCTTTGTAATGTAACATTCTGCCTGTATAAATGGGTAAGATCTGAATTAAATGTCATGTATTAAATATCCAATTAAAAACCACAAAAGCAGCCAACAACATACACCTCCCGACCCCACACATCTCCTCTCAATTTAAAGCAGATTATATACTCGTTAATATGACACTGCTAGAATTTTCCGGCTTTTCTTCTTCCAGCAATTACTGTCCAGTCCAAATATAGTCATATATTTTGCTTACCTTTCACTTATGTCAATAAGCGCTATGCTTGGTTTATAACATGTCTAAGAATGACAATAATATCAATGCTTGGTTTATAACATGTCTAAGAATGACAATACTATCAATGCTTGGTTTATAACATGTCTAAGAATGACACTAATATTAATACTTGGTTTATAACATGTCTAAGAATGACACTAATATTAATGCTTGGTTTATAACATGTCTAAGAATGACACTAATATTAATGCTTGGTTTATAACATGTCTAAGACAATAATAGCAATGCTTGGTTTATAACATGTCTAAGAATGACAATACCATCAATGTTTGGTTTATAACATGTCAAAGAATGACAATACTATCAATGCTTGGCTTATAACATGTCCAAGAATGACAATAATATCAATGCTTGGTTTATGACATGTCTATGAATGACAATAATATCAATGCTTGGTTTATAGCATGTCTAAGAATGACAATAATATCAAAGCTTGGTTTATAACATGTCTAAGAATGAATGACAATACTATCAATGCTTGGTTTATAACATGTCTAAGAATGACAATAATATCAATGCTTGGTTTATAACATGTCTAAGAATGACAATAATAGCAATGCTTGGTTTATAACATGTCTACGAATGGCACTAATATTAATGCTTGGTTTATAACATGTCTAAGAATGACAATAATATCAATGTTTGGTTTATAACATGTCCCAGAATGACAATAATGGCAATGCTTGGTTGATAACATGGCTAATAATGACAATCTGAGTTATGCTTGGTTTATAACATGACTAAGAATGACAGAAATGTCATTGCTTGGTTTATGACACAATAACGGCAATAAGGGTTTTGCGTGGTTGTAACATGGTTAAGAATGACAGTAAGGGGTATGCGTGGTTTATAACATGGTTAAAATGACAATAAAGGTGATAGTTTGTTTATGACAAGGATACGAACGACATTATTGGATATTCGTGGTATAATTATAACGTGGCTAAGATCCACGTATGTTTTTGACTATTCAATTAAGTAACCATCTGAAAACTTGTACCTGAAAATGATGACCTGGATTTGTTTCATGCATTGCGATGGCCAGCATGGTATGCGACTGTCTGAAACCAAAAGAAGAAAAAATGATGAATTATTTGCTTAACAACGGCGTAGAAATATTGAACGTATTTAACAGAAGAACAGAAAACGGTATAAAAGTGAAATAGTTAAAAGAAATATTTAATTTGTATAATCTTGCATTTCTGAAACAGAATTTAAAAAACAAAACCAATTAAATATGTTAATCATGGCACGGTCAGTTGCGGAAAAGTAACTGTTTTCGATGTTACACTTCGTCTAGTAGAGCTAAAAGACTCACTTATTTCAACACAGTAATATAATTTTTCATGCATGCCCAAGTATATTTGTAGAACAGTGTCATCTTATAAAATGGAAAAATGAGAGAGAGAGAGAGAGAGAGAGAGAGAGAGAGAGAGAGAGAGAGAGTTAGTTTCCCTAACTTACTGTTCCTCGGGGTTTTGTACATTTATAAAGAATGTATTATATCCATAGTAAGCCATAAGGCCGGGTTTGTCAACGCCTTGAACCCTGAAACAGAAAATTAAAACTATGTAAATAGTAAAATCATGTCAAAGCATGATCAGTCTCTTCGCAGCCGGCAAATTGTCAACTCTGCAGTAATATAAATAAGAAAAGTAAGGTCTTCTAATTCGTCAAAACTCAATCTTATCGGTAAATGTCCTATTATTACTGTTATTATTATTTCCTTTCTCGCAACCTTTAAAAATGGTATCATGGACGGAGCTGTAGGTCACGTGTCTTGAATCAGAAAACGGATTAAGGTCTTTCTATAATAAGTGAGCCGCGGTAGCTCAGTTGGCAGAGTGTCGGACTTGTAATCCAAGTGTCACACGTTGGATACCCGCCCAAGCCAACCCCGCTTTTGCTGCCTTTGAGTGTCCTTGGGAAAGGTACTGGTTTCTATGCCCTCAGTACGATAATGCCAGTCATGTACACTATATGACATTAAAAACTAACCAACCAACTAACCTATCAGCCAATATTAACGTCTATACTAAACACAATTTGTAATGTGGGACAGGTGATTCAAACTTGCGATTTGTTATGTTTTTATTACATCCAAGGGGGAATGTAATAATTGCATTTGTAATCAAATGTTCAATCGTTATAGGGATGATGCGTAACATCTGTCATAAGTTATTATATTTTGCAGCTACCCAAACGAAAGATCACATGTTTGAAACATGTGATACTGAAGAGTCTTACCTGACAGGCGGAATTTTGACGTTCCGGAAAATTTGGGGAAGAGTCGGGTTGATTCTTTCAGTTATGATTCTCCTGTAGGCGTCGAGTATATCGTCCTGGAAGGAAATTTAGGTTATTCCGATGCAGATCCTAAAGTACAGAGATTGGCAAAAAGGTAAATAGACATTTCATTAGTACTTTGTTTGCCACCATCACTCAAAAACTTATTAAATATTTCAGCGGTTAAAATACTCACTTTTATCAATTTAATTTCCTCCTCAGATCATCCCTGGTTTTGAATAAAATATTAATTACATTTTTAAGATAAATTGTGAAATGTGATCATAAAATAGGGGAAACAGTACTATACAATTTTTCCTCATTTTCTTTACTTCACATTTTGTTTTTAATGCTTGAATTTTGTTTAATAAAATGTAAACTATAAATAACTGACTAAAATGTAAACTTTTCCCCAAGGACCAGTGTTGCTATAATTAAGTATATATCTCAATTTTTGTTCAACGGACTACCGCTTGTAAAGACATTATGCAGGTATTTTTTGGTGATAAATCAATGATATCTGTCCCCAGGAATATGTTGTACTTACCGCGGTTCTATTGGGTTCTCTTGAACGTAAATAGGCGTAGAATGAGGGCAGATCTCCATCAAAATCTAATTTCCGCATAACCTAAAATAAAATCCAAGCAAACACGATGTGACCGTTGGAACTTCAAAGATGCGGCTAAACTTTATGATAGGTACTGAACGAAATATCATCTGAAATGAAAGATAACGTGTTCTTAATTTAGCTCTGACCCGGTTATCAAAGTAGATAATTCATATTTGATGTCTGCTCATTTACTCGTTTTTCAAGTGATCTGCACCTCAGAAAAACATGTGGCACATGAAGCGTTTTGAGCAAAAAACTAATTTGATACTGGATTTATGAACCAACACATACGGCATGTAAGCATTTAGTGCTTAATTCAATTTAATGATAATTTGGTCTGATGTTTGAAGGCACAGCAACACAAATAGTTTACCTAGTGCAGAGATAACTGGAGCCAGGTGTCTTGCCAAAGGATATGCCACTTTAGCGGACTTGGGCAGTCCAGATTGTAATATGATGCGCTAAAACCGATCAGAATTAATATAATCCAGTTTTGTATTATCTGCCAAACCCCAGCCTGTTTGTAGTGTACAGTAAATGCTGGCTCTAAGCTATATATGACTCAGCTATGAAGGTTTGACTCAGCAAGTAAATAGTACATCTCTACCAAGTTACAGACCAACCTTTAACCGACAAAACAGTAAATGAAGCCAATAAATTAATTTTGTCTTTGCTAGTATACGCAAACACATGTATAATAATGCCAATACACGAATAAACGTATGATTTAAGATTATGGTATATCTGTAAAATATGAAAATTTCTTTATAATTCCATTGTGGACGAGTTTGAGTTGAATTTTGTATCTGGCTTATGGATATGTATCTCGTGTAATTTGGTTATTCCATGTATATTTTGCATCTTTCTTAATTTATATCTTACCGATTTTTGTATGTGTCCTATATAGTTGTATGTATGTATGTATGTATGTATGTATGTATGTATGTATGTATGTATGTATGTATGTATGTATGTAAGTTTGTATATATGTATGTATTCATGTATGTATGTAACTCAATGTATCAGATAACTGACCTATCACCAGAGAGGAGACGTTTTCCCTAATCACCAGAACAGACTAGTTAGTTTTTTTTTTATAACCTGGAGCTGTTTTGAACCATTAGCATTCAAATAATTTCAAAGAAGTTGTGAGGAAAACCCAGAATAATTGATGAAATTGGTTTGAATAAATGATGTAGAATGAAAACTACGTAGGAGTCGGAGATAAGCCGGACTTCTTTAAGAAAGACTGAGTCTAGTCTATGCAAATCCAAACTATCTAATTTGATGAAAGTTAAGCCTGACTTAAGATTGGCCCATCAAATGCTTTGGAGTAGAGACTTAAAACATACAATAATGTGGTGTAATTGGTGCATTGTTCGAGAAAACTACAAAGCAAGTTCGATTACATCCTGCTCGCTACAGAATTCGTCCACGGTTACCTGGAATTTAATATGTGCGGTGATTAAGTGGGAAAAGGAACATACTTCGCCGGCATTTCACTACAAATAAAATGTCATATCCGGCATTTCCATAAAAAGGATATGACATATTGTGCATTTCCATGAAAAGGATTTGACTTAGCTGTAATTACCATAAGTCCCGAACATAAAAGAAGAAATTAAAATGCTTCAGCACGCAGATGATTGCACTAACTTTATAAGGGATGCCAATTCATTCAAGTACCTTATGAGTGAATATGATAAATTCGGTAAAGCATCAGGTTCCCAAATCAACCACGGAAAGACCGAAATTTTAAAAATAGGCAACTGGAGGGGAGATCACTTTGGGATAACCCCCAATCTAATAAAAGGTACGGTCAAAGCATTAGGAATATACTTTGGCAATAATGAAGATAAAGAAAATTATAACCTTATTAAGAACAAAATAACCAAAAGTGTGAACATCTGGGCTCTAACGCCATTATGTCTCATGGAACGGGCACAAGTAGCAAAGACATATATGTATTCAAATATCAACTATATAACTAAATCAATTGACTTTAAAAATGATAGGCTAAAAATAATAGATAACCAAATTATTGACTATACCTGGGATTTTAAAACTCACTATATTAAAAAAGAAATACTTTACAAAGCAAGGGAAAAGGGGGGTTTAGCACTTACTAGTCCAACTATACTAAAACAGGCAAATATAATAAATAGGTTTAAAGATTTAAAACCCATACCAGATATGGCATGGGAAGGACTTTACATATATTGGTTTGGTTTTTTAATGAGGCATAGGAAAGACATATACAATAATAATAAACTAAGCAGACTACTGGAAACACCCAAAAAGTTCAGGGAAATTAGAGAAATACTTATGAAATATAGAGACAGAACAGAACAGTGGGAATTAGAAAAAGACAAGACATACAATTGGATTAGGGAAGATATAACCGGGAAAACTAAGAGTAAAGTAGAGTTAGAAAATATATATGTAAACTGGGATAAAGCATGGGGAAACTGGGTGAAATTAGGGTCCTTAAAAATGCAAAGCCTCTGTTTCAAATACATGCATAATGCATGGTTGACCGGAGAAGTCGCAGTGAGGCGGCACATGATCAGAGTATCGCCGAAATGCCCACTGTGCAAAAAATACAATTTTACTAAAACACATACTATAATACAATGTGAAACAAGACAGACTCTAAGACAGAAGATAATTGATGAAATTAAAGAGAAGACTACACACAAGACGCAGAATCTACTATATCTCGACGGTAATTTTGACAAGAAAACCTTGTACACAGTGACAAATTACATAGTAGACACCATGATGAAATGTGGACAAATTATAAAAATTGGAAGAGACTGACGGACAACCCTCTGCAAATCGCAAACCTCCCATTTAGGGGAAGTAGGGGGAGGGACAGGGCCCTTTATGGAGCAAGTACTATCAATGAACCACAGGGCTATATCACAAGGCGCCACGCGAAGTGAGCAGGTCTGTGGAAGAGAATGGAAAAAGCCCATAAAGGGAATTACAATAATACAACATAACACAAAAGCTGACTCTTAACATTTAGTCTTACTTCTTTTTCCTTGCCTACTATATTCTCACTCTTCTATTTCTATACAAAATTTAGAACAAAAATAAACTTTAGAAATTTTGGAAATAAATAACTAGAAGACAACCTGCTCAAGAGGGGAGAAGTACAATAAATAAATAAAATACTGAACCCACCTCGAGCACAGTTGTCTTAATTGAAAAATACGAGAGAGACACCATATAGCAAACATATAAACCACTAGGGTTTTAATTTCACAACAACGCAACGCTATCTCGTCCAAAATCAAAATTATATAGCCTCCGAGAGAGGTGATAGGACAACTGGGCTGAGATTTGAACACCGCTGAAGTCCCTACATAGAAACAATATATAGCAAACACAACACATAGCACCAACACATAACACACACGGGACGTAAGAGACCACTAGCAAGGTCACCAAAAGAACAAAGGGAAGCAAAACCGAAATTAGGTGATGGAAATCTATTTCGGAAAACAACCCTTTATACACACTAGGGTCATTTGGAATACCCCGACAAAATTCTAAATAAAACTTGCTTTGTAAAATTCTTTTAATAAAAACAACAGATACAACAAATCATTGGGGGAAACATAAACACATAAAACTACTTTCTCTTTGACTAAGTAGGGGTGGAGGGGCATCTGTCTGGTGCCTCTCCAAAAAAAAAAAAAAATAATAATTACCATAATACGCATATAACAGTGCATTCACATCCATTAAAACCTCTTTCTTAAATGGAACCTAAAATACACACGCCTCTCTACAGGACAGCTGTCTCTTTAAGGCATAATTTGTGGTTCCTTTGAGTGTCTTATAAAAAAGGTTTCGTTGTATTTCAAAACCCGATACAAAATCGAGATAAACATTCCTATAATAAAATATAAATAGTAGATGCCATTACCTAAATGGGACCAATCAAATTTACGAATGAAATATACCTTACTTCTTTCATTTTTCCATGAATGAGTTCCACCTCCTGCAGACCAACCGTGTGAATCTCCTGGGCAGTGACCCGATAACCCAGATGATACATGAGGCATGCATGGTAGTATTCTGTTCCGTCTTTAAGACCGTAAAGACCTTCTGTCTTCCGGGTAGACGGTTTGTACACCTATAAGGTTATAAGATTTAGGTATTTACGTTTTGCCCTGGAAACTAATCGCTGTGCTTAGTATGGAGAAATACTTGCAAATTGTCTAATCTTTAGAGTAATTACAAAAATTTAACATACAAACATACAAACTCACGTACATGTAATATGTAAGTATCTCAAGCAAAAACACAGGTCCTTTAAATATGATTATCACCTGTCTTTTGTATCGAGGTCATCACGTCACTCATATGATGGAATAACCTTTCATTGGGACCGGTGTAAAAATAACGATAAGATTGTTAAATAATTTTCCAGTTCAAAAAATCTAAATCTTCCATAAAGGAGAGAGAGAGAGAGAGAGGGAGAGAGAGAGAAAATGTACGTACGTTTTCAATAAAGTGTGAGAGATCTTTGTAGGCTTTTCTCATAATTTCGAGATGGACATGTGACCTATTCTGGACATCTGCCCTACATGAGAAATAAAACAAGGTAATAACGCTCTATTGGGTAAAACAAAATTTCAGGAATTCAAGATAGGGTCATTAGGTTCTTTCAACAGCCGAGGGTTGAGACCATCTCTTATATTTTTCATCAATAAAAAGATTTTCAAATTTGCTGTTGTGGTGGATGTATAGGATGTCAGATTGGATCCCTTTTCACTTAAGCAAATTATAAACCATTATAAATCTTTTGACAAAAACCGCATGTCATAATGATCATCCATTGAAGAGGTGTAGCGACAACAAGTTTGTCAAAGGCAGCCGTCTTGGAAGCCATATTGGATGTAGGACTGGTACCATAATCATTTAGACACAACTGTGTATCACAACTCGATTGGTAACAACCCGTCTGAATTGAGTCCTCCATTTGGAAATAAATGAGATAACACTATTTTCAAGATAGATACAATGGTGGCTATTTGAGGATTAGTCATTTTCATTTACGAGCTACAAGACACCATAACACTTCTTCTGTGAAAAACCTATTGTCAAAATGAATTTCCATTTAAGAGGAGTTGTGAATTATTTTTTTCAAGATGGCCATATACTGGGTATCAGCTTAGCGCCATTTTAATATAGGAAACAAAAATATTATCAGAAGCTATGCTGGAGAAGTAGTGACAACGAGATTTTCAAGCTAGCTACAGTGGTTGCCGTATTAAACAGCATATAAGTACCGCTGTCATTGAGGACTATAGTGTTGTCTTACCCTTCATTTTTCACCACCCTATCTATTAAAAAACGAAAAGAATCAAGGATATAAAAACAGTCAGTTCAATCATTAATTTATGCTTTCTAACATGGTTGTATCTAGTTTTATGACATGGTTGTATCTAGTTTTATGACAATCCTCCAAGTAGTATAGGACGAGTGGCGACAAGGAACTTGTGCTTTCGGACGGACGACGAACGAAAGGCCATCCCATATTCTCATCCGGTCTACAATCATTAGAGCAAAAACACCCTTTTAAATAAAAGAAGGTAGTGTTGATGCATTAGTTCATTTAATAGATGCAGCTAAGGCGTGCGAACTCTGTCATACAAGCAAGATTTCAACAACTAGATAATAATAATAATAATAATAATAATAATAATAATAATCATGAGACATGAAATAAATAAATTAACTAATAAGCTATAAAAAATTTAAAACAAATAGGAAAACCTAAATATCTCAAAAATTAATCCATGCGTGCAGCCGTCTCTTGTTATTGATTTGGTAAACTAAACGAAAAACTTTGGATCCGCATCATATAGAGTTTTTCTGTACTTTTCGAAGTTTAACTGTATATTTTGACGAGTTGATTTCACAATTACTAAATGAAGGATATATAATTTTGTAATTGCATATACGTGGTCATTTCAAAGGGCATTAAAAAGTCCCTATCATAATTTTTAGATCCAAGTGACAGAAATCTCCTGTATTTGCGACCGTGACGTTTTGGTCTCGATCTGGTGTTTTTGATCATCAAGCGACTGTTTCATGGCGTCATAATAAAGTACGACGGACTTTAACGATGAAATAGTGCTAGATACGATTCGAGTGTTTGCAAGAAAGCAATGACATAATGGAATAAAACTGAATTACGTTTCTTATCCACTATTAAAAACAAATCGTTGAGAAAATAATGAAATTATAAGCTGGCAGTTAGAGGAGGAAATCCAGTTTCAGAGTTGCATTATTTGTATTCGACTCAGCGGAGCCTTGAAGAATGCAAAGAGTGGAACTCGTCAAATGATTCATTTTGTCTAGGTACCACCCTTAACAAAGAGTTTGTTTTATGGATATCCTTTCATGGGTTATATTCGGAAGAAGCTGAACAATAAAAGTATTACCAGAAACCTATTTCTCTCGGAAAAATAACACAATGACTGTAAATGCATTTTTTGTTTAAAAACGAACGGGGAAAAAAACCCCAACAACCCAAACAAACAGGGAAACCAGGTTTATATTGTTATCTTATTCTTAACGATACTTGGAAAGGTTGAACAAAAGGATGTAAGTCACGTGAGGCAAATTAAAAACTAGCTATCTTTATAGGCTGACAGTTGGAAACATACCTACTTTATCCAAAGCAAACCGAGGCTCCTTTATCAGCCGATGGATTGATATTGGTCATGGATGGAGAACGCTTATAGTATAAAAGTTGACATATGATGTCATAGACGTTAACAACGTATAATTTGTTTACTTGTGAGAACCAAAGGAAAATATTGTTTATTTTCATAAAACTGGTGCTTTCTGAAGCTGTTGGCCCAGTTGGGTTCATTGTTTTACTTTGCTGTCATTCACAAAGACAGACTTGCTTTCATGTTCCTTTGAAGGTTGACTTTAATTATATATTTCATGCGTATAGTTTTACATTTATTGTACAAAGGTAGAGACTTTGATCGACAATGTGCATATATGTACATGAAAGAATATCCTTTGAGTATGATTGACATGTGGCCTATGTGTATGAATGCATATCCTTTGAGTGTAGTTGACATGTGGCCTATGTGTATGAATGCATATCCTTTGAGTGTAGTTGACATGTGGCCTATGTGTATGAATGCATATCCTTTGAGTGTAGTTGACATGTGAAGTATGTGTATGAATGCATATCCTTTGAGTGTAGTTGACATGTGGCCTATGTAAATGTATGATTATCCGTTGAGTATGGTTGACATGTGGCCCAGACTAAGTGTTTTAATTATTGATGATCTGTCCTCTGATGAGTACTAACTTTTGTGCATCTGTGAGCTCCGTAAAATCCACAACATCTCTTATTGGGAAACTGTAAATAGCTAGAAGATTGTCTATGGAATCTTGGTTAAACTCTGCCTAGAATGGAACAGAAAAATACGTTTTATATCACAGTATACCCCTAGCTATCTATCGATCTATAATGGGAAGCTACAATTCGCTTCTACATAATCATATAACAAACAAGGCCAAAGTGCGTGCGCGCACACACTCATAAACATATATACTGGAATCGGACTTACATTACAAGATCAATTATGCGTATTTATGCATTTGATTAAGTTTAATCAGATACTAAGAAAAGTAAACTTGGCTCCAGTTTTAATGTGCCAATTACGGATGTAAATTTCCGTTTACATTATATAACACGAATAATCTACTTCCCTCTTAACAACGTGCTTTTCAAGACTGTCTGGGTTTTAAATGATTTACGTGACTTAGATTAGATGCATGTTTCACATTTGAGCTAACAGTCACTGCAATGCAATCCAAAGCCCAGCGAAAGCATGATACTCAAGGGAAAGCATCATCTAATCACGGTATAGAGTGAACTGAACCCATGAAAATTCCGCTGTATTAATAATAACAGAAAGAATGAGGAGTTTCATTAAACAAAAACAAAGATGACGACAACAACAACAGCACACAGACTCACGCAACGCGCAAACACCACCTACCGATCCACACAACCATTCACCCACCACCAATCACCATCACCAAATGAATAAAGCTTTTGCGTGACCTTAATGATGAACTTACCAGTGACGTTTTATAGAGCGTAGTTCCTCTGTCGACTGCATCTTGCATTAATTTTTTCACATCTCGAATCTGAAATAATAAAGGAATAAATGACTGATCAATAAACGACAACCATACTCGACGGATCGATGAAAGACAACCATACTCGACGGATCAATGAAAGACGAGATCGATGAATGGGTAAAGTGACTTGTGAATTGATAAAAAATATTTGAACCAATAAATAAATAAACGAATAAAATAGTCAAATATAACTAATCGGAACTACATAGAAAGGAAATATTACACTTTATACACATTTGGTTTGGCGTTTAAAAAAAACAACAAATAATGCGGCTCATATGATAATTACAATATTAGCATCAAATGCCATGAACATGTACATGTATTTAATCTTTATCAATGCATGTATCTATTTGTCTGTTATTATTTCGTGCTGATTATGTGTAATATTGATGAAAAAAGTATTTTCACGCGAGATATATGCGCATGACTGCACTGATGTATGTGGTGTGTGTGTGTGTGTGTGTGTGTGTGTGAGAGAGAGAGAGAGAGAGAGAGAGATTAAAACATACTTCAGGCACTGTTATTTATGTTTGGTCGTACCTGGTCAGGAATAGCGGCTAGTCGGGAGAGATATTTTTCATAATCGTCCATCCTGAAGTAGTTCCCAGCTGGTACCCACACCGGTTGAATTAACATGTTGGACAATGGCGTCATTGGGGAGAGAGCTCCATAACTGCACATAAACCAAACGTTTTACTCTTGCTGGATACAGTGTGTTGAGTATTTAACTGAGAATGACGGTGCTATACCATAAATTGTTCAATCGTTAATTATTTCATTCTTTTGTTTCGTTGCATGTTTCCTTCAGTTAAGTCAAACAGTCAGTCAGTCTGTCAGTCAGTCAGGCAGTCAGTCCGTCCGTCCGTCCGTCCGTCAGTCAGTAAGTAAGTTGTTGTTGTTGTTGTTGTGGGGTTTAACGCCATTTTTCAGCACGATAGGCTATACATGGCGGGCAGTATTAATGGTGGAGGAAGAACCCGGAAAACCCCGGAAAGAACCACCGACCCACGAGAAGCTACTGGCAGGCTTTCTCACATGCCCACATTGGCTGAATCTTAGACTCGAACCGCCGCAGACAGAGGTGAGATGGCAGTGATCCGTAACGAAGAGCGCTTTAGACCACTCGGCCACTCGGGGCCCCCAATAAGTAAGTAAGTAAGTAAGTAAGTAAGTAAGTAAGTAAGTAAGTAAGTAACATAGTGACTAGTCTACATCTTCAACGATTTACTCTGGATCAGGTCGCCGACTGCCAAATATGCTGCTTGTCGTCGCACAAAAATTGGTTGCTTAAATCGGTGCAGAACCGATGAATACAAAGGCGCTTTACGAGAACAATGTAGCACAAAAATGTATCCGAGGTTTCTTCCCGACTTGCACTTTTGTGATCTTTAATATACTAACACCTGTGTGGTAATTCCCCCGAAGTGTTTGGCTGTGAACTAATAAAGTATGGAGCAGAAACTTTAACATCAATTTTAAAATTTCAGGAATAAAATGTTACCATAAATAACTTAAATTCGAATGAGGTCTTAAAACTATGGGTACAATTAAATGTTATGGCAAGTCAAAGCATAGCAAACGGACTATATTAAGAACCCTTGAATTCCTCAGGCCAATGAAACCAGACTTGGTCCAATGTAACCGATCACGGACCTATCACAAGACAAATAAGATAAAATAATAATATAATACATTAATACATTTAAATGTATCTTCTTCAAGATACTAACTCTTTCCATTCATATCCGTTGATATACGTCTGAAGGTAGGATTTCAATATATCAGCGTCCCGTCTTCGTGGTCTTGTTAACGCTTTAAAATTTAATTTTTTAACTGCTCCCAATAGTTCTGTGTAAACTTCCTGAAAAGACATATTGTGACAAAATGTTTTGATGAAAATAACGAATTTAATTCTTATGAATTTCATGGGAATAACACACACACACACACACCCATATATATATATATATATATATATATATATATATATATATATATATATATATATATATATATATATATATATATATATATATATATATATATATATATATATATATATATATATATATTTTTACTTTAACTGATCGCAGATATGGACAAACTTGAAAGATGTACTGGAGCAGCGACATGAGAGAAAATGTTCTAAAATCTATAATTTTGCCATACAGGTCTAACCCCCGTTTCCGGTAGGTCACAGTCACGAATTCTAATCTGGATAATGTCCAATTTAGTCGAAATAAGGCTTAGAAAATAGACTAAAAATATTTTCATGTTAATCACGACAATATTTTTTCCGAAGATAAAAATCAGAGGAATTTCTAGTTTATACTGACCATTGAAATTAACGAGTCCAAAGGGACATATACCGAATCCATCACCTCTTCAATGAGATAACATTAATGAGTTTCTTTTTCTTGTTGTTTAATAAAATCAGTAGGTATTAACATATTCCTTTTTTCTGGGTCATGCAGGTTTTTGTTGTTGTAGGGTTTAACGCCATTTTTCAGCACATGATAGGCTATACATGGCGGCCAGTATTAATGATGGAGGAAGAACCCTGGAAAACCCCGGAAAGAACCACCGACCCTCGAGAAGCTACTGGCAAGCTTTCTCACATACCCACATTCGCTGAATCCGAGACTCGAACCTACGCAGACAGAGGTGAGATGGCAGTGATCCGTAACGGACAGCGCTTTAGACGGGTCATGCAGGCGCTTTTTGGTTACTTCGTTAACGTCAGTTTGTTTAGATTAGTAATTTAGATGTACAAAGACGAGACAGTCAACCGATGACGAAACCTTCCAGGATTTATTGAATTTAGATAGATTAATGTGTAGCAAAAAGCGATAGAGGTCTGTCGATTTTGATAAAATTGGCATAATTTGCGTATACAGAAAGAGAAATAACTGTGGGATGAATCCAACTGAGAAACAAGTGGGTCATCCCTCATTGTGCTATTGCCGAGCTGTCACCTACCGAATCTAAATTTTCATTGAGGAATGCGAATTTTCATAATCCAAATAAATGACTTGAATGTTTCAGACAAACTTGTTTTGAGAGACTAAGGTCATATTCAAGTACTGACGTGGGTGCATATTCCTACGAAAATGTAGACGGGAAGCTTGCTGCTCTCTATGGACCTCACACATTTTTTTAACATGGTATGCGCATACACCTTAACATGGTATGCATTTACATCTTAACATGGTATGCGTATACATCTTAACATGGTATGCATATACATATTAACATGGCATGCATATACATATTAACATGGTATGCGTATACATCTTAACATGGTATGCATATACATCTTAACATGGTTTGCATATACATATTAACACGGTATGCGTATACATCTTAACATGGTATGCATATACATCTTAACATGGTATGCGTATACACCTTAACATGGTATGCATATACATGTTAACATGGTATGCATATGCATATTAACACGGTATGCGTATACATCTTAACATGGTATGCATATACTTATTAACATGGTATGCGTATACATCTTAACATGGTATGCATATACATCTTAACATGGTTTGCATATACATATTAACACGGTATGCGTATACATCTTAACATGGTATGCATATACATCTTAACATGGAATGCATATACATATTAACATGGTATGCTTATACACTTTAACATGGTATGCATATACATATTAACATGGTATGCATATACATATTAACATGGTATGCGTATACACCTTAACATGGTATGCATATACATGTTAACATGGTATGCATTTCCATGTTAAAAATCCTTGCCTTGCTACATCAATGAATATATTCCAGTTTTAATTACGTTTGATGTAGTCCCATGAATGTCGCGATTTGAGCAGTGCAGTAATTTGTATCAGTCTGGTATATGAAGAAAGAAAAAATTATTCAATGCTGACCATGTATATGACAAAATAATACGTTTACTCATTCTTATGTCCATCTCAATACAACATATAAGTGTAAATACGTTTACTCACTCTTATGTCCATCTCAATACACCATGTAAGTGTAAATATGTTTACTCACTCTTATGTCCATCTCAATACACCATGTAAGTGTAAATATGTTTACTCACTCTTATGTCCATCTCATTGTAATCTGAGATATTATCTGAGAGAAAGAAATGTCTATAATTCGAGTCCATCTCCAAACAACATATACTCGATTCTGCCGTCGTATTATGTGCCAGTAGATCAAGGTCTACGATGTTCTAATAATAACTCCTAACAAACCGCATAGAACCACATCAGCCGGCGCATCATCCGACGGCATATCTGGGTCTATGCAATTTGCAGTCAGACAAACTTACAAGCGAGAAAATGCGATATATTCCTAATCTTTCATATGTTGCACAAATACATGACTATAACTTAAGTTTTATTATTATACTTAATTTATAGCAATATTTGCAATATCAGTTGAACATTATATCTTTCTCGTTACAGCAATAATGTTACTCACAACTCTTTTGTCTATAGATTCTTTCGAATACGATTCAAGTTTGTCGTCAAACTGATGATCCCCAACGAGAGTTGAAAATTCTGGATATTCTCTTTTCGTGATATGAAACAGTGTTTCCTCTAACTGATGCAATTTTTCGTCCTCTGAAGTAACTGAAATAAAACCGATGTGCAAGACCACCATTATATTTTGTCCAGTAAGTCATACAATTAGTTTAAAAATGGGGTTGAAAAATATATTTCCTATGCAATTCACTTGCAGTTTGCAGGTTCAGGCAATTATTGAATGACAATACACATTTCTACCAGTCCCCCCAACAACCCTTCGCAAGACAGAACATATCATATTACGCAAGTAAGATATCGGAATTTTTAAAACAGTACAAACTTGTGAAAATGCTAGCACATCATAGTTGAGGAATCACAAATAGAAATTAAGTCAAATTTAACAATATCTTAATATATTTCTTTTCACTTTGACCTCCACTGAATAAAAAGCGCAGTGCGTGCATAAAACAGTGATACATGCTCCATTGGAGCGAAAATCACTTTAATCCAACTAAGTAAGTAAGTAAGAATCATTAAGGGACTGCTCTGGTGGCCTATGTTAGATAGTCCGCCTGAGATGCGGGAGGTCGCGAGTTCGAACCCTGGTCGAGCCATTCCAAAGACTTTTAAAAATGGTACTAACAGTTGCCTCGCTTGGCGTTCAGCATTACGAGGTTAGCGTTAGGACTGGTTGGCCTGGTGTCAGGATAATGTGACTGGGTGGGACATCATGCTACATGTCTGCGGCATGATGCCCCAGTGCCATACATCACTATAAACTCCCACAGTGCAGACATCGTAGCGTTATGACATAAAAAATGTAAAGCTACGTACATCACACACACACACACACACACACACATACACACACACACACACACACACACACACACACACACACACACACATATATATATATATATATATATATATATATATATATATATATATATATATATATATATATATAGAGAGAGAGAGAGAGAGAGAGAGAGAGAGAGAGAGAGAGAGAGAGAGAGAATCATTAAAGCTCGAAGGTGGTGATAAAGCACAAATTATTTTAAAAATGTAAGGCTAAGTGGCTGTAAATGTCACAAAAAGAGATTAAAATCGGCAATCTAAATGTCATTGCAAAATTCACAATTAGATCTGTGCTTCTCGTTCTTTAGATTAGCAAAAAGTGAGATTATTGAAGATAAATAAAACGAGAAACATCTAGCTGATTGTAAATGTCAAATCGAAATAGATGTTTACAATAGTAAAGATTTTCTGCTTACAATAGTAGAATTTAGATGCATACAATAGTAAAATTCAGATGTTTATAATCGAATAATTCAGATGCGTACAATTTGTAAAGTTCAGATGCTCACAGTAGTAAATTCATATGCTTACAATAGTAAATGTCACGCAAGACACAAAGCCGTGAACTGTTGGATAATCTGAAGAAGATGCAAGGAAATCCTTATCACCACTTGATATGTTATCAGGTTAAATATACCCCAAACAGTAACGCTGAATGAACAGTGTTAAAAAATATATAATAATATTATAATAGAATGATACATTATATATTTTAACATTCAGCAGCCGAAATATGATTTAAAAAGTACTTCGTTCCTTCCATAAACCCCTGGAGCCGTATATTTTAGAATGGAACGTGAATGTGGAAGCATTATCTGTAAAAACAAGTTAGGAAAAAAACAGAAAAAAGTTTTCTGCATGACTGTTCGCATGTGATAAAGAATGCAACTTTTTTCTAGCAATGTACTGTATCATTCTGTTTAGGTAACACAAAGGAAGATACATAATTACCAGTATCGTTCTATTAAGGTAACACAATGGAAAATATAGAATTTCAGGTACCGATTTATTTGTCAGCGTCAGAAGAAATGGTCAATTGTGACGAGAGAGAGAGAGAGAGAGAGAGAGAGAGAGAGAGAGAGAGAGAGAGAGAGAGAGTTTCCACGGGCTCCGATCTCGATACCTATGTTACACTATCCGATAACTATAACCACTGAGCTAAACAGGGAACATCAAATGGGTTTAATCCCACAAACCTCTTGCCTGCTTGTTTAAGCCCCCCTCCCCCATACTATTTCTGGATTCGCCCCTGAAATAGTGAAAATAAGTGTACAGTTTAAAATTACTAAGATATATTCATGTTGTTAAATATCAAGCAACTCAGTTGTAAAACAATTACGGACTATCACATTATTGAAGATTCGGAACTGCAAATCCGATAGTGCTCGTGTTAAGAGGAATCCGTGTGTGTTGCGTTATAGATGTAGACAAATTGAACTGATTAGGAATGCCGTTAAAAGAGAGCAACCCAGCGCCTGTCCTTCGAACAAGTGAATTGCAACAAATACTTGTACCTGTCAATACAGAACACTTATCTACTACACTACACACGCTCTAACTAACATTCCACATACACGCAAAGCAAGCTTGATGCTAAAATATGTCCAAACCAAGCAAATGTTATGTTCAGAGAGAGATCAAAATCTCTTAGATGAATATACAAGAATCTCACGAAAAGTAATTCAAATTCATTTCTTCCTTCAAACTACTGAGTATTGAAACCATATTTTGACATTTTCTCAGCAATAACGTGATTTTCAAATTAGCTGCTGTTGTATACATATTGGAGGTCAGCCTGGCGCCATTTTCATTTACGATAAAATGGACCTCATTAGAAGTCTTTTACTGAAAGCCGCATGTCATAAAGATTGCCCATTCATGGGACTATTGGCAAAATTATTTAAAGACAGCTGTCATGATGGTTATATTTATGGATGTACGACTGGTACCATTTTCATTCATAGCCATCAAGAAATCATAATAAGTCAATAGCTGAAAAAAATCACGTTAATATAGCTATCGATTTGGGAAGAGGAGAGATAGCAATATTTTCACGGTATGACTTTCTATTCAGGAGTTGCAATACCAAGGTTTCGTCAGGTATGTGCCATTTTCTTTTAAAATCTTCTGGACATCAAAAGAAGTCTTCCGATGAAAACCCACACATTGATAGGTATTTGTGTTTATGAAGAGTTATGATAACAAGATTTGTATGATGGCGGCCATGGTGGCCATATTGGATGTCAGAATGGCGTCATTTCTATTCTGGTCTAGCTAAACATGATAAGAAGCATTTTAGAGAAAATCCCATGCTGGAAAGATCCTCCACTCAGGAGAAGTAGCAATTACATGGTGTTTTATGTGGCCGTTTTGGAGGCTATATTTGATGTCCAGTCAGTACCAGTTTCAGTTACGACCAGTTTTACCATGGGATAAATGTATGTACAAAGTTACTAAAGCAATCATCCAAGTAGTTTAGGAGGAGTAGCGGCAACAAACTTGTGCTTACGAACGGACATAAGATGACGTTCCATCCCAAAAACTTTTCTGATCTATGACCAGTAGAGCTAATAATTCAAGTCAATGTTTATTTCACATCTAGCTCACGGACTGCATTTTGACTGACTCTTTTCGGTAAATATTTTTATGTGGAGAGTTGCATTTTCAACAAACCTACACATCTCTATGAATTACACACGAGGGAAGCTAAGAACAAGAGAATGTCACAATGAGACTTTCCGTCTGGACAAACATTGTTAAGTTACCGCCGATCACCAGAAGCTTCAGGACTGCAGTTTTTATTAATACATTGTCATGCCAAAGGTAAAACAATACTTTTCTATTAGTATATAACTACTTTTCACGCACAAATGTCTCTGACTGACCATCTGAAAGAAGAATTCACACCGTCTCTGCAACTTTAACCAACTTGTGTGCGAGGTAATCCTTTCTGTCAGACCTCCATTTCTAAAGAACCTCTCAAGAGCACCTTTCAAACTACGATTTCCGATTGGCAAAAAATAATTGAATGTTATTACGTCATGACCCTAATAAATTACAACCAGTTAGATATTGTTGCAGTATCATGAATTTTGTAAATAGATTACAATGGCAAATGTAAGTTAGCCAAATTTGTCTTGTATAAACTAACTACAGACTTAAAACATCTGCCGTTGTCTTCTTTTTGAATGCATGTATAAACCTGTCCAGTCTTCCAACCACTGGTGACCTGGGACGAACGTAGCACTGACCAGACGAAAAATCACAAAAGTCTGAGATTTTCTAGCTCTTATCTAATCACATATAATAATTCATAAAGACACAAAAAATGATGCCAAATACTAATTCCATGAGGAAATAAAGGCCAAGGTTTTATACAGCACCTTCTGTATTTGGTATAGACACCCTACATCCGTCTTTTCTTACATATTTATTTTTAGTAAGAGACCGTGTATTAGAAGAGTTTAATAAATATCGGTGCCCTCACTCTAAGCACATACTTTGCAAAGAATTTTAATCCCGATGTCCTCACTCTAAGCATATACTTTACAAAGAATTTTAAACTCGGTGTCCTCACTCTAATCATATACTTCGCAAAGAGTTAGTTTAAGCATTGTGTCCTCACTCTAAGTATATACTTTGTAAAGATTTTTAATCCCGGTGTCCTCACTCTAAGCATATGCTTGGCAAAGAGTTTTAAACCCGGTGTCCTCACGCTAGGCATATAATTTGCAAAGGGTTTTAAACCCGGTATCCTCACTTTAAGCATATTATTTGCAAAGAGTTAGTTTAAACCCGATCTCTTCACTCTAAGCATATAACTTGCAAAGGGTTTGAAAACCGATGTCCTCACCTTAAGCATATAATGTGCATAGTTTAAAACCCTGTGTCCTCACTACAAGAATATAATCTGCATGATTTGGTGATTTGGGCCCATTTTAGTCGACACCGTGTACATGCATAAAACACTAAAACAAATACACAACACAAAAGCATCGGCTTATTTTGTGCAATGTTCTGTACTGACAAGAAAAAGGCAAAATTAATGCATAACTGACATACACAGAATGTTGAACTTCTGCACTTGTTACGGTTGAACATGTGAATAAATCTTTTTGAATGTGTAAAGTGTCTAACGCCCAAGGTCGATGAAGATGTATAGTTTTTACTTTTTGTCTGTGCAGTCAAAACTTGTACCCAATCAGGGGGAGAGGACGAACATTTTCCTGAGACAAATATCAATAAGGAACATTCTCGTATTGACGACTGAATATCATATGTTACATTCTGCCTTGGATATTTTAACATAATTGAAAATGTCTGCATCAAAGTGGCGATACAGGACTCTAATTACGATCTAAATATCATATTTCGAAGGTAAAAAGGTCCGAAATCCGAACGGAAAGAGAATTTCATAAAAGTGAGATTGATATGCATAATTAGGACCAGTTGAAACAGACGAGGTATACGATTACAAATGAGCACGAAAAGAGACAACAGGGAAGCAGATTTCTTTTCGTGTAATCTGCTGATATGAGTGATTGTGCGTGATTTGGATTTTTAACGTAGCTTTAACAAATTTTCAGTCATATCATTACGATGTCTGCAGTGTGGCAGTTTATAATGATATCTAGCACTGGGGCATCATGACGTAGACACGTGGCATCATGTCCCATCGAATCACGTTATCCTGACACCAGGCCGACCGGTCCTAACACTAATCTCTTAATGCTGAGCGCCAAGCGAGGCAGTTTCTAGTATCATTTTTATAAGTATTCGGTAGTTGACTCGTCCTGGGTTTGAACACGCTACCTCCCGCATTTGAGGCGAACGCTCATGGCTACTGTGGCGGTCTAGCTGAGACGAATACAGAGAAATAACAAAACTTCAGAATATATGGCTGATTTTATAAAAAAAATCTACCCTTTTAAAATTCAGGTTCCATTATAAAAGTAAACTATTTATTATTTCCAAATAGTATAAATTTGATTATATTCACGATAACTTGTTGTTATCGGGGTCTAATTGACTGTTATATATTAGAAACAACCTGACACCACGATTGAGAGGTGAATCCTAAGACCTGCATGACTACCACGGATTGCAAATTGGCAATATCAGAGACTAATTATCCTAAAGATAAACTAATTGGGTTTTTTTCTTCTTCTTCTCTTCTTCTTATCACCCTATGTTTGATACTGTTATATAACTAAGTTCCACCTTCTTGTCCAATCATAATTCGTATGTAGCATAATCTACACACCTCTTAATAGTAACCGGTCGGTTTCAAATCTCAGTTTTTGGAAACACTTAGTCCATTACAAAACGTAAGAGTAAAATCAATTTTTATCTGATGTAAAAGGCACCCCCCCCCAAAAAAAAATAAAAAAAATAAAAGAAATCTCGAAAATTATTTTTAATGTAGCCTTTCTGTGAAAAGGAAGAATATTGTACATGTCGTGTGGTTAGGAATTTCGAAGAATTAAGAACAGTTTAAAAGTCAGATGACTTTATGCAAACTAAACTAAAGCGGTGACAACAAACGGAGTTAGTCACAGGTTACAGATTTTCATATTTTCCGTACCCGCTAGACTGTACAGTTCTTTTATCAAGAGAAACATAGTGAGTGTGTAATCTCGTGTGTAGACCACGCGATTAAAGATGATTTTAATGTTTAATTTGGAAAAGTATATGACAATGCGAAATTTATGCATTGCTATATTGTCTAGGAACTTCCATCTATACTAAACTGTGTGGAGGTCCTAAATTTAAAGGAGGGAACACGAATACTATTTGTAAGTAGGGAAATTACTTATGCATTATTTTGAACTAGAAGACAGAAAGTCGTTTGGTTTGTAATATAGGCTTTGTAATCCAGTCTATATCAGTGTTCTACTTGCATTAACTGCAGTAACTTCACGTACGCATTCTGTTCTGTATAACTCTTAATATACATATAATGTCTAACATAAAATATTACATACCTAAGAAAAATATGCATGTAATGCTAACGGAAATACATGTAATGCCTATGAGAAATATTACATACCTAAGAGAAATATACATGTAATGACTAACGGAAATATTACGTACTTTGGGGATATATACATGTAATGCTAAGAGAAATATACATGAAATGCCTAAGAGAAATATACATGTAATGACTAATGGAAATATTACGTACTTTGGGGATATATACATGTAATACTAAGAGAAATATACATGAAATGCCTAAGAGAAATATACATGTAATGCTAAGGGAAATACATGTAATGCCTGTGAGAAATATTACATACTCAAGAGAAATATACATGTAATGACTAATGGAAATATTACGTACTTTGGGGAAATATACACGTAGTGCTAAGAGAAATACATGAAATGCCTAAGATAAATATACATGTAATGCTAAGGAAAATATACACGTAATGCTAAAGAAAATATACATGTAATGCCTAATGGAAATATTACCTACCTTAGGGAAATATACATGTAATGCTAAGGGAAATATACATGTAATGCCTAGGAGAACTATTACATACCTAAGAGAAATATATATGTAATGCTAAGGGAAACATACATGTAATGCCTAATGGAAATATTACCTACCTTAGGGAAGCATACATGTAATGCTAAGGGAAATATACATGTAATGATAAGGAACATTTGTATGTAATGCTCAAGGGAAATGTACATGTAATAATTTAATGAAATAAAGAAGTACATTTGTAAAAATCACGCAGTGCTCATATTGTATCAGGCCTGTCTTCATTTACATTTAACAGGTGCGAATCCAGGTTTTCATCCTAGAAGGTCTGACTTGAAAACAATAGGAGAGGAATAATTTAGCTTAATGCAATTAACTTCCTCTGCAATTCACCAAAGAGTGCACATTTTTAATACAGGCACGCACACACACACACCACTGCATGTATTTAACCTAATAATGTGCAGTCTTAACTGACGGCAAAATGAGATTCAACCGACCCTTACATTATGTTAGAATTTTTAACACCAAATGCTGGTTAGATGTTGAATATATCATGTGTCATTTTCTCCTCACCATAATAAGTTCAGTACAACATCGACAATTCAAACATCAATAACTCTAATACTCGGAAAGACTAGAATACTCGGCAATCTTCGAATACTCACTCAGTACCTATGAAAAGCATTATTTTGTGTGCGACATCGGTAAACTCGAAAACTAACAATAAGTGGCACCAAATACTTGGTCAATCGAAGTTGTACTTTTATGTTTTGCAAAAAACAACAATTAATATCTGAATCACATTACCAGATCGTTCTGTAAGATCACATCATATTACAACATTACCATATGATATTGTAAGATCACGTCACAGGATAACATTACTAAGTCATGTTGTAAGATCACATCGCAGTGTCTCATTACCAATCATATTGTAAGGGGCTCCGAGTGGCCGAGTGGTTTAAAGCGCTCTCCGTTACGGATCACTGCCATCTCACCTCTGTCTGCATAGGTTCGAGTCTCGGATTCTGCCAATGTGGGTATGTGAGAAAGCTTGCCAGTAGCTTCTCGAAGGTCGGTGGTTCTTTCCGGGGATTTCCCGGGTTCTTCCTCCACCTATAATACTGGCCGCCATGTATAGCCTATCGTGTTCTGAAAAATGGCGTTAAACCCTACAACAACAACAACAACCAATCATGTTGTAAGATCTCGTCACAAGATCGCATGCCCAAATGATATTGTAAGAAAACATCATAGTTTTCAAATTACCAGATTATGTCGTAAAATCGTATCACAAGATCACATTAACAACCCTATTACATCACAGTATCACACGACTAATCATATGGCAAAATCACGTCGCAGTATCACATGAAAAATCATTTGGCAACATCAGATCACAGTATCATATACCAAATCATTGTACCACACTAAACCTACCATATAGCCAGATCATATTACAAGATCATATCACATTACTACATTACCAGCATATTGTTAAGTCACATCACAAATGCCAAAGGAAAGTAAAGCAAACCAAAATGCATGTAATGGTTAATTTTGCCCATGAAAATGGAAATCTTGGCCATGACTGATTGAAAGCGTGAAGTTTTATTTTGCCTAACCTTGACCCACTGATAGTTGGTGAATTGTTCATCGGAATCGTTCAATTCAATCACATAATGCTCACATACCATACAAACGGAACAATTGCGAGAAACAAAATTCGATTCCGAGAAAGAAGTATCCAAATGTGAAATGTCTGATCAGATTGAAACAAAAGCGCGCAATGCCGCCTGTCATGAAAAATATACGACTAGCAAATCTTCGACACTAGGAAGATAATAAACAACAATAAATGCAGCTCACATTACTTAATAGTTTATGAGATATGCCGGGTAAAACATAATTCTGGGAAACTATAAATTAAAAAAAAAGAAATAAGTCTTAACTTTAATTTTGTCTTAGGAATCAGCAACTCCAATGCGATAAAATAAAGTGTCCTCTTTGAAGGCGCTCTAAGAAACATTTACACAAAACAGAATTTTAACAGATGACGATATCTCGTGGACCATGCTCAAACTGACACCAAACGTCATTTAACTCATTAACCCCTGGAGTTTTTTTGTTGTTGTCGTTTTCACCTGAAATGCGAGTAGGAAACACATTTTGTAGGCTATTTCTGAATACATCATAATACATCGACTTCCAAGTGATTTTCCATTAACCTAATTCCTAGTTGTTGTGTTATAAACATCGTTTTTCATTGGTTATCTCGCTCGCGTATGAGTAGAAGGGTAAAAGTTGGAGTTTCTTTTATTGGCTTAACGGACCCTTCATTTTCGTATCGAGGCCACTCTTTATTCCAAATGCCCATCTTATCCTACTTTTTGAAAAGGTTCATCTGTTTGCGTTCAGTTCAGACGGATCTGCCTTAGATCTGAGACCAAAAAGTATACAATCCGGACACAAAATCGGATTCCGACCACGGGGGAATTTTAGATGGAACAAAATTGGGTCCAAAAACTAGATTTTTCCCTCTGTATTTTGTAGTACAACTAGAACTTCCAGATTATTTGGTATCATTGTAGAGCTACTTCTGTCCACCTTTCTATAATGCCACCCACTTTAGCGTACCATACATGACCTTGACGCTACTGAGACATGTAGATTGTTGCAATGACTTATATATAGAAACGACATCAACATGAATGTGTCTTACATGCAGAGCAAATAAAAATAAAGACCTATTTTTATCTCGAATTAGTTCGTAAGGAGTATACCATATTTGAACAATTATGGACTAAAAACACTTCACGAAACATTGACCTAATTGATGTTCGTAAGTAATAAAACTAGATTTGTAGTTTAGGAGCATATGACCTATAAAATAAATTGCCCCATTCTATTATAATTCAGATGTCAATAACTAATAAAAGTTGTCATATGTTTGTCATTGTAATTTGGACTGTATAATTCTTGTACATGTTGTTTAGAAAATAGCTTCCATAGGCATGACATCTTTTTATAAAGTTCCCTGTAAGCATGACAATCTTATTAAATTAATTACTGATATTGTTCTGATTGCTCATTATAATTAATTAATCCAATTTTGTTAATCCATAAAATACATATTTCTTGAAAATGTGCTGAATATTCTATAAAGTAATGTTCTTTTCCCTTTTCTATTTATTGACTCGTTGTAAATTAGTGGTAGAGCGTCTGATTCATAAACCAATGGTCGCTGGTTGGATACCCACCCAAGCAAGCCTTGGTTGGCAGCCACAGTGGGTCATTGGCAAAGGCACGTTGCTCCTATTTCCTTGTCGTGATATGACAAATAATGTGTTCAAAGTGCCATTAAAAAGAACAAAACCAGACAAATCTACTTATCAACTTCCAATTTATTTTCATGACATTATTTTGTATGCGGAGGCCAATAGCTACATCTCACAGCTCTGTAAAGCAATGTGTTGAGCAATACAAAATACCATGGTTGTTATATTACTTTCATACCGTGTCTAAAAATGTCAATGTGCGAACACAATACTTTGTTTCGGGGCAGCTGATTTCACCGCGAGGAAACCAATGCGATGCATTATTTTCGATCTCAATAAGAAGTCGGAATAATTGGTATGAAAGAATTAAAATGTAATACATTATGTAAATATAATCTTTTTAAGGAACAAATTAACTTTTTTTATTATACACAGAGAAATTTTTCTTCAAAACATAAATTTCAGGCAAAGCATCTGTAGTAACCATGATGAGAGTAACATGTTGAATGAAAAGAAGACAACGTAACACAGGCTGAATGTACCATGTTGTAGAGAAAAGGGAATATAAACTGTAAACAAAAATAAACCGCAAATTTAACCACAAATGCCTCAGCATTGTCATGAATAATAATCAAACAAAAAAAACTCTACTTACTCGCTTGTAAGTCGAGTCAAAGTGCAAGCCACAGACAGAGATCTGTCGTCACATACTGCGCAAGCAGGCCTACACCTATGCAGTTTATAGGGAGTAATCACTGCAATAAGCATCATAGACCCAGATCGGCTTTCCCATTATATGACGACAAAATCAGAGTCTATGTTGTTTGCCTTTGGACTCGTCTTATAAGCGTGTACGTATCGTAGTTAACATTCATCTGATTTATTCTGATTAAATCGATGAGTAGATGTGACAGGCACCAAAAGGCGGCCATTTTCTGCAGACCTTTGATTCGCAAATCAAGTTACATCATTCATGCAGTTGAAAGTGAGAAGAAAAAAACATCATTCAGAATATCTTTGTTAACGAGTAACAGGAAATGATACGCTTCATCCGAAAGGAAGATCAAGTTAGGTGTTCGGGGAATTTCCAAAGGAACCAGAACATGGACGTTAATGGCTGCCTTCCAGATCTACTTATTAATAAGTAGAATTTGATTTTATTCAGTGCGCTTTGGTAGTTTGGATATACTATATTAGTTTCATTTATTATGTCTTCCCACTAATCTGCGTACTTTAATTCAGATTCCGTGTTTAATACGATCATATGAATAAGATGGTTAATGTTCCTTTAATTTAATGTATGCCATTGACGAAGGTTAGATCTTAACAGTCTGGGTTTCATTACATTATTCGCGCACTGATTCTTTACAATATTAAAAAAATGGAGACGTATTCTTAATTTATGTTCCAAAAGGAATTACTAATATTATAGGACAGAAAACGAATATACAATGACTGATTCCGAAAATATGTTCCAAATGAATTACTGGTAGTGGGATAGTACAAGACTTTTCAAAGACTGATTTCTAATGTATGTCCCAAAGGAATTACTTGTACTATGCGACAGAAAACGAATGCAAACAATTTTACTTCTACTTCGTCGGTAATTTTTTTCTAGCTCAAGAAACAGATGGTGAAAATATTTTGCAGCATGGCAATACACAATTATATTACCTGCATTAAGTTCGGCTGAAGTCAGGTTAGAAAAATGACTTGTAAACACGAACAATGTGCAAGAAAATATCCACTTTCTGTCCATGTTGAAAGTATTATCCGTCTTGACGCATACGTCCTGTACAGCCGCTATAGTACCTTGCGATCACGTGCTGTCCTCGTCGTACCCTTGGGCTATTTTATAACTCGACTGCAAGATAGAATCTGGAAATGAAGATGTAAGCAAACGTAATTATACGCTCAGTTTACAAAACTTGCATGTGTATAGAATGTAGCCGTGGAACATTTGGTGCAATTTGTTATTGAGAAAAACTTGGTCGACACCCTCAGACTGTATAAAGATTGTTTTTAATGGATTTCAGTTCTAAACAAATGCAGATGTTCCTTAGGAGGTTTCTGAGCAATGATTACAAATAATCATGAAGAAATAAATGAATAAGCAAAGACATACATACAGAGTGGTCAATCAGCACTCAGCACTGTTAAATGATGGAGGAAATTACACACACCCACAACCAACCCCACCCACCCACGCCCACACCCACACATACATGTGTGTATATATATATATATATATATATATATATATATATATATATATATATATATATATATAGAGAGAGAGAGAGAGAGAGAGAGAGAGAGATAGAGAGAGAGAGAGAGAGAGAGAGAGAGATATTAATTTAAGGTATACCTTTATTTATTAACTTAGAATGTTCTGGAATCTTGAAACAAACCTGTGGACACATCTTGGTCATTTTATTCTCTTATGTTAAGTATAATTAGTATATACGGTTGTGGTAAACAAACTTATTAATTTCCCGTTTTAAGTTCAGTATGTGAAATCATTTGTGTTCAGATTTAATTTGCCCGGAATAATTTATTTAAATTATTCATTGGACTTACAAAGTGCTCATTGACGTTTTGGACAAAACCCAATTTTTGAGATTATAGTGAATGTATTCAAAGAAATGTTGGATTATGTCATTGTGATACACCAAGACCTCTGAGACAACAAACGATTTAAGATTATTGGCACATCAACCTATTCAATATTGGAATTCATTCGGAACACTCTATACTTTTGGACGTGTGACAGAACTCTTCGGATTATTTAGGATTTAATTCACAATACTGCAGATTCCTCTTAAATTTGCACTTTGTAACTTAGAAAACTAAATTATTTGTTAAGTTTACTAAACTTGTTTGTTTCGCTTCTTGACTGTTATTTAGTTTAAGACTATATAATTGTAACGATATTCAGTGCTAATTGAAAGCTAATATCTGAACACGTAAATGTGAAAATCACTAAACGCATTAGGAACTTAATCCCGTTGAACAAATCTTAAACAAATACTCCTAAAATATACAATGAAAGGTACAGATGTTAAGATTCTTTAAAGAAGCATACAATGGAATCCACATTGAAAGTCTGATAGTAGCTCGTTGCATCCAACAGACCAGAGGATTCTGGCACATATCATACATTACATGGTTTTGTTTGCAGTTCTGTATGGTCCTTTTTTATGTGGTTACTTGTATCAGTGTTGCTTTTCGCGATGTCCCCAAGTAGTATGACGTTTCCAAAGTTGTACTGAAAATGTTAAGTAGTTAATGAGAGCTGTATTAACATGTTTCCTAATTTGATAAAGGATATCATCTAAACATGCTGAAGTGTCATTGGCTCGATCAAGAGCTTCTTGTTGATCTCTGACACTAGACAGTTTAATCTTCAAAACTGGCAAATTTACAACTTTTAGGATTCCTTTCGTTTGGGAGTTTTTTGTTTGTTGATACGGTGGACGGTTTAAGAAGGCTCTCAGATGAAGAATTTTCTGGAGATAATGTTCAGGCTATGTACTTAAAATTTCTGGTTGAGTAGTGACAAATATATTATATTTCTTGGTGCAACTGGTTTTGTTTTCGCTAATGACTTTTCGTATCATACTGCATTAAAAGAGTAGCGAGAATTCAACTTTGAAACATAGGAGTTCCATTGTTTCATCTTGTTCCAGTTATACATTTAGTTTCGGTAAATACAGCATTTATTCAGTTTTCAGCTTTTGGTCTGGCATTGTAAGAAAGACATTTTTTGGCTCTCCGATGGTATTCCTTCAAATATCATCAAATCATAATTTGTTGACACGTTTAGGAACCTATTAAGATTTTGGAACTGTATCCCCAGCAACATCCTGGAATAGTTACGAAAATAGGAATGTTTTGGAGGCGATCAGCTGTCAAATTGTATTCGCAGAGGGACTGAAAGAAGTCAGTGCTGCAGAGGTCATTACGTACTTCTTAAGAGACGTCAAGCACAAGACGAGTAGATGTTACGTTCGGGTGTAGGTAGGTATACGTTTTGGAGGCTGTTCGCATGTGTGTGGGAGGCTACTCACGTTTCAGAGGCTGTTGGTGTGGTTTTGGAAGGTTGCAAATGTATGCAAACTTTACATGATGTGGCGTCACGAGCTGGCAACGGTTCCAATAGTTTTGTTACTTTGTTTGTTTCATTGTTTAATCTATGTAATGAGATGCAAATTCATCTTTACTTTCAGGGAAAAGTACGTAGTATTAGCTGCCAAATAACACACCTATATCCAACATGAAAGCGTGTAATAAAAGAAGAATCCATCTCAGTATCTGTTGTTGGCATGCCGAAAAGTCGTTTTGCACCACTAGTTATAAAGACAGAACACATCTTAAAGGAATAAATATGTGCAATGATCTATTGCTTATACTGTATCAGAATAAGAGAAGAAACCGTTAATTAGTTACATATTTGCTTATGTATAGACCCTTTCATTGCCTCAATTATATTTTTCCCCCACCGCTTGATGTCTTAAGAAAGCACATCGCACATGTTTCTGTGTTTATTGTTACTGTTTCTATCATTCTGGATGAAGCTTTGTTTATAAGGAAGTGTGCAACTGACCCTGTTATGCCGCATTTATCTTTACCACAGATTAAGAGTTTTCAAGCATGCCCGTCTCTCGTGCCTATCTGTCTGCTTTTATGCTCAAGAAGGTTTTTTATTTATAGAAAGATCAACAGTAGGGTCACACGTGAGCTCCTTTGAGAAAGTCCAGGACATGCTCTTAACTTTCTGAAAAGTTTCATTCGTTCAAATGGATCTGCCTTAAGGATTAAAAACAAATCTGATCACGCGCCAGACATGTGCAGACTGACAAAGAAAATTTGTTCCGTACCAATCTCAATGAGTCAAAATGTGTAACGAAATTTGGATGTTTATAACACATTTGGAAGATGTTCTCGTATCAGAGAGTTAAAAGCGAATAAAATAAGTCATACAAAAGGTATACTGTTTTCGGTTGAGTGAAGCAAGTTATACAAAGTCAATGTTTTAGTACATACTAAGACGTTGCTGAGCCAGAGTTGTATTAGCAGCTTCAGAAAGTTTTTTGAGATACTAGTATCCTCGTGGCGATAAATTCCGTAGAACATTTTTCATTTTTTGCTAGATGCCAGCATCCTTCTGAAGGGTTTATTCTTTAGACTATTGCTTTTGAGATAATAGTATCCCTTGTGAATTGACTTCTCCGTTGGCCTAGTGGTTCGACATGTGTCTGCAGCACGATGTCCCAGTGCTAGACATCACTAAAAACTGCCACACTACAGATATCATAGTGATATAACTGATAAATTGTTAAAGCTATGTTAAAAAATCCAAATCACACACACACACACACACACACACACACACACACACACACTGGGAATTTATTCTATCGCTTTGGGGCTTTATTCTGTAGACTATTGTTTTGAAATGCTAGTATCCTCCTGGAATTTTTTTTATAGACCATTGTCATTCGATAGACGTAATCGTTTTCCAGATACAAGACCAACATTTAACAGATCATTAAAGTGAATATAGCACTAAAGGCTTTTGATGGAACATATATTTAACAGATCATTAAAGTGAATATAGCACTAAAGGCTTTTAATGGAACATACATTTAACAGACCATTAAAGTGAATATAGCACTAAAGGCTTTTGATGGAACATACATTTAACAGATCATTAAAGTGAATATAGCACTAAAGGCTTTTAATGGAACATACATTTAACAGATCATTAAAGTGAATATAGCACTAAAGGCTTTTGATGGAACATCCATTTAACAGATCATTAAAGTGAATATAGCACTAAAGGCTTTTAATTGAACATACATTTACGCTACTTTATTAAAAAATGCGATTTTATTTACAAGCTCGACATTGTGACATCGATAGCTGAATGAACGAGGAGAAATTTGTAAAAGTTTTTTGGGAACACATAAATCTCAATTAGTTTTGTTTATCTGCATATAGCTTCACATTGCAGTTTTTTTAAATGCAGATAGCTTAAGAGTGAAACTGTTTATTTGCAGAAAGCTTCATAATGCAGTAGTTTATTTACTTAGTGATATAAAATTTATACTTCTCTGCAGACGGAACTTAAAGTTTTCGGCTTTGTCATTAAAAAAATGTTTAATTTCCGTTTTATATTTGGCCAGTAAATAAACTCCAGGCATGAAGCCATTCCACATACACAGTGGTATACGAAGAAAAAACAAATACGGAATGCAAGACACCGTGATGACCTAAGTTTTCTTGCTTCGTATTGGCGTTGTATATTTATCTAGATTCATATGGCACGATGGCACCAGTGCCCCTTGATAGCTGTAATTTATATCCAGATTAACCGAGTTTTATTTAACGCACGTTATGCATGATGACTGTTGTATGTTATCTTTGACTGGAGTGAAGGTATACATAAAAATTTGGAATTAAGGACAAGCCTGATTTATTTGCAACCCGGTCTCTCAAGCAACGTGAAACATACGGACATTTGATATTGATAGCTGTTATTTATTTTCAAAATAAGCAAATTATGTCGCAATTTGGGAATTGTATGGTCCATTTGTCCCTCACATATATGTCACAACCTCTTTTATGATGCTTTGTAAATATGTATTTAAATATATTTCACGTAAATACTACTAATAATACTGTCTATAGGGAAACTCTTTACGTTTTCAAAGATGTTTGGACGTGACTTTAATGATAGTTTTATCCAAACCCGAAAAAAATTTGGTCGGTTGATTACTGAATATAATAAGAAAATAATTTTATGAAATCTCTACAAATGATATAATTATATGTAATAACCCATATGTTAACGTTTTGAAACTTTATATCACAAAAATATCCTTATTGAACATTACAAGTTAATCACACACACATACACACACACGCATACACACACGTTTCTTTTCAAGACACAAAGCAGGTTACTGGGCATAGAAAACTAATTCGATTCACATAGAATTATAACGTGTAGAGGTAAAACCAGTAGAACACAATAGCCCGGGATCTCCATAGTCAATCCCCCTCCAGTTCCCCATAGTCAATCACCCCTCCAGTTCCCCATAGTCAATCCCCCTCCAGTTCCCCATAGTCAATCCCCCTCCAGTTCCCCATAGTCAATCCCCCTCCAGTTGACGTGGATAAAATGGCATGTGTTTAAATATAAAACGTATAAAGGTCTAAACCGTCTAATACTTAGCCTAACATATCTATATTAATTGAACACATATATAATACTGTTTAATGACTTCGTTCATGGTGTATTTGTAGATCGTAAATCAAACCCCATTTAGGGGGTTGGCAGAAACCCTAAATTGGCCCCGTATCCAGTGTAAACATCGAAAATTTCAGATTGGACAAAATCTGCCCGTTTTCATCCGTTAGTACCAGTGAGGAGACAGTGATGCAATAAAAACGGTTTTAGGTTCAAACCTACTATAGCGTGTACTATATCCATATCTAGGCTTCTTTTTAAAATAATACAAGACTTTTCCCGCCAATTATTTTCAGCCAATCATCGACCATTATTTCTTTTTGATACGGTATTTAATATTCCATCACACACGGGCTGCTTCTGTACCTTGAAAATAAATGTAATTGCTTGCGAACATTATAGTACCGTAATATATTGGCAGTTACCTCTTTTTGTATCTCTGATAACCCCACTGTTATTAATAACACCGCATGATGTCGGCAGATACTCATTTGGACCCTGCTAGCCTCAGCTATTAACAGTACTTAAAATGTGGACAGATGCATATTTTTTGAAATCCTAGCTACGATGTCGTAGCCTCAACTTGATTTGTTGTGGTTGAGGCTACGAACTGATCCCATATCATGTAATGGAGCAAAAAAAATCATCACTAAAGTCAGAAAAACAAACAGTGTAGAAATCAACTACATAAGTATAATCATGTTGTGAATGAAGTTTGGCTTATTTTGAATGTATTAAGCCCTTGTACGATAAAATAAATTGGCATGGTTACTCTAACCTTATCCTGTCCGCCATGACAGATAACGCGAGACTCTCGTCGTGACCCCTTTTCTACGTAAGGCTTGCCAGATCATATTTTGGATATTCTACGCTATATTATTATCTATCAAGTGCGAATAATCGCTCTTTGGTGATAATTTCAAAGTTGCCGATAAACCGTATTTACTTTTAATGCGCAGAATTTCTGACCCAAACGGCGCCAAATTTTTACTACGATTTGTTTACATTTCCAAATAAGGCGTCAATGTCCTTATATGGCACACAAACAAACAAGGCTGAGAACGGAAGTAATCATTATTTGAAATAATATGGCGGACGATCTAAACAAAAATATGGGCTAAAAAAGGTAAACGAGATTTTAGAACTATTTCTACAAAGATTTTCGTTACTTCCGGTATTAAATAAGAGGACTACTCAATTTATTATATTATATGCAAAGAATATGTTTAAAGTGTTATTATAAGGCTAAAAGAGCGCCGGGTGTGAATCACACCCAGCTTGCTCCATTAACACGTATATGCTCATGTTTGTACCCTGTCCACGAGGTACGAGTAAGGGTACTAATATTATTACTATTGAAATCCATGTAAACCTCATTGTTCTAAGAGCACAGCAGGCCGTTGGTAGATACCTCGTGGTGTCCATGATAAACTCACTATTATTAATAGCGCCATAGACCTCTTTTGTCTCTATAATAACCTTGATGTTTTAAATGGGAGATAACTGGTGTGTGTGTGTGTGTGTGTGTGTGTGCGATTTGGATTTTTAACGAAGCTTTAACAATTTTTCAGTCATATCGCTATGATATCTGCAGAGTGGTAGTTTATAGTGATGTCTGGCACTGGGGTATCATGCCGCAAACATGTAGCGTGATGTTCCACCCAGGGACATTATCCTGACACCTGGCCGGCCAGCCCTAACATTTAACCTCTTAATGCTGAGCTCCAAGCGAGGTAGCTGCAGGTACCATTTTTTAAATAAGTCTTTGGTATGACTCAGTCGGGGATCGAACCCACAGCCTCCAGCATCTGAGGGGGACTCTCTAACCACTAAGGAGATAACTGGTTGCATTATACTATAATACATTATGAACTAAACAAAAACCTATTTATGTGTAGCATATTTCCACAAAAAGCAAAGACAAAAATAGTTTGTGAAACGGAAATGAATGCGAAACATTTGAAAGTAATACGAAATATGAATAGTCCCTTTAAATGATTTCTGCAGACAGCCCATGTTAAAAAAGTCTCACCTTATACTAGTTTTATTAAAATAGCTTTAATTATATCATATAGTAGGTTGCCAGCTGGACGACAGAGGGTGGGGATGAGGTGAGGTCGGAATTTGCCCAAGAGCATGCGAATCTGCAATACCTATTTATTATTCAGGGTGCTCGATAATATCGAATACGGGTATATTGTGGTATTAAACCGACGATATGATAATCGTGATATAACTTTCCTATATCGATATAGTACGATATTGACGTAAGTTTTGATAAGAAGTAGCAAACGAACTCTGTTATTATTATATGTTGATGTTAGCCATATTTCACTACTTATAATAATTTCTGATTGACAATGACCTACTTAATTCTATACCTTTACTTCCGGTAATAAGCTTCATTATCATTTCTAATTCGTTTCCTGGGCAGTTGCAGCAAGGGTAATCGGAGGTTACATGACTCTGAATCTTCATCCTTTGGAAGCTAAACTTCTCTTTGTCAACAAAAAAGCACCTTGCTGACATTGATGACTAACTGACATTGACCTTGAGTTACAAGTACTTCAAGCATGGCTGAGTACGACCTGATGAAAAATTCAAAAGCATGGTCTGATATATGGACTCATGTTGCATTTAAGAAAGAGTAATTGGGATGGGAAAATTGATGAGACAACAGCTGTGTGCCGACTACGTGGCGCTCATGTTAAGTTTTCTGGCGAAACCACTAATCTAGCATACCACATGAACAAACACCATCCCGGGAAAGGTGGCAGTTACAAGATGACAGACAATAGATCATCGATCCCTGCTAATGCTAGTTCATCATGTGAAGATATTTCCGATCTTTCTAAAGCTAATCCAGTGAACCATACCAGGGCTGATTGGTGCGAAATACCCCTCGTGTTCTTCTCGTGCTTTACAGATAACTGACAAGGTGTGCAGATTTATAATAAAGGACATGCGTCCATATCGATAGCGGATTTTCCAGTTTATAGACCAGTTTATAGACATACACATGACCCCCGATATAATGTTCCAGGTAGAAAGCAGTTTGCAGAAGTGATCATTTCTCAAACATATGCTGAAGTCAAGGCACTGGTAACGGAAGACCTACCAAATGCTGAGAAGATTGCATTGACAAAATATAGTTGGACGGCGAGGTCAACTGAATCATATATGACAATCATGCTAACTCACATTGATAAACATTGGAAGCTGATAAACTATGTTCTTCAAACTCGGCCCATGTATGAAGGACAAAAGGTGCGAATATAGCTGTTATGATTCGTGAGGCCCTCAAAGAATGGGAAACATGATTTATCCCTATGCCACCCATTGTATCAGATAATGCATCTAACATGGACAAGGTATGTACTCTTTCAGGATGCAACTTTCACAACAAGTGTTAGGCACTTACAATTAATTTGGCTGCACAAAAGGGTCACAAGATCAGACGCATTGAAATTCTCCTCAGCAGGATTCGTAGAATAGATGGGTTCTTCCACCGAAGTACAATTGCAGTAGCTAAAGTGAGAAGCCATGCTGAATTGCTGGGTCTACTGGATCATAAGCTTATAACTGGTGTGCCCACTAGACGGAACAGTACTTATGACATGATTTCAAGGTTTCTTGAAATGCAGTGTGCAGTAATTGCTGTTTTGAGATCCAAAGGTCTTGCTAAAATAAAACAGAAAGATTTGAACACATTGTCAGATGACATTTGTCTGGCAGATGAAGTAATGGTTTGTCTAAAACATATTACAGTGGTGACAACCACTCTTTGTGCTGAATCAGTTCCAATCCTGTCTGTTATCATACCTCTTCATCGTCAACGTTTCGACGGCATTTTCCAACATAGCGATGATGACTCTCTAGTAATAGCTCAGATAAAAAGAGCTGTGGTTGATGATCTTCAGGATAGATGCACACATTAAGAAGAAGCTATCACGATTGCCGCTGCCTTGGATCCACTTTTTAAAGTCTTACCTTTCCTCAGCGATGCACGAAGGAATGAACCCTTTACCAAAAAGTTTGCAGTGCATCAGAAATCATTGTTAAAGTGAAGGCTGAACATGACACTGATCGCTCACCTGTGGGTGATAGTAGGTAGTCAGAACTGCCACCTTTACCACAGCTAACCGAACAGTTGTGTGTGTCTGCCAATTCGGCTGCTAACAATGCTCAACCAGTTTGCAAGAAGCTCAAGTCAGACATTGGTCAGAGTGATATGATAGATAAAGGTACCTGTTGTTCTGGCGTACAAGAAGTTCTTGGTGATGTCTACATAACAGGTGTTGAGACTTCAAAAACACAAACGGAAAGACAAAAAGAAGAGCTTAAGAACTATAGAGTGTTTCCATCGTTTTCCTTGAATTCAAATCCTCTTTAATGGTGGGAAAATCACACAGAGATTTCCCAGATTAGCTAAGCTTGCCAAATCCTTACTGTGCATCCCAGCAACAAGTGTCCATTCTGAGAGGGTGTTCTCCACTGCCGGAGATAAAGTAAATGCACAACGTTCAGCCCTGAAACCAAATCATGTTGATGCTCTTATCTTCTTTAAAAAATATGAAGTAAGTTCCATCATGTGATTTTCAATGCAGTTCAGTTTGAACTACACTGGATAAAGTGACAAGGAAAAGACCAACCTGCAGTTTATGCATTTTATGTTTATCAAAAAGTAAACCACAAACTGTGAACTGTTCAGACAATAGACTTAAATTGTAACTCTTTATTTCTGTGCTAGACTGAAACTACTGTACTGCATTCTATGCATTTTCTCTACTGCATTTTAATTACGTAATTAAATGATTTTAAGTAATTTTCTGCAGTTTGTATTCATTTTATTTCAATAAATTAACAGTAATCTGTAATTCTTTCTCATATCAATATATTGCAATACTATTGTAATATTTCGCTTAATATTATAATATATCGCAATATGATTTTTAATGATATACACACCCCTACTAATTATAATTTAATATGAGTTAATATAACTTAGAAACAATTCTAATATTTCGTACATAGCTTGTATTCTTTGAAAATCAAACAATATTTAATTTACACGTATCTAATAATCCAAATCTTCGGTGATTTGGGGGCATTTCATCACATTACTGGTTTATTTTCCGTGCCTAATTTTGTGACACCAGATGCTTGACAACTTTAGAAGCAAACAATTTTGATCTGCGCAAAGGCTAAAGGCGGCATTTTGTACAAACGTAGCCTGTAACTAGTAAAAATATGAGAAACCGCATGTTTATTGGTCACTTCGACAAAACAAATGAGGAAAGAATTATCCAAGTGTGTCCTAAGTTCATTAGTGCAAGCCTTAAGCTTTTGTACGCGAATACATTCTAAGAGAGAGAGAGAGAGAGAGAGAGAGAGAGAGAAACGACAAAATAAAATAATATTTGATAATAGCAAGTGCATTTATACAAAACTCTTTTTTAAGAGTCAGAAGTTGATAACAATTTTGTAGGAAGTAAAACAGACCAGCTGAATTCAATAAAATGTCCTATCAAAGCTATAGTTTACGTAGAAAAAGGCCCTAACCTGGCGTCAAAGAGACGTCAAATCTATGCAGATAAGTTGTAAGTTACATTGCGCAATTTTGGTTTGCGACCGTCACTCTAAGGTGAAAAAAGTGCCGTGTATTATGCATAATAAAACGAACATGCTTCATGAGGATTCATTCAAAGTAGGACAAGGTCTATCAATGGTTTCAGAACATAGAATCAAATAAAACGCTTTAACCAAAGGCTCAACGAAGCTGGTGACGTTGCACTACTGTAGGAAAAGTTATTGTTAATTTTTGCTTGTCTACAAACGTGAATTCGATGAAAATGTACTCATATACATTTCTAACAATCATAGCCACTGTAAACATTACTTGGACCACATAGTAAATGTTAGTACGAAACAGAGATCTCAAGCTTATTGTCCAGAAATGTAAATTTTGTACGCTACGTTATTGTCACATATGAACGCTTTAAACGAAGTACACAGCTTTGTAAGAAGCATTTTGTGGGATTGAGCAGGCCCAACTTATGCCATGGAGCCCTAATACCAACTATTAAAAAATGTATGCTACAAACGTTACTTATATAAAAGAAATTCCCAGACTAAAAGTCTATTCTCAACATAAAATTATATTTGGTTTATATTTCAACAACACTGGAGTTTCTTACGAGTTTGGTACACTGTATTACATTTCCTATGCTTTCATTTTCATGTGTGTGTCGCTATATAAAGATAGGTTATTGAAGTTATTGGAATAGGAAATATGAATTTTGGTTTCCATGCATAGTTTGGGGAGGTGGGGGGGAATAACATTTTTGCAACTTTATGCAAATTTCGTTCAATTATGATCTTTTGAAAAGATATTCTTTTAGTTTTGTGTATAAAATGATTGCCTGACGCCGGCTTCTATATATGTTGACATTCTGGTCATCGGCGTGTTCAACATGGGTCAGATATTCGGATTTCATTTAACATCACGAACTTGGGTACCACACGATCATAAAGTATTCTCAAATAAAAAGGGTTTGTTCATTTTTTCCAAAACGATAAAAGACTGAAACATCTTCCAAAATTTAATTTTATGTCTTTTGAATAACCATAGTGAAAATATAGAATTTTTATTCATACCAATTTTATCATCTATTATGTGATTAATTTTCAAAGATGAGAAGATGGAAGATAAAAGCTAACTTGATCGTAAATCTAATTAGGACCACGCTAATGTATAACTGTGTGACTAAATATAACAGAAATACCTTCCACTTAAAGCTCAGTTAGGGTGCTCTTGGATTACACAATGTACCGAGATGAACAAGTCATGTCCCTAATTAATGTCAGCTGCTTCGTTCCTGGCTACAACTGGCATAGAGCTGTTGATTTGTGGGTGAACATCGTTTTCCAGCCTTTTGAAGGAGAGATTTATCTAAACTCCGGGATTCCGTCAGTCAAGTGGAACAAAAATGGAAATGGGTTATTTGAAATTCTGTGGATATCACCACATTAAACGAGTGACCTATCGTGTTGTGTTCGAAGGGTGTTCAAATAGTTTATATGTTGATAAAAAAAGGTGTATAGGTGGGATTGGGTAAAGAATTTGCTATGATGGATGGGATTTTAAGCTATACATTCGAAGAACAGGGAGAAGAACACACACACGTGTATATGTTCGAGCAAAATATACGGTATATGTACGGATTCAGAGTCGAACAATGATCCTCGTCAAATTTGGCAGTCAGTAATGAAATAATGTTTGCTCTTCCTGGCGAAGTGCAGATTAGACTATTTTTAACTAATAATTTTCAAGGTATTAGCAGAACATCATGCGTCATTAAAGACAGCTACTCTTCAGTTTTCGAAAGCAGTTTAAGTTTGCTCAGGTCCGGAATGTACAACTTAAGCTTCCTGTTGTATTCACCGTGATTATAACAATAATGACAATGAATACGTTAGTTTTAAATAAATTTAAATACAACATTTCAACTGGAAGACATTTGTTTACACGCAAAACCTATTGAATATATGTCCATCAATCTACAAAACAGAAATATAAAAGAATAAATTGCTATCGAAAAAATTTCGTGTCTCATTAAAAAACATTTGTAACATCACCCACTGAAGTGAATATAAGTACAGAAGTGATGAAAGTCACACATTTCATGCAAGAGTATTCTTTCTTCAGTTCACAAAAGGTTTTTAAATATAATGAAAACTTGCGGCTTTAATATAAATATCGGCACATGTCGAACATCACCGCGATAACTTACACGCTCCACACCTGGCGGTCATACTAAGGGACATTACGTTTTATGACTAATCACTGTGTATCAAAAGAAGCGTATTTTGAGAGTTTAGTGTTACATGGAATGGCAAAACATGCGTGGTATGCATATTGTGCATTTTACCATTGTCTTAGTAACGTTTTGAGTACGAAACTTTAGAGGAAGACTAAGAAACTAAAACCAAATAAGAATGAGTAGTCCATCAGACCTCTAGCTTGAGAGATTTGTTTGAAAAGTTTCGAGAGTACATCCTAATGTTGACTCCTATATACAACTAGTTATTCCTGGATGAGTAAAGAAAAAAATGTAACTGAAAACATAGGAAGAAATTTTTTTGAACATACTGTTAGCTATGTATGTATGTATGTATGTAGGCAAGCCTTTATTATACACTTACCTTGTGGTATCAAGTGCGAATGAAGTCTGTCCCATGGGAAGCCAGGTTGACTGTAATATAAGAAGTAGTTGCCTTGATTCTCCCCCCACTGCTCCGTTCTGCGGGAGTAAATGATAAATGATTTTATAAGCAAAATCTGCGATGTTGATATTGGGAGTTGCTCGTTCTTGCTACAACAAGCGTGTATCATGTAACAGTGCCAACTGTGGCAGGGCATACACTTTAAAACGAGCACCAGTCATGGCAATTAACGATAATGGCTGTTGATCGCAATCCCATAAACCGTCATTCTTTCTCCTGGGAAAGTATTTTTCGCCGAGCCCCTATTTCTCCATAAAGCAGTGGGCTGGTTCCATCTTTATAATATTTAAGCTTAGTGCAAAGCTAATGGTTTGGCTTTCGAAATGATATGAATCATTGATGAATGTGTAAGACATTTTAGATACGTTCTGCATGTCTTTGATCCATTTTAATTTATTACAATTCCACTGACCCAAATTGATAGCTAAATATGAAAAGGGAAATGTGCAAGATAAATCAGCAGTTAACCCATTGCTACTCTCCGGTGTAAAGGCTAAACAAATTCCCCTCACACTCCCTAAGATACGAATATGACACTTGTTTCGCCGCGTAAAAGTTTGAACAAAGACCATTGGCAGATAGCTACGAGATAAATCATGTAAATTGGAAAGCAATCCAATATGCTTAATAATTCAACCAAATCGAGTCTGCACCAGTTCGTTAGTTATTCGAGTAGTATCAAAACTGTTTCAAACTGTTTCAAAATAGAGTTAAAAAAATAGATTGTCCGCACTTACAAGTTAACGGACAAATGATGTAAATAAAAGGGGACTCCAGCTCAGCCAGAAGTCTGACATTGAGTAACTATTTTTCGATCCGCAGATCGATGGTCAGAAAAAAAATGCTTTGATTGATCGAACTCTTGATTGATCGAACTCTGTATAACTAAGGTAATGCAAATAAGTTATATAAGTTTTTATGTGCATGTGTAATGGGCTTCGTTCTCAGAGGGACATTTTAAAATAAAGTTACGTTTAACGTATTTACTTATATAGCTCATTAAGCAAGTGCTAAGTTTGCTCCTGCCAAAATACACACACCCGTGTGTCTCTCATCCGTCTCTCTACAGCTATTTCTATATCTTTGTAGTTATCTCTACCTATATACACCATATTTGCCACATTCCAAAGAATAAGTCCACGTGCACGAATGAACGACTCTGTTTTCCATGGCTAATTTCGACTGTTTTTGTCTGAAAACAAATGTTGTAGCTGTTTACAAATTTATGTCGCAAAACGTCCATCGTTCGTTTGGTGAAATTAATCAATGTTGTCTGTTGAACTCTGTTTGAAGGACACGTGGCTCCAAATCATAAAGCATACAACTGAAGGCAGATTGTTTAAAGTAGGTCAAAAGCTAATTTGCATATATGAAATAGTTATACTCGCCTGACGCTGACTAGAAATGGCAATACTTTGCACCAGGAATGAATAAGGAAGGAGGTTGCTTCACTCTCTTTAACAGACTTTGATACTCAGGGCGTTTGATTAATTTCAAGGTTGCTGTAATTTCCAATAAGCACTGCAACTCGTACGCAATACTGTATGTACAACTGTATTCCTTCACCTCTTTGTGATGTGTGTGATGTGATTTGGATTTTTAACGTCATATCGCTACGATGTCTGCAATGTGGCAGTTTATAGTGATGTCTAGCACTGGGGCATCATGCCGCAGACATGTAGCATGATATCCCACCCAGTCACATTATCCTGACACCGGGCCGACCAGTCCTAACACTAACCTCTTAATGCTGAGTGCCAAGCGAGGCAGCTGTTAGTAATATTTTTGTAAATCTTTGGTATGACTCGGCCGGGGATCGAACCCACGACCTCCCGGATCCGGGGCGGACGCTCTAACCACTATGCCACCGGGAGTGGTCACCTCTTCGGAAACACTGCATGAGAAGAGTTCCTTTAATTCGTGCCTCAGTGACTCAGTTCAGAGTAAGAGCTCGAGTTGTGCCCGAAATCAAATGGCACATGTGATATTAAACCGAGAAGCCGGAATATGGTTCATCTTTCATATATGTCAGAAATGAGCGCCATGTTCAAACTACAAACTTTAGACAATCGTTTGAATGAACATTGGCAATTTTTGTTAATGGCAGAATTTGTTAATGAATCACTTTGATTTTATTAGATCTTAAAAATAAAAAAAAACAACCTGTTACGCGTTTAGGCTCGAATAAACAGTAACACAGAAAGAGTGAAAACAACAAGCTTTTTTAAAATTTAACAAATAATTTATTTTCCTGGAAAATTCTGTAAAAATGAAAACTGGAGAAGAATTTACAGTTTCAAAAATCAAATCCAAAACTAATCTAAGAATAATCCACGAATTAAATTGCAAAATCCCTAGTAATAAACGTTATAATAATTTCAAGTGCGAATCCTGATGGAAAATCTAAGATGGATGACGATGATGTATGCTGTAGTCAGTACTGTCTTTATCTACAGTTCCTTGTAGAAATACAAATAATGGCACTCCGGTGTTGGAAATCCAAATTAGATTTGTAAGCAATGTCTTTCCAAAATTTCTGTGTGAGCACTCCTCAAAATATTTACAGAGAATAAAGAATTAATCCTTTTGAAACCCAGCCGATCTGAATAATTATTATAGCTCCAATATGGCTACAACAGTAGTGAAGTGGGATAGTATAGGGTCTATGGGACTTATCATTAAAAACACCCTTGGGAACATATAGGGTCTATGTAAATTTAACATGGAGAAAAATCGTGGGAACATATAGGGTCTATGGGAATTAACATGGCCAAAAACCCATGGGACTGTATAGGGTCTATGTAAATTTAACATGGCCAAGAAACCCCTGGGACTGTATAGGGTCTATGTAAAATTGAAACAGGGAGGGTCTCTATTTTTTTAAAAAAAATAAAATAAAAAAAAAAACAAAATAAAAAAGGGGTAGGCAATTCAAAAGGCTATCTCTTTTCGAGAAATATGGCTGGCCCTGAAAAGGGCCTTTGGGTTTATGTTAATATGCCCTTAACATAAAGGGCATTTGCGACATCTTCTTGTCCTCAAACTTCGTCTTACAGCAGGACCATACATCAGAGTCCTCTTGAGGCAACCTTGTCTCTCTATATAGACTCTTCTTATCCACAGGCTGCTGTTGGTCCTGTGGACAACGGTCCACTTGGATTGGACATACATGAGCATGTCCGTCCTGAACATCATTGTTGACACAAGGGTTGAAGATTCAACGTCGGTCCACATGTTGAGGCTCCGAGAATAGGTGAATCAATGCACTGAACTGCGCTTATTTATAGGCAGAGGTAGGATTGAAACGGATTGAGTTCATTCACCAATCCGAACACGCGTTACAGAATTCAGTCAGCCCGCATCCAATCCGAAGACAGCAGTCTGTGACGTCACGTAGTCTATATAGATTCGCTAGCGCTTGTGTGCAGTCAATCTATGTGACAGTGATTCAACATGACGGAAACTCAGAAAACGATCCAGTGGGGTGCACCAGCAGGGGAGACCGCCCAAGGGAACCCGGACTTACTTTCAGAAGAGGTGAATTGGGATTTTGTGGATTTTCTCTCCTCGCAAGAATTTGTTCCGGAACCTTCGTTACCTTCTTCATTACCGCAAGTGGAGAATTTTAGACAGAGACAGAAAGAAGAATTGGAGAAATTTATACAACGACAAAAGGAAGCGGAACAGGCTTTTCTCCTACAGCAACAAGAAGAAGAGGTAAGAAAAAAACAACAGCAAGAAGAAGTAGCAACAAAGAAACAAGAGGGTGAAAATCAAACGGTCACGGTACTGTTGGACATTTTAGCGGAGTTAAGAAGTCTGAAACAAATGTATCAGACTTCTTTATCATGACCGAAGAGAATACGACCTTCCCGAGCTAAACACGTCAACTCTGTGACTAAGCCTACCGTACCACCCTTAGTGATTTCAACCCAATCATCATCAACATTACGCAGTTCAGAAGTAGGCCTTGGCCGTGGCAAAGGCATAAGGCAGTTAAAGTTGATTGCTTAAACTCACCCCTACACCATAAAGAAAAAGGCCCTTTTCAGGGCCACCCACATATCTCGAAAAGAAATACAATTTCAATTTGCCAATAACTCAAAAAAAACCCACCCATTTTACCCCTGTAGTACGTGTCTTTGTATGAGTGCGTGAGTGTAGCTTCTTATTTTAAAATCAAAACTCAAAGACACTTACCTTATATCATTCATTTATTCTTTTATCCATTGTTACAATACAATTCACAATTCACAACACAACACTTTTGATTAAAAGTTCATTGACCTCTTCTGTCTCCTTGTTTAGTCTCTCTGTTTTTTGAATTTCTTCACCGTCACACTCTTTTCCTCTTCTTCCTCCTCACTTTCTTCCCTTCTTCTTTTCTTCTCCTGTTTCTTTTTCTTCACCTGCCTTCTTTCTTCCTCTGAAGAATCCCTCTCTTCTTCCGAAGAATCCCTCTCTTCTTCTGAATAATCCTTCTTTTCTTCTGACTCCTCTTGTTTCTTTTTTGGGCAATCTGGAGACCAATGTCCTTTTTCTTGACAATAATAACAGGTATCTTGACTTTTGTCTTTTTTAGTCCCTGTTTTTGTTCTTTTTTGACGGTCTGGACACTCTGAAGACCAATGCCCTTTCTTCTGACAGATATAGCAAGTATCTTGACTTTTATCTCTAAAGGAAGGAGAGTAGTCCGTAGGCTGGTCTGAAGAGAATTTTCTAATGACCCCTCGCAAAGCTCTGACGAAACGTTCCATCTGGTTAGTCTCTTCCATCGTTGTGCTCGGCTTGAGAGTGAAATGAATAGTGAAAGGACAAGACACACACCCTTTTATATACGCTGGTCTGTTATGACTATAAAGTAGCTCATGGTGTTTGAACTTGAGTCATTTGACTTTTTGCTTTCAAGATGAAACGATCCCATTCATTCGAGAAGAAAGAAGAAGAAAGTAAGAGGCAGAAACGTGATCTATCGCCTCGAACCAGGGCTGAAATCTTGGCACAAATTCATGCCAGTGATTTTGAAGAGGACATGAGTGAACCAGAATTTGAAACCTCTAAACCAAGTTCACCACCCTTAGTCAACCCTGAAAAGTACTATTCCATTCGAGAGACGGAAAAGCGCTCCTCTAGAAAATTTAGAACTACGGCTTACAAATACACAGTGAAGTTTAAAGATTTTAAGGCTGAAGTGCCGTTAGAGAAAGCAGAAGTGTTCATCACTGGGGTGTGGGATTCTTTGCTCACTGCACTCAAGCGACAATGTCAACCCAAAGAAGACGATCGCTTGAGACTTTCCATACAACACGACGGTTCGAAATCCCCTGTTTGGATCGAGTTTAGCACCCCTGCAGAATTGACTGCTTCCAAAGTCATGGACAAGATTCAACACGTACAACAATCTAATGACCAGTTTGACATCACCGATGGAAAAGCCACATTGGACATGACCCACGTCTCTCCTCCTCAAGGGACAGGACGCAAAAAGATGTTATTGGTGAACGACCTTCGCAGCATTAAGCGTAGCCTTGTCCGAATTCACAATCCTCATGACCAGATGTGTTTAGCCCGTGCCATCGTGGTGGGACGAACCTATGCCAACAAGAACGACACGGTAGAATGGAAAAGAGACTGGGAGAACATTCGACAATCGGACCGAGCCAAACAACGAAGTGAAGCAGAACTCCTGTTACGACAAGCTGGCCTGTCCAAAGACACACCCTGTGGCATTCCTGAGATGCAAAAATTGCAAGATGCCCTAGCTCCACGATACACCTTGAAAGTGCACCCTCAAGAAGTGCGCGGGTCTTTGTTGTTTCGAGGGCAAGACTTTAAGGACGGAAAATACATTCACGTTTATCATCACGATGAACATTTCGATACCATTACCAGTATCACTGGATTCCTAGGATACGGTTATTATTGTGAGAAATGTGATTATGGTTATAACAATCGAGAGCAACACAAGCATTGTGGATCGAAATGCCCAGGATGTTTGGCTTCTTCACCCTGTCTGAGCGAAGAACCAGTGCCTTGTTCGACTTGTCTGCGTACGTTTGTCAGCCCTACCTGTTACCAGCAACATCTGAAGACGCAAGGTTCACAGCAGAAATGTGCTTGTCAGCTCTTGAGATTGTGCCCTACATGTGGACAAGGCATACTTACCAACAATGCCAAGGCTCACGTATGTCGAGGAAAGAAGAAATGTCACATTTGTCACCACATCGTGGACTTGGAACACCAATGCTACGTGCAAAAATACCAACCCCCACCAGAGAAAGAGGACGGTCACAAGAAGAAAGGCAATTTCATCTTTTTCGATTTCGAATGCATGCAAGAGACCGGCATTCACATCCCTAATTTCTGCGTGGCTCATCGAGCGTGCGAGAAGTGCATTCAAGAACCTATCTTCAGTCATTGCCCTCACTGCAGCAAGATTCCCGGAGGACGTGAAAAAATCTTTCGGGGACCAAAGACGCTAGACGATTTTGCCAAATGGGTCTTAGACCCCATCGACAAGACGTGGAGCCAAGAGGACATCGAACGTTACGGAGATTGTCATTGTCATGCCACGGTGATGGCTCACAATTTCTCCGGATACGATGGACAGTTTCTTTTGAGATACTATACGGAACAAGGCACCGAACGTCCTAAAGTGACTTTGAACGGAGCCAAAATCATTTTCATGCAAGTGGGACAAGTACAGTTTAAAGATTCGATGAGCTATTTGGCCATGCCTTTGAGTCGAATGCCTAAAACGTTTGGAATGACAGAAATGGCTAAAGGGTACTTTCCACACTTTTTCAATACGGAAGCCAATCAACACGCCGTTCTACCCCATTTACCTGAGGCTCACTATTACGACCCCGACAACATGCGTACCGAACAACGAGAAGCTTTCTACGCTTGGTACCAGATTCACGCCTCGGACCCTTTCGACTTTCAGGAAGAAATGCTAAAGTATTGTCGTTCCGACGTGGACATTTTACGGCGTTGCTGTGGAAAATTTCGAGAACTGTTCATGGAACACGGAGGGGTCGATCCTTTGAAAGAAGCTTGCACCATTGCCAAAGCGTGTTCCTTAGTGTATCGACAACGATTCATGCCTGAAAAGACCGTGGCTGTCATCAGTCCTCAAACGACCCACTTTGTCAAACGTCAATACTCGGTCAAAGCCCTACGTTGGTTACATTACTTGTGCGACAAGGAAGACAAGTGGATTCAGCATGCCCGCAACGGAGGGGGCGAAAAGACCATCGGAACGTATTCGGTCGATGGTTGGGACTTAGAAAACCCCAAGATCGTGTACGAGTTTAACGGTTGCTTATTTCACGGATGTCCCGTCTGTTACCCTGACCGTGGCACTAAAAATCAGTTTTTGCAACGAACCATGGAAGACTTGTACCAGGACACTTGTCAGCGTCGCCTAAAGTTAGAACAGCAAGGATACCAAGTGGTGGAAATGTGGGAACACGAGTACGATCACCGTATGAAAACCGATTCCGAGTTTAAACGTCTCGTGGAAAGTTACCAGTTCATGGACCCGCTGAACCCGAGGGATAGTTTGTACGGAGGAAGGACCAATGCCACCTGTTTGCTGTACCAAGCCGACAAAGAGAAAGGAGAAGAAATCAAATACTTGGACGTGTGTTCGCTGTATCCCTACGTGTGCAAATATTGTCGCTTTCCTGTAGGGCACCCGCAATTGCTGACGGAACACATCGACCTGAAAAACATTCGACAATACGAAGGCTTGATCAAGTGCAAAGTTTTGCCTCCCACGAACCTATACCATCCCGTCTTACCTCACCATTGTCAAGGCAAACTGATGTTTCCCTTGTGCCGTACTTGTGCCGAAACGTGCAACCAAGACCAACCTTGTCAGCACAGCCAGGAAGAACGGGCCTTGACGGGAACCTGGGTCAGCGTAGAATTGTTCAAAGCTCTGGACATGGGATACCAACTGTTAGAAGTGTACGAAATTTGCCACTTTCCCAAGACACAACAGTACCGCAAGGGTGATCCCAGTCAGAAAGGCATTTTCGCAGACTACGTGGATGCCTTTTTGAAACTGAAGCAAGAAGCCAGCGGCTATCCTTCCTGGTGTCACACTCCCGAAGACCAAATACAATTCAAAGAGAAATACTACGAACAAGAAGGCATCACTTTAGACCACATCGAGAAAAACGAAGGCAGGCGATCGTTTGCCAAAGTGATGTTAAATTGCTTGTGGGGTAAAATGGCACAACGACCGTGTTTACCGAAGACGGAATATTTGACAGAACCTTCCCGCTACTTCCAGATGATTCACGACAAAACCAAATACATGAAACACGTGGACGTCGTTCGAGAGAATTTGATCTTGGTCAATTACGAAGAAGATCTGGACTTTGTACAAGACGACCCATTTGGAAATGTCATCATTGCGGCTTACGTGACAGCCAATGCTCGCTTAAAATTGTACGAAGCTTTAGAACTGTTAGAAGAACGCGTCCTGTACTTTGACACAGACAGTTGCATTTACATCCATCACCCGATTCAACATCACCCTGACATCGAAGGAGACCGTTTAGGAGCCTGGACAGACGAGCATCCCGACGACAAGATTCTAAGTTTCGTCAGTGGCGGTCACAAAAGTTACGGCTACGAATACCGGGACAAACAAGGAGAAGTGCACACGACGTGCAAAGTGAAAGGACTGACTCTGAATTATCGTACCAGTCGAGTGGTCAACTTTGGGGTATTGAAAGAAGCCTTGCAATCGGGAGAGGATGGAAACTTTAAAGTGACCACTTACCAACCGAACAAGATTGTACGTTTACCCACTCACCACATCGTCAGTCGACCTTTGGAAAAAGTCTATCAAATCGTGTACCAGAAGCGAGTTCGACTTCCCAATCATTTCACCTTACGGTACGGTCACGTCGGTATTGGTCTGTATATAAAAAAGGAACCCTAGGCAAGATCGATAGTTCATTGTGACTACCAAGACCGAGCGAACAAGATGAATACTTTGAAAGAGACATCGTTCCAGTTTGGGGATTGTAAAAAAGCTGTATCTTTCTCTAGTGTGACTAATACTGGATGGATAAGACCCAGACATTGCGACGGAAAATGTCCGGAAGGAAACTGCGATTGTCCATGTGGTTACCATTGTAATTGCGTAACGGAGTTTGCAGACGAGTGCGATTGTGAGCCTTGCGATGGGACCGATGCTGTACGTTGTGACCTGAGCGATGCCGTAAAGCATCATGGGAACTTTAGTGCCCCTACCCCTATCATGGAAAGTGATGCTGTGCGTGTCAAACCTGTGGGGTGCGAAAGCGATGCTGCTCGTCCTCTTGGACATTTTACTGGGTTTCGTTTTAAAGGGGAATGTTCACCTTCACGTCTACCCCCCTACGGATGTCATCCAGCCCTGAGCAAACTCCTGTTCATGTCACTCAACCCTCATCGAAACGAACCTGTGAAAGACGAATATTCGTTTCCTGTGCGTTTGTCGGAATACTGCGACTTTGAAAATCGTCTTCAATCGTTCAAAGGAAAATGGCCTAAGTATCTGGGAGGACCGACCCCCGAAGAATTAGCCAGAGCCGGATTTTTCTACTTGGGCGAAGGAGATAAAGTCAAGTGCTTCAGTTGCGGTGTGTCACTTCACCACTGGGAACCGCAAGATTCGGCCTACGTTGAACATGCTCGATGGTCACCGAATTGTCATTACTTACCCTTAGTGGGACCGAGACATTGAAGTAACTTCTTACCATAATAATTTGTTCATGGATACTTTACAAGAGAACATTCGTGCTTTGCCTGTGGAGTTGAGAGAACGCATTTACCGAGAGCTGGTCAAAATACAAGTGAAACGTAAAGAACAATTGCATCCGTTACGTCACCGGTGTTTGAACCACTGGTACCTGAAGGCTATACAAGGATTGATTCAATTGAAAGTGTTCCATCGGACAGACATTGATCAACGATCCTCTAGTTTTAAAAAGGATTGGTTTGGTATGGACGATTGTAGTTACATCATTGTAAACGTACTGCATCGAATTCCAGAGGAAGAGTTAACGAATTACCAACATCTTAAACACAATGTCAACTTGGTGAAAGAGGAAACTTCTGAACGAATTGTAATGTGTAGATTAGTGACTCAACGATTTAAATTCGACACTGAAGTGAAACCATGTTTGTGCAAAGAGTACATTTCTTGTGTCAGACCAAAGAGGATTTAGTATGACCTATTCATGGATACTTTGTTAGAGAACATTCGTGCTTTGCCTGTGGAGTTGAGAGAACGCATTTACCGAGAGCTGGTGAAAATACAAGTGAATCGCAAACTCAAAGTGATTCATCCGTTTTTAAATTATGCTCTGTTCCAAAGTACAAGAAGACTGATTATGAGTGGATATTACATTAGGCACAAAGTTAAACGAGGCTATTGGTCACCACCCAACGATTCCAAAAACAGTGTATATAATTATGGATACTTTACAAGAGTACATTTTGGGCTTGCCTGAGGAGTTGAGAGAGAGGATTTACCGAGAGCTGATGAAAATACAAGTGAAACGTAAAGAACAACTGCATCCGTTACGTCACCAGATCTTTAACCACTGGTACCTGAATGGTATAAGAGAACTGATTCGACAGAAATTGTTTCAGTGGTCAGACCTTGTTCAATACTTCCAGGCCCCCGATGATTCACGTGTTGATCATTTTGGTTACTTCGAGATTCACCTAGAGCAACCCATTGAGGAAGACGAGGTAAAGGATTACCAACATTTGTTACGTGGAATCTACTTAGCGGAAGAGGAAACACCTAAACGAACTCTGACGTTTCGGTTACAGTATGCAAGATTTACATTCCCAACTGGAAAACGAAGATCTCTGGCTAGAAAGTACGTGTATTCTTTTCGAAACAAAGAGACTATAAAAACAGGCTGTTATGCCACGACTTATGTCGTATGTCATCCAACAGATTCCGTGGAAGGAACTCAATGACCATATTCAAACCGTGGATCATTACCATCAATTATTACAAGAATTGTATCCATTCAATTTGGGACGACAAGTGGTGTGTGTCTTAGTGACTTGTTTTCTGGGATTTCGTTTACCAGCCGATTCTTTGTGGACTCTTTACGATCAGTACTTACCACCTCCATGGCCTTAAATGGCCACGAAAAACTCCTTTTGCTCAAAGCCTTGCGTTTTCATCTGGATACTTCTCGACCTCTACGGGAAAAAAAGATTCGTCAACTTTTAGCTACCCAAGACGTGTATGACGATGTGTGTGTAGCTTGTGACTTACATCCCCATTGGACAGATGTCCGTGCCTGGAAAGAATGGGATTTTGAGGCTTGGACCCAAGAAGTGGCCCAGTATGCGCGAGAGTTGTTCAAGGAAAAAAGTTACTTTTCAACCCGTGTTAGTGACGGTGCCAGAAGAACCCGTCACCCAGGACAGGACTGTCGTGGACAGACCTGAAAGACCCTTTCGGGAGGACACTTGTGTGACCTTACCCCCTGTTGAACTGGTTAGAACTTTACCCAAAACATGTTGTACAGACACTTGTGTTTATTCCACGTTCATCGTTATCATGTGCCTTTTATCCTTGTACTTAAGCCTTTGGCTTTTATGTATTTTTGTCTTTCGTGTTCATATTTGAAACATTCAATAAACGTGTTCTGAAAAAAAGTATATAAACTCTTGTCTTGTTTGTTTTTTCGTGTCACAAGTGACATTTCTCACGCCATGGCTACCTCTGCTGTCTCTGCTCCCTCTTCCTCTACTGTCAAAGTCATCGACGAACACTTAGATCGTGCCAGTTGGGAGGCTTTGTATCTTCGCCATCCCTTTAACATGCTCATTGCTGGACCTAGCGGTTCAGGCAAAACCGAATTCGTCAAACGTTTGATCGAACATAAACATCATTTGATCGATCGACCCCCTCAACGGATCGTGTGGTGTTACAAAGAGTGGCAATCGGCGTACAGCCTCTTGCGAGAAAGTCAAGGCGATTCCATCGTGTTTGTGGAAGGCATTCCTAAAGAAGACGATGGCATCGTCTCTGACTCTCGTCTAACCCATTTGGTCATTTTCGACGACATGTTAGGAGAAGACGAAGAAGAAATTAAACTGTGGTTTACGCGCAAAGGGCATCACCGTAATGCCAGTGTCGTTTACATCACCCAAAATTTGTTTCAACAAAGTAAAGCCCATCGCACCATCAGTCTCAATGCGCATTACGTGGTCTTGTTTAAAAGCCCTCGAGATAAATCGCAAGTGCAAGTCTTAGCCAAACAGTTAGGAACGCCTTGGCTGACTCAGGCGTACGACGATGCCACTCAAACGCCACACGCCTATTTACTCGTCGATTTGAAACCTACGACTCCCGAGGATTTGCGATTTCGTACCCACTTGTTTCACCACTGGTGCCAAGACGGAGGGCCTGTCCTGTACACGTCTCCGTCCTCGACTTCATTTCACTCCCCATGAAAAAAATCTATAAAAACCTCAGACCCTTTTTCGTCTGTCTCACACAGTGTGAACATGACGTCCCTTCAGTCGCATCTTCCCGTCAAATTGATTCGTGCCTTGTATGGCATCAGTCGAGAAAAAGATCCACAAACACGAGCCCGTGTCTTAGAAGCTAGTCTCAAAGAAGTCTTACGATGGTTCACGGTGACGGCACGTCAATTACTCCAAGGAATCATTCAGATTCCTCATCAAACCCAACGCTTTTTCGATCGAAACAAAGTCGCTTTGGTCCAACTGGCCGATCCCCGCATCGACACTCAAACCAAAAAACAAATCATTTTGAAACCTGGAGGGAGCGGTACTCTAGGAGGGGTCATCATTCGCTCACTCTTAAGATGGGATCCTAATGCCCCCAAAGTTATCCCCAAGACAAAAGTTCAACGAAGCCCCAAGAAGAAAAAGAAAAAGACCAAGTCCCCAAGAAAAATAACTTCTCCAGTGGCAGGACCCTCCTCTTACCAGACACCACCACCCCGGAAAAAGAAAAGAAGCCCCCAGAAAAAGAAACAGAGAAAAAGTCCTCAGAAAAAGAAAAGTCCACAGAAGAAAACTAGTCGCAAGAGAGGCACTTCGGCCAGGACGCAACCTTACACTCGCAAACCACGACCTGCCACGGCAGTGACTGCGTCTCCGGCATCCTCACGTTCATCCACTTCTCCGTTGATGACACCCAGAACTGAAGAGTACTTGGAGACGTTGATCACACCAAGAACATCTCCGTTGATGACCCCCAAAAGAACTTCCCCAGTGGCAGGACCCTCCAATTTAGCGGCAGTGGCTGCTGCTCACAAAGTACCTTCTCCCAAAATCAAAGTCCATGAAAGATCGGGCATGTTACAAAGTTTACTGGATTTGTCCAAGCAAGAACTGGCTCGATTTAGTCCGTTACGTACCCCTGCACGACGTGTCATGCCTGTCCTCAAACTGATAAAACGTAAAGACAATCAGTGGCGACGCGTTCCAGTATAAAAAAGGCCTGTGACCGAGTAGGGTATCAGTGTTTTTAGGTGCTCCTAAAGACTCAAAGATGTCACCCTCCAGAAAACCCCAAGGAAAGAAAAGGAAAGGACTACCACCACGTTTAGCCAAACATGGGGACCTGTTATCTGTCCTGTCCAAAGCTTCTCCACCCCTACGAAAAAAACTCATTCAAACGGCCTCCAAAGAGGTCATCGATACCGTGTGCGAATGTTGTTTGAACGTTTTGAAAGGCACGATCCCTTTGTCCAAACACCAGAAACAATGCTTAGGCAAACATCGTCACGTTCTTCGGAAAATGGTTCAAAAGAAAATTCCCATTCGTCAAAAAAAGAAGATGTTGGTCCAACGTGGAGGCATTTTACCTCTCTTGTTAGGCCCCATACTGAAAGGAGTCTTGGGAACCATGTTGGGAGGACTGATGGGAGCAAGATAAAAAGGCCTTCGGAAGTCCCAAGATCTCAGAATCGACCGCTGACAACCCCATGGAAGGACGAAAACTAGCTTTAGTGCCTTACAAACGATGGATGGAATACCATCGGTGGCAAGAACAACGCACCCCGCATTTACCTCCCAATCCCAATTTGAGCGAGATGTCCCAGTTACAACACGAATTGCAATCCTTGATGGATCGCCAAGATTTGTCCGAAACAGAAAAATCGCAAAAGTACGGTCAACTCTTGCAAAGACTGCAACTCTTTCACCAGAAAGCTTTAGACGACACAGCTTTACCCACTCTAAAAGATTTTAAGACCTTGATGAAAAGTCCAGCACCATCATCATCATTACCACCACCACCACCACTTCCATCCCCAAGGGTCAAACACCGTCAGCAGCTCCCATTTCGAGTAAGATTGCAGCATCCTTGTTGACCCCGTCCCCCACACCCCAACGAGAAGAAATGAAAGCTTGGGTTAAAAAGATGATGTCCACGCCTCCTTCGACAGAAGTGAAAAAGAAAGAAGGGAAACCAGAAGCGAAAAAAGAAAAGAAAACCAAAGCCATTCCATTGCCACCTCCACCACTACCTTCGACTTCTACTCCCGTAGCCCATCGGACACGTAAATCTGTTTCCAAACCACCCTTTCGACCCACCCAAAGTAGCATCACCGAAGAGTGGGTGACTTATTAACACACCAACACAAAATAAAAAATGGAAAAAGTCTTAGCCAACATTTACTACGATCCCTCGCATCCTGCAGGTTACGCAGGAGTTCAAAAATTGTATCGTGCTGCCAAAACGCGACTGAAAAGTCTCCGTTTACCTCAAGTGCAACGATGGTTACAAGAACAAGCTACCTACACTTTACACAAACCCATTCGACGCAAGTTTGCCAGAAGTCGCACCCGAGTGGAAGGCATCGATCATCAATGGCAAGCCGATTTAGCCGATGTCTCTCATTTGGCCAGCTACAATCGCGGCTACAAATATTTGTTTTGTGTCATCGACGTCTTTTCCAAATTTGCCTGGGTCGTGCCCTTGACTTCCAAATCGAGCAGCGAGTTAGTGCGAGCCCTGCAACGGGTGTTGAAACAAAGCGGTCGTCGCCCTCTTCGATGGCAAACGGACAAAGGCACCGAATTTCTGAACCAAGCTTTCCAAAAAGAATTAAAGAAACGTGACATTCATTTTTTTACCACCGAGAATCCCGAAACCAAAGCCAGCATCGTGGAACGTTTTCAACGCACTTTGAAAGAACGCATGTGGAAATATTTTACGCATCACCACACTCTGAAGTACATCGACATCTTACCGCACCTGGTGCAAGCGTACAACCAATCTTACCATCGAAGCATCGGACGTGCCCCGCAAGACGTGACTCCCGACAACGAAGTGCTGGTGTTCGAGCGCCTGTTCGGTACGTCCCCGACGAGGGCTGTCCCCAAGAAAAGTGGAGAGTTGACCGTAGGAGATTGGGTGCGCATTGGCAAAACCAAACGCACTTTCGACAAAGGTTACTTACCTAACTGGACGACCGAATTGTTTCGCGTCACTGGACAAGTACATGGCCGTCATCCTGCCGTCTATAAATTGGAAGACATGAACGGAGAAGTACTCAAAGGAACGTTTTATTTGCCCGAGTTACAACGTGTCACCAAAAAAGAAGACGACGTGTACGACATCGAAAGCATTCTCGAACGCAGAACCCGTAAAGTGGGCAAACGACGTGTCAAAGAAGTCAAAGTACGTTGGAAAGGATATCCACCCAGTTTCGATTCTTGGATCGACGCTTCGCAAGTCATCGACTATAAAAAGAAGAAGTGACCATCATGCCCTTTCACACAGCAGACGCAGCTACGTCGACCACTCCTCCTTCCCCTAGTTCTTCTGTGCAAGATTTACAAAAACAACCCTTGTGGGTGTGGTGTGGAGAACGTGTGCCTAAAACACAAATCGTCTTTTTCTGCCAAATCTTCGTGGTGTATTGTGTCATCGGGGCAGCCATCGCCAATTTGAGTTTGCAACAAGGAGACAAACAATTGTGGACCATTTTATTGAGCAGTTGCATCGGTTACCTGCTTCCCAATCCCTCCCTGAAATTCTCCTCGAACGGGAACGTTGTGTCCAGTGCCAGTGCCAGTCACCACTCCAACAACAACCACAACCAGAACCCCATTTTGGGCGGAGACACACCTCTGACATCCACTAATATTCCCTCGGACAGCCACAGAACTCTGGAATTATGAGTCACCAAAACCAATTTTACTTAACCTTACCCAGTGACAGTTCCATGGAGGTGTTTCCCAACAACACGTTGTGCTGTTACACGGCCAAATTACCTCAGGCCATCCCCTTAGATCACGAAGCCCATTGGGAAGTGGCTTTAGTAGAAATGATTCACCCGACCCAAGTCCTCAATGTCCTTCCCAATCAAAATTATTTTACGGTTCAAGTTCATGACGATCAAGTGCAAAAGTGGATGGATAGCAATAGCAAATATACCATGAAAAACCCTAACAAAGAAAATCCAAAGTGGACCGACTATCACTTGTTCATTCCCCCAGGTTATTATTTTAGTGGTCAACATTTGGTCAACACCATAGCCACCAAGTTTAATGGTGTGTTTGGGAAAGCTTTGGCGACTGCCCAAAAAAGTGTCACCCTGGAGTACCACAAAACAGCTCGTCGCTTCCTGATAAAATTTCCTGAGGGGGATAAAATCATGTCTTTCTTATTTTGTCCTGAATTGTTTGACATGTTGGGCGGTGACATGGAGCTGAGGAAGAGAGGAGAACAAAAAACAAAACCCGAATTATCAGTCATTTCTGACAACGATTCTTTTGCCAAGTATTTTCGTACCCCGGTAGAACTGAACCAAGGACTGAATTTGATGTTCGTGTATTCCGATGTGGTGGAATATAACGTGGTGGGACACACCTCCGTGCCGTTACTGCGTGTCATTCCTTTCAAAGTGGATTCTGCCGCAAACGCTGACGAGGAAGGTGGAAACACTTACCACTTCCACCGCGAATTTGTCCATCCTCACTATTTACCTGTCAGCAAGTCGTATTTGGACACGGTCAACATTACTATAAAAGGAGATTTGGGACAAAATATTCCATTCACCAAAGGAAAAGTCACGGTGAAACTCCATTTTCGAAAACGGTTCTCTCACGATTCGTAAGTAAGTCATGTATCCAGTGTACCGAGGGGTGGCTCGACAGCGAGGACACGGTTTAGGAGACATGCTGAAATCGGCCTTTCGTTCGGTGGCCCCGGTGTTGAAACCGATGGTGACACGCGGATTGCACGCCTTGAAAGATGCGGCACTGACGCAAGGCAAAGAATTTCTCCAAAATGTCATCATCGACAAACAAAACCCTAAAGAAGCCTTCATGAGGGCAGGCAAAAATGTCTTGCTGCAAACGGGTAAAGACATTTTGGGCCGACGAGACACACCTATAAATGCCCTGCACGCTACCGAATCAGGCATTCAGCAAGGACAAGGCAGAAAGAGACGACGAAGAAAACACCCTTTCACCAGACTTCAAGCGAGAAAGGCCAAGAAAAGAAGAACCGTTCGAGACTTAGACGTTTTCGATTATTGAGACACAGAAAAAAATGATGCACCGAGAATCTTGCGCTTGTTCCAAGACGGAACTGGATCTGTTTGCCATGCCCCCTACCATGATGACGATGCAAGAATCTCAGTGGGTGGAATTTCATCCCGTCTCCTCTTTGACGGAATCAGCTCCCATCGAGTTTGAAATCAAAGGACAACCCGAAGATTACATCGATCTGAATAGCAGTTACCTGTATTTGAAAGTGAAAGTGAGCAAAACGGACAACACTAATCCTGCAGACGTTGCTAGAGTAGCTCCTGTCAACAATTTCATGCATTACTTGTTCAGCGAAGTGGACTTGTACTTGAATAACAAACTGGTCAGCAGCAGCATGGATACTTACCCTTATCGCGCCTACCTGGAAAATCTCTTGACGTACGGAAAAGAAGCCAAGAACACTCATCTGGATGCTTGCGTGGTATGGAAACCTGACACAGCGGGTACAACCACGTTTACCGACCTAGCTATTGCAGCAGAAGATGACAATCCTCACAATGCGGGATATATGGCTCGACGACAGAAAATTCTGCAAGGGCGAAGTTTAGAACTGATGGATCGTTTGCATTTGGACATGTGGTTACAAGAAAAGTATTTGCTGAACGGGGTGGATATCCGTCTGAGACTGAATCGTAGCAGTGCCGCTTTCCATTTGATGGCCCATGCCAATGAATACAAAACTATCATTCAAGAAGCCCGACTTTACGTGCGTCGTGTGGAAGTGTTACCTAAAGTAGGTAACGACATCAGTCAGACGTTAAGCAGAACGACCGCCAAGTACCCGATACGACGTGTAGAAGTGAAAACGTTCACCATTCCCACTGGACAGCGATCTATGATCGAAGATCATCTGTTCCAAGGACAGTTACCCAAACGTTTGATTGTTGGTATCGTCAGGAATTCAGCCTTCAATGGAGTCCACGATCAAAATCCTTTTGAGTTTCAACATTACAATGTATCCAAGATCGAAGTCAGTCGCGACGGTAAGACCTTGTGTACCCGACCTTTCGAGCCTAACTTTGGTGCCGCAAAGAATTATTTGAGATCGTACTTGTCCCTGTACGAAGCCACCGGCCAGTTAGGATCCAACACCAGTCACGGTATTACGTACGACGATTATGCAGGAGGTTATGCTTTGTGGGCTTTTGATTTCACTCCAGACCAAGGCAGCGATGAGGGACATTTCCACCCTATAAAATCTGGCCAGATTCGTGTGGAACTTCAGTTTTCGAGTGCTCTACCAGAGACGGTGAACGTCCTCCTGTATGCAGAATTCGATAATACAATAGAAATCAACAGTTTGAGAGAAGTCATTCTAGACTATTAGAAGCCATGGAAGACTGTTATCCCTCTTTACCTAGTGGAGAAACTTTGGACACGGAATGTGAGGAGCCCGTGGAAAAAGAAGAAGTGATCATGATGAAGTCGAGATGGCCAGAACAAGAAGCCCATTTAGTCTCCTGTTTTGCCAAACACTTAGTCGACAAAATGACGGAATTGATCAAGAAAAATTGCTATGGATGTCAAAACGATCATCCCAGTCAAATTCAACACGATAAATGCCTGATGCTGAGTCAAGAAGAAAAATTGGACGAGTATCTGGACGAAGCTTGGAGTCTCATCTCAAACAAAGACGTGTTGCACCAGTGGTATAAAGACTTGCGTGAACATTCTTGTCCACCATTAACCACTCAAGAGATCCATCGTATCGAAGCTCTCCTGAATCAGAGTGAGGAAACAGAACGAATAACCGTTTATTCGTCAGACATTTTCAAGCAAAAAGTCAGGATCGAATTGACGACTTATTATTACCTGTGAAGAAGAAAAAAACATGGATACCTGGGAACTTTATTACCTTTTGAACCACAGTTCGTATACGTCTTCTTGGAATCCTGTCGTCTGTGCTAAAGATGAACTCCCTCATCGCAAACCTAAAGACCATCAAGCTTACGTGATCAACACGGACGACAGTCATCTCCCAGGAACCCACTGGGTAGCCGTCTACTTTCCTCAAGAAGGATGTGTGGAATATTTCGATTCGTACGGATTGCCCCCTTTGGAAGACGATATCATCGACTTTATGAGAAGAAATGCTCAAACCACCCGATTCAATAATGTGAAATTACAAGGCACAGATTCCTTGGTGTGTGGACAGTACTGTGTGTATTTTCTGCATCATCGCAGCCTGGGCTATTCCTTAGAACATTTAGTGACTCATTTCGATCCTCGTTCTTCTGCTAGAAACGATGTGAAAGTAGATCGATGGTTTTGTGACCATTATGCTTATCTTTTGTCTCAAGCTAGGAAACGTAGTGTCCATCAATGGCCTAATGATTTCCAACAGTGGAAATCACAATTTCATTCACAACGTTGTCAGCCCTGTTCAAAGTAGATTGTAGATTGAGAAAAAAATGTTTGTGATTTGAAAAAAATTGTTTGATGTTATAGTGTTGGATTATTGTTAAAAAATGTTAGAGTTGTTGTTTAGTGTTAAGTGATTTCTGAATAAAAAATGTTGTGTTTGGAAAAAAAATGCCTTTGTCTTTTGTTTAGCTATAAGAATGTTGGATTGATGCTCTTTCATTTCTTACTATCCCTCTCATGACACTCACTGAACGTTGCGACTCGAAAACCGTGTGGGGGATGTTTTCCTTCACGTCCGCGCTTTGACTTTAAGAACCGGGGTTGTTCCCAGTCTAACCATCCATTGTCGACTCATCCTCCTAAGAAGATGTGTTCCAAACTAGCTAAGCTCAACGAAGCCTACGTGAATCTGCATAGGGTCAGACACAGTCTGATACCGAAGCCAGAAGAAATAGAGAATGTGAGAATGTTAAAAATCACTGAAGACCTGATAGAAGAGCTCTTCAGAGAAGAAATGAACAGGGAAAAAGAAGAATGGACAGAGAAGTACAGACTTCAGAGACAGCAGCAACAGCAGCAACAGCAGCAGCAACAACAGCAACAACCTGAAGCTGACAGAGGCTTTGTCGATTGTCGTATCGACACTAAAGAGTTCTTCTTCTCTTTCCGAAGAAGCAGACCTATCGCCAGAAAGTCTATCCTCAGAGGACATCGCATTCTTAGAAACTAAAAAAGAATGCCATAGCAAAACAAAAAAACAGCCCTTTTCAGGGCTACCCAATACTCTAGAAAAGAAATAACGATCAATTTGCCAATGTGTGTAGGTAGAGTAGTGTGAATATAAACACTAACTCTTTATTAATAGTGGAAGTGTATGTGTTTGTGTGTTTGTGTTAGTAAGTGGTTAAGTAAGTTGGTATGGATAGTAGATTAAAATGATGTTTGTTTTTTTGGCTGTTAGAGGTGTATATTTGGGGGTTAGATTGGATTGCTTTGCGTATGTGGATAGTCTATTGAAGTGATTTATAAAAATTTTTACAATAGTGATGGGTAGCATAAAAAGTGAGTGAGTGTTTCTTTTAGGTCCGCGCGTTGCTGTTTTTTTGGGTCGTGATCTAGGTAAGATGAATTTTATGTTTTTAGGGGATGTTTTCCTTCACGTCCGCGCTTTCAGTATAAATTGAAACTCGTTCGGCAGTCCAGCTACCCTTGTTGATTGATCAACACCAAAAATGAACACGAGACTGGAGAAACTGTTGGAACTTCATGTGCATCTGGAATATGCCAGGCGCATATTAAATGAACTGGCCGCGGAAGCCATCGTCGAGGAGGGAAGGATAAGAGAGAAGGAAAGAAGAAACAAAGAAGAGGAGGAGAGAAGATATAAAGAAGAAGAGGAAAGAAGATACAAAGAGGAGGAGAGAAGATACAAAGAAGAGGAGGAGGAGGAAAAGGAGAGAAGAAAAAATTTCAGAATCCCAGAGAGCGAAAATTGGGATTCTGAAGCGACATATCCTGCCTCTGCTCTCTCCCCCCAAAAGGTAAAAAGTAACTGGGGGATAAGATGTGTATGTGGCGCCAGGCCTGGAAGGTGCCACCATTAACCAGGTGTCCATGAAGTTCCAAACAAAACAGCCCTTTTAAGGGCTACCCAATACTCTAGAAAAGAAATAACGATCGATTAGCCAATGTGTGTAGGTAGAGTAGTGTGAATATAAACACTAACTCTTTATTAATAGTGGAAGTGTATGTGATTGTGTGTTTGTGTTTGTGTTAGTAACTAATAAAGTAAGTTTGCGTGAATAGTAGATTATGGGTTTCTTTATTGTTTCTTAGCGTATGTGGAGAGTATAGTTTGGGTTATATTATACGAAATGAGAAAAGTGGGGATGTTTTCCTTCACGTCCGCGCGATGTTAGTCATGATCTAGGTAAGATCAAATTTATGTTATTAGGGGGATGTTTTCCTTCACGTACGCGCTTTCACTATAAGAACCCATAGTGTTCGTTGTTCAAACCATTCTGCAAAGAATAAAAAGAAGATGGCGTCAAACCAAATCGACAAAATACAAACCTTGCAAGACGTTTTAGACAACTTAGGAATAATGGAACAGATGCTATTAAGACTGGTTGAAGATCATTATTCCTATAGTCCCCATCGTGTGAAGATGGAAATTAATAACTTAAGGAAAGCAAAGGACAAGATTAGTGGTGTCATGAAAGAGATCAAGGAGGAGAAGGAGGATGAAGAGGAAAGAATAAGAATACGCAATTGGAACGAAAAAATTGAAAAAGAAGAAGAAAATGAAAAGAAGAAGAAAGAAGAGGAGGAAGAGAAGAAGAAAGAAGAGGAGGAGAAGAAAAAAAAAGAAAGAGAAGAAGAGTGTAGGAGATAAAATAAGAACTTGGTGGAGGAAAAGAAGAAATTAGAAGAAGAAGAAAACCCAAAGGCCCTTTTCAGGGCCAGCCATATTTCTCGAAAAGAGATAGCCTTTTGAATTGCCTACCCCTTTTTTATTCTGTTTTTTTTATTTTATTTTTTTAAAAAAAATAGAGACCCTCCCTGTTTCAATTTTACATAGACCCTATACAGTCCCAGGGGTTTCTTGGCCATGTTAAATTTACATAGACCCTATACAGTCCCATGGGTTTTTAGCCATGTTAATTCCCATAGACCCTATATGTTCCCACGATTTTTCTCCATGTTAAATTTACATAGACCCTATATGTTCCCAAGGGTGTTTTTAATGATAAGTCCCATAGACCCTATACTATCCCACTTCACTACTTACAACAAATTAACTTGACATCAGTATGAAAACCCCAAACTGAGAAATCTCTCTCAAAACAAAAAATATATTGTATCATAAGACGCAGTTTCCAAACAAATTCCCCCAAGTTGTGCAATGGGTGGTGGTGGTGGGGGAAGTCACATGATCATGTTTATATCGCATACACAGAAAATAGCCTTGATTAGACCAAATGATTTCATTCCCAGAATAAAAATTTAAAAAAAAGTGTTTACTTCTTAACCCAAGTATTCCCATCATGACCTTGACAACAACCAATCATTTTAAAATAAAATAGAACTTTGTTTACTAATTCTGAATCCAGGTCAGACTTTAGATGAACACCTGTTGTTTATAGACAGTCAAGGTCAAACAATTTTCTGAAAAAGTATCATCTCTAGTGAATAAATTTACTTTACAATAGCATGTAAGAAAAATAAAAATTTAAAACTGACAAACAAACAATTAAATTAAAATACATATACGTAAGATGTCGTGACAATAATGGCAAACAAGGCGCTTCAGAGCAATCGCACGGGTAACCTATTATTAAGTGTAGTTTAACTCGGTTAATCGACTTTCCAACAATAAAATAATTGCGACAATATCAGAGACGTTCTAACATTTCAAGCGGCCTTTTCATTTGGGTGTGTTTGCGTTAACTAAGGAATGAATAGTTCTGAATTACTAAAGTGCAATGGAAAGGACTCCTTTTAACAAAGTTGTAGGCCTGTGAGTACATTTTCAGATTCATCATCATTGGTCATTCAGGACTTCCCAGGTCTTTATGTAATAAGAAAAAAAACACATCAAAGATAATTCAATTATTGCCACATCACAAGTATTTCAATCACATGGCGCAAACAGAAATACGCCACAAGAAGAGATAACGTTGGTAGGAGATAAAGGGCAAGAGACGTTACCATTGTAATTACATTAGTGCTTGACTGGACTTCCAAATTCCAAAATTGAACATATTAATTCACCTTGTTACATTCTTGGTGTGTCCCGTTCACGGAAAGGCCCAAAATATTCCAGTTTCATTCGAGACAAATTTCTATGAAACCGAAACATTCCCTTCGACTGCGTTCCATTGCTTTCGGGAGAAGATTTGCGGTTTACTGCTCGTCATTTACAAATTACACGTCTGATGACATAACGCGCCTGGATGAATTAAGTCGATAATATAGGAAACAAACAGGATAACTAGTGGAGTTATGAAACTAATTCGCTTGTCCTTCTTGGCCTATTAAATTAGCCATGAAATGGCTTGTTCTTTGCTTCGTGGAAAACACTTCTATTTTGATAATTATTGTGTGATATTTTCCAGTATTTTGCATAGAACACACAGACCCTGGTGCATTATGCAAAGACATATAATGATCTATGTTATGGCAGTAGGTGACTAAAGGTCAGTCTCTATCTATAATATTACTTGCAGTCATTTTTTTATGTGAGAGCGGGGCAGGGCGGGACGGGGGAGGGATGCGGCAGAATCTTCATTATTGCTAAATGAAACAAATACCTATAATGTACAGGACTTTAACCCACGCGGATAGAGGCGGTATATAAGTGATCTGTAAAGGCGACCGCTTTTGACCACTGCCCCCTCCGACTCCCCACCCCCAATTTATTAAATCGGGTAATTTTGAGGTGTGAATGATCGTAGTGAAATCTCTCTCTGTCTCTCTCTGTCTCTCTCTCTCAATAATCGGTTAGTATTATTTATTCGTTTACAATTGTCTAGCAAGTGATACCTGAATGAGCAAAACGCACGCGCGAACACACACACACACACACACACACACACACACACACACACACACACACACACATGCATGGTATACGTTCCCCCTTTAATTTGAACTTCATCCATTGGATAGTAGAAGAAGTATAAACCATTCATTTATTTGTGTAAACGATATAGGCAACGGCCAGAGTTAATATTGTCAGTAAGCAATCAAATGAACAACGTTTAACATCTTTACAGCGCAAGTTGAAGGTTTCTTCCTAAATCGTACTACTCTGACTTGAGAGAATAGAACCAACGCTACGAATATAAAAAGCGAGCAATTGATTGAAATTATTCAAAGAGTTATGTATTTTTCATGTTTAGAGAGCACAAATGTGAGGATTTACTCATCGCATCAGAAAATGCACTGATTTAATTTGACCAGAGTGTAGTCCCATGAGTTTGAAATACTCTCGCATACCTCCTCTATCGTTATGTATTTACTATGCAAAATACGACGTTTTTTTTGCGACACCGTGAGGAGTTATTGCGCGTGGTATATAGCTAAAATTTGTTATTGTTTTATTTAAATGAATCGTATAATGCCTTTTAGAAGACAAGTGATCATTAACAAAATATTCTACTCTCAATGTGTTGTAATAAATATAACAGTGACTTTCAGAAAACTATCCACGGACTTTCTGTCACTAAACCTATCCAATATTTATTCGAAGAGGATACTCTTTTATTCGCTTTATCGCGGCAGCGATATATGAGGAATACACGTACTATATGTAGTTCTTAGCTTGTCATAATTAAAATTAAAATCTTTTTAATTAATTTATATGATACAAGTTAATTTGAGATACAGAGGGTTGAGTGGCAATAGCCAGATAAAAGGCACATTGAGGATCAAACCAGCAGATAGATATTTTGTTAGAGGTTAGTATATTTAATGTACTGGTTGCTTTTTATATGAAAGTTTTCTAATTTGATTCTGTCTGAACATTATTGTCCCTGTGCCTTACAACAACAACAACAACAACAACAACAAAAACAACAACACATTAGCAATGACTGGAGATGCAGTGGATACCGTTATATACTTGAAATTTTAATTAAACTGTCACCATTTAGCTTGAGAAGTAATTCAATCATATAACTATATCAACATAGTTTTGATTGGAATAATTAAATTGTACTGATTGATGTTGCATTCTAATTTGTTTTAAAATATTTTTGTCACATTACTTATTCTGTACATTTACTGGGGCATCCTTTTTTCGGGAACCCATGTTTATTATTTTAATAAATAGTCTTGCACATTTAAATCAAGAATTTAGGAACGTGATTGGTTTTACTTTAGTCAGTCTTACATGTCATTGAATTTAATCGCTGATTCTAGACCCAGATTTAGACTTGTGAGGGTTTTGATTAGTTCCAGGCGCTGCGGTAGCCCATTAAATAGAGATCGTCGGTCTCAGGCGCCGTGAGATAATTGCTCGCAGAGTGTCGGCTGGCTAGGCAAATCCGTGGAAAAGGAACTTAGATCAGGTTTCCTGAGCACAAAATAGTCAATACTGAGTTAAAAGCTCCGTTAGAAAAAGAAAACGAAAGTTTTAACTTCGCCCTCTTAGTAAGCGGGGTGGTTAATTGGGTTTGGATGGCGTTATCTAGAGGATGACCTCCTCCGATGTTATATCCCGGCGGGTGCGAAAGAAGAATGGAATTTCAACAGAGAACTGAGCGACAATACTGGGGAAAATAAAGCAATACGAGCCCCCTTTGACAAGAAAATAACAAATTTAATTAGAACAAATTCATAACGGCAAATCCAATTCAAGTTATATTATCTGAATAGAATTTAACAGGTGTGTCTAATTTTGATTTATTTCATCATCATAACAAGAGGTGAAAAGAGCTCAATGTCCACGATTGATTGCATCACCTTCCTTCCCTTTGACCGTATATCGACGTCTCCTTTTTCATTATTCCTAAGCTCTATGTTTTGCTCCTTCATGAACTTATTGGTCCCTTTATCCTGACATCGTCTTTCTTTCTTTCCACGGATTTCTGTCTTCAGACTGTCCCGTCTCTCTCTCTCATAAAGCTACTCCTTAAAGGACAAAATTACCCCATAATTCTGTATACCCGACTCTCTAGAGGTACATAAATTCACTTACGTTATTCAGAACATGTTGCTATCCACACACTGCGTAAATTCTGGCTTACTACAGTAGGACATTGATCCTCGCTTCAAACGGCAAGTCTTAAATTACTATGTGAACGTCTATCGAATTTTTATTGTATTATTTTACATATGATACTACATGTTCGATTACTATTGCATGAAATTCACAAAATGTAACCCACGGCAATCCTTAACCTACAAAATTATCCAAGCATTACAAAATCAGATATAATTAAGTAAGTATCGTTAACTCATGATATCTGTATCGTCCTAACAAACAAAGGAAGTTATTTCATATAACTCTATGAAATCTTACACATATGAACATTTGGATCGCTTGCAACCAATTCTACCAACGAGCTAATAACTGTTTCATTAAAATGTAAACTGAATAGTTAGCATCAACACTTTCCATGAAACTGAATAAAATAAATTACACAACAAACCTAGCATCAACACATTTCAATAAAACTGAATAAACGATGCATAATATTGTAACCAAGTCATAGCAAACACATTTGCATATAAAAAAGCAATCAAATAATAGAATATTACGTGAAACTAAAAGTGCGTACCTTATTGCTGGTCTCTTTCAGAAATTGTGCATTCTAGCATTAAACATGTCTTTCTTTTTACAAGACGACTACCTGGTCCCTTCATAGTTTCACGCAAGACGACTACCTGGTCCCTTCATTGTTTCACGAGGAAAGCACTAATCTCTTTATGCTTTCCATGGAGGCGATACTAAGTTTCCTCTGCTAGGAAATTTTCACACTAAAGAATTTTGACTAAGGTCGTCACTTTAAAGTCTGATTGTCTAAAGTGTACGCCCTAATTTATTCTGTCCAATATTAGGCAGCGTCCCTAATTTTTCCCAAAGAAATACTTCCTGTCATCATGTTTAAAACGCTCGGAATCTGTGAACGACAGTGCATGACAATTTCCTTTTGAAAAATGATAAGTGGGCATAGGTTCCCACCAAGCGGTTAGGGCTGGTAGCTCACATGTTTACATTGTAAGGACCGTCTTAAGATAACACGGTCAGTTTCAATGAGTTGGAACGCTGTCCCTTTTGAAGTTTACACTGACATGGGGGGGGGGGAGGAGATGAACGAAGAAAGGTCAAAGTGAACCTTCGCAATAACCTTTCTGGCATAAATGCGATACAATTTTAATGCTCAATGCCTTCAACTCTAACGTTCACTGCAATTCAAAATTCGACACTTCACAAAAGCATCCAGCCAACCATAACTAATAATAGGTGGCGTTACCTCCCTTAATTGGAATGGAGGAATAGATACATGTTCGACGTGTTAGTAAGGCAGTTTCCGATTTTCTTGGCAGTTAGATGATGTGCCTGCCTAAGGACTAACATAGTGTTACTTATCAAGGTCTTACAATATGTAACATAAACAAAGTGAAACCAACAACGTAAACAAGCGATTTATTTCTCTAAAATACTAAATGAAAATTCAAGAAATGCTTACTTAAATTCAAAATAATCCTAAATGTCATATAACAAATCCATATATATTGAATATTCCTTATGGATTTCACTAGTCTTGAATGTTCTGATACGACACAATAATACAATCCATAATGTCTTTGAATGAGCTCACAAAAATTAAAAGTAATGTATTAGTCCAAAATCCAATGATCTCTTTGGGAATTACAATGGATAGTTTAAATAAATTAAAAAAAAAAAACTCTCGAATTATGTCTGTGTCAGCATCACAACTGCACACTTTGATGATGGATTCCCATATATTGACATTAAACAGGAATTAATTACTTGTCTATCAAATCCCATTTTATACACATTTTCACTTGATATAAATGTGAGGCAGTCCAGTGGAAAATTCCAGTCTAATTGTAAACAGGACTGAGCCTAGAATGTTTCCAGACTGAAATGCCATGTTCACGTTTCTTTGTACAACTTATAACCAGTCAGCTATGAAAACATCCCGTTTTAATTATTTAACTTCCACTCATGGACAAAAGTTAGCAATGCAAGCATCGTGTTTAAATATTTAACTTACAATAATGGACAAAAATTAGATACACAATTTAAATTAAATATACATATTTTAGGCTACTGCAATGTATACAATTGTCCTCTTTTTCCTTTTCTTATGGTAAACAGATAAATTTAAATAACAAATAATTATCAAATTCTTGGCACAAAAAATGTGCAACATTTTAAGAAGAAAAATTAAAACGTTTTCTGTGCTCCAATTTAAAGAACAAAATGTAATCACACTTTTTATGCGTTGATGATGTTTGAAATATAAATGTGTAGACATGAACATATCTGTGGGATTTGGATTTATAACGTAGCTTTAACAATTAATTGTTCAGTCATATCGCTACGATGTCTGCATTGTAGTAGTTTGTAGTGATGTCTAGCACTGTCACAGACATGTAGCATCATTTCCAACCCAGTCACATCATCCTGACACTAGGCTAACTAGTCACATCTTCGCTAGCCACGCTTTCGATGTGACAAACCTATCCACACCTTGGCGTATCAAGCAAATAATTATGTGCGTCGGGTTTGTGAATTTCATCGGATGCGACGGAGAGCCATCACATCCAATCAAAATTAAGTTGTTAAAATCTGAACACTGTTCTGACACGATCGAGGCTAAGGGAGCACATAACTCGAATGGGCTGATAAACAAGCAAGTTTGCACTGATGGTCCGTGTTTGCATAAATACCTTTCACTCAAATGCACCTATAATGGTTTACCTGTAGTGTATAGTCATACTTTCGATGTTAAACTTAGAAAGTATCCTTTATAAATCTATTGCTTCCACCATTTCCGGCCGATTTACAATGCACCGCTGTTATACGCTATTGGTTATTTGGCTTTACAAAGTAAGGGAGGCAACTCGTGAAATCTAATGTCGCCAGGATAAAGCGCTAAAATATCTTTTCGATCCGATAACGTGTAGATAGGGTTTTCATATCGAAACCTTGGCTAGTGAAAATGTACTACTCAAAACATTAACCTCTTAATGCTGGGCGTACATTGGAATAACTCGGCCGGGGCTCCAAACCACGACCTCCCGCATCAGAGGTGGACGCTCTAACCACATACGTTACTGGAGCTGTACACATGATCATAATATGTATGAATTGATGATGTATCAAATATTAGAGATAATACAGTACTTTGTTCCATATGATGACCTACTCTGCTCAAATTTATGTAATTTCTCGTACAAGGGGAGAGTTATTAGCCCTACTACTGGTTCGGTGGCAGGGTCCAGTTTCGTAAATTGGCCCCTGGCAAATTTCTTAACTTAAAGCTATGGTGTGACTTTTTCAGCTATTATTGTTTAGTATTTATAGATATGGATATATTTGTGAACTAGGTGTTTTGGGCTTGTATTGTTCTTGAAATTGATGTCAGGCATGTACACCTTCCATAGTTGCTCTGCAGTATGTTGATAGTGAAATACCAATAGTTGGCTAGGAAGAAGAGCTAGCCTCCCATAGCAGTAGACACGCGGGTTCAAGGCAACTAGAGTGTCTCAAAACCGGCTTGGATGACAACTATTCTGAATTGCATCAAACTATTTAGTAGACAATGTTTTTCAAAATTTTCATACAGGGAAAGGGCTTGCGTTTGCACTGTGAGCACCACATGCTGTCAAAAATGGCATTTGGATGTGAAAAATGCAGGTATAAAATAGGGGCTGGGGTGCATAAACCTCTTCTGCTGTGAACTGCCATTGACTTCTCTGGTCAAGTGAATACTATTCTTATGCTTTGTTTTCATATAGGTATCTAAAAATATGGACCTTTTTGACCTCACTTGTGTATTTGATTTTTTATGATTTTTTATACTAGGTCGCTGATTGCGGCATTAAATTTGTACAAAAAAACTGGACCCTGCCCCCTTCATGGTAATGATATATGGAGATTTACTACTACGACACTGATTTTCTCACTGAAATCATTAATTACTGCCGTGATTGTCATCAGCGTTTGTGGAGGTGAGATCTGCTGGCGTACATAGTGTGAGTTATCACAGTTTCCTCAACCGCTGATACAATTACACAATTTCTGCAGTTTGTTAGAGTGTAGTTCTAAATATATAAATTCTCGAGGTTGTCAAAAGATGAAACAACCGTTGTGGCGCTTGTACTGAATTCAATGGACAAAGCACCGAGATATGCTTAGAAACACGTGGTAATTCATCTAGGCAAATGTTGCTCTTCCCTCAATATGTAATGTTTTGATATATTCTACTATAATATATGATTGTGTACAGTAATATTTTGTACATTTTATTTCTTCGTCATCCTTTTGTATCGTTATCAAATCTACGTTGAGTAAAGCTGTTGTATGTACACATTATAGGTGTGTGTGTGTGTGTGTGTGTGTGTGTGTGTGATTTGGATTTTTAACGTAGCTTTAACAATTTTTCAATCATATCGCCACAATGTCTGCAGACTGGAAGTTTATATGTCTAGTACTGGGACATCATGCCGCAGACTGTATATAAATAAACAAATAAATAAATAAATAAATAAACAAATATATATATGTGTGTGTTGAAACCAGTAATATAATATTCCTTTATATCTACTTTCTTTTTTTTTCAGTTAGTTTTTGTGTGTAAAATGTGTATCATTTTAAGGGTGAGTGTCATTAGGGACAGCAGTTTTTTGTATTGTTGTTTCCATCAATACATGCATACAATTATTCTTCCTGACAAAATGTAAATGTATATATCTTTTTATTAAGGAATTTTAATATCCACGTAGTATAAATATAATTAGACAGTGCTACTTTTTTTCAACACCATAACTCTAATGAACATAATATATTCTTTTATGATCTAAACTGTCATTCAAAGTAACGAGTTTGTTTGTAAAACAGACTGTTAAATAAACATATAAATATTCTTTCCTTTTTTCCTTCTTAATTTTGTTACCGATTAACACATCAGAATCAGAAAAGGTTAATAAAATCACGAATGCAAAGTACAAAAACAACAACAACAACAACAATAACACAAAAAAACAACAAAAAGATACATTTTTAAAAAACAACCTATGCCATGTATATGCAGCATTTCTAGATTCTACATGCATAATATCAGATCAACTACGCAGGGTGTAATTTGATACGCTAAACAAAGTATAAGAAACAGTCACTTTTCTACGTAAAGCCCTCTCCATTTATATACTAAAACATGACCCACATATAAGAATACATCAATGACATTATTTAATGGGGGGAGGGATGGGGGGATGGGGGCTGGCAGTTCCCTTGGAATTTTATGTGATTATGATTTGTAGATCTATGTTGTGGTGTTCCACAGGGGTCTGTTCTTGGACCTGTTCTCTTTATTCTGTACACTCACTCGCTCTCACGTGTCATGGAAATGAAAACTTTATAGCAAAACCTACTCATCTTGTCTACTAAATCATTTTAAGCTGTCAGAGAATGAAAAACGTCAAGAGAAATACAGCTTCAAGAGATACAATATAATGTCCCCAAGAATACTTAAGAAAACGGCAAGTCATGTAAGTTGAAGACAAGATGCATTGCATTGTATTGTTCATTTTGGTTAAGACATTGATTGACGTAGTGCGGTATTGTGGCTTAACCCGATACTATGGGAATTCTAATGAACCATTTTACCTTAGGCATTATTCATTACTAATAATAATTGTTAACTGATCAACTAAATAAATATGCAAACATATTTATTTGGATTTGACTTTGTACAACATATTTTAACATGGTTACATAACTCACATGAACAAATACGCATGAATTTTAGAATGGTTGGGATCAGAAGTACACATTGAGTACATCATGTAGGATGTCATTGTTCATATAGTGGATGTGTAAGACACATATCTGGCCGCATACGCTTAAAATATCCCAGAATGTTATTTCCATCATGAAAATGCTTATGTATGATACAAATTTAAAATTTAGCACTTTGACAGAGTGCGGTATTGTAGAATAGCCTGATAGCACATTCCAGTGAAACATTCAAACGTAACATTTGTTTTTAGACATTCTTAAAAATACACGAAAAATGTTTAAATCATTTGAATCATGTTTACACATTTGATCTGAATAAGTACTTGGTACATGTCCCACATATGCAAAAGCCCATCGTTGGATAAAAGATTTGGGGATTATAATTTCACATGTAGTTGATGATATTGGATCGATTGATCTGTGAGGCCCACGTTTGGCTGTATTCACTTGCAGTATCCCATATAGTTATTTCCATCATGAATAAGATTACTTATAGTAGTATCTTTTAATTTAGTACATTGTCAATTAACTTCCATGTATAATGGTATGTACTAATGTTTGCACCACTGATCAAACTTCATCGTCCCCACGTTGCCTTAAATATAATGATACCTAGTGTACCTAATTAGTATTTTAGATAGGTGCAGTTGACGTCAACCCTGACAGACATACTTGAAGTAGACCCTGACAGTGTAATTGACGTCGACCGTGACAGGTGTAACTGAAGTAGACCCTGACGGGTGTAACCGAAGTGGATCCTCATAGGTGTAATTGAAGTCGATCCTGATAGGTGTAATTGAAATTCGATCCTGACAGGTGTAATTGAAGTAGTTTGAATTGTACAACATGATGCATTGCTTTGATATGAAGATTGATATTAAAGTATGTGAACCAAATATATAATACCACCTCCTTGTTATGTCATCATATAAAATATGTGTAACATTGTTGCGAGTTTGGTGTGGCTATAGGGGCAGGCATGCGGTCATTTGAATAATATGCATGCTTTGCAAATGTAGAGGCACAACCGTTGCATGTAGATGGAAAAGTAAACAGCAGAAATCATCAGTTTAAAAAAGAAATATCTTGATTCTTGCAGTCATGTCGTAAATGCTATTTTTCCATTTAGCCGTAAACATTGCAATTATGTGGATAAATATATCACAGAAAACATTTGATGATAAAAACAGTGAAGTTATTGAATTAGGACATAACTGAAAGACAGTGAATTGCAATACATATAGTTTGAACCCTAATTGTACATACATGTGTAAAGAAGAGTGGACTCAATAATCTCATGATACTGTATAAGACGCCTGAAGTGCGCTAGGTATTTCATCGACGTGAACTAAATTAAAAATAAAAGTTTGAAATGTAAAAAAACGATTGTAGTTTTTTTTTCTTTCAAATTTCTGAATTTTAAAGCATAAACTGTGAAACTTTAACTTATTTCTCGACAAGACAGCAAATAGAGATATTTTAGTTAACTATTTAATGTAAACCAACCCCCCCCCCAAAAAAAGAGAAACTTTATGGCATTTTTAAACGTAAGAATTTAACGCGTCATTTAGTTAACAGGAAATAACAATAACAAACCGACACAAACATTTATGCACATTTATGCTACAAAGATACTTTAATTGAAGGTGAAAGTTCTGTATAAACGATAAAACGCAGTCATCACGGTGAATCTGGGGTTTAGAAAAGGATGAAAACTCAGCTTTATTTGAATCAGGCAAGTTCATTTGATTGCAATTCCCAAATAATTGAATAATTTCCCAACAGGAAATTTTCCTAGGGGATACGTACGTTTGTGTATCAAACTTACCCTTGGAAGACATGAAGTCATTATCTTTTTCTAGAACTACAGGTCTAACATAAGAAATATGGACTGACTACTTGGATTACAAAGAGCTTATGTTTAGGCCCTGGCATTGCTAAATACCAGTCGATGTTGTTTGAAAATTACATCGCTTGTGCATCCTTGCAGAGGCATTAAGCGAAGTTGCAGAACTAGTCCACATATATGAGGACGCTATTTCTGAATGATACCCGGATGTTGTCCATCAGTAGAAACGGAACTCGATGCCAGCGAGATTGATTTTGCTAGAGGACACACTGTACTAATTATACGGAAGAACTGTTAACCAGTCTAGAAATAGGTGAACAAATAATAGAGTATTTACGGGTTTGGTGGTCCATAATTGGTTAATAATGAAAATTAACATTTTAGTAAAAATATCTTTTGAGAGCTTATCCTATATGTAATTTTAAAAAAAATATAGACAAATTTCTACTGATGCAATTTTAGTCGTTTTACAGACTTGACTCAGGAGTACTCAATAATGAAAGTAGCACCTGATTCATTTGGTGCAGAATCAATAACATGTGTTTCATGCACATGTATGTAAACAAAATGCCACGGCTCATATGGTGTTCTCCAACATAAGCTTGCACCAAGGTTAGATGTGCATGGAGAATTATAGGTTTCATCATCAGCACCCGGAAATTTTAAGTTACTGAATATTGACTATGATGGTGTTTCCATATGTTTACTATTGGAGCTGAATTAGTACCGTGTGTCCTATAACTGAACCCAAAACGCATTATTCAGAATACGAAACTGCTTGTGGGCTTTCGCGGAAGATAGTTCAGCTGCTTGGTACAGGAATGACTTTCAAATTTATACCATGCAAATATAAATCTTTGTTTTGTAAGATGTAAACGTTTGCTCAAACATCCGATTATATCCATGCTCTATTATGGAACAAAATGCCTTTTTGAAATGTTTTTTTTTAAAAAAATAAAAAGTTATGGAAACTTTGCTACAAAGGGAGCAAACTAAGTCTTATTTATTATTACAATAGATGTTTTCTACCAGGGTAGCCTCCCTTAACTTCTCTGGCTCTGTACATCTGAATATTATGACGACTGCGAAGACTGTTGCGAATACGAGCTATGTCAAGGATTCACTCACAGTTAAGATAATATATGTAAGTAACCGTCAGACTTTGCTGCACATTCGAATTTCATTCTTTGCGTCTCTACCTGCCAAAAGTAAACTAGTCTTTCGAGACACGTACAATATGCGAGTGAACATTTGAAAAAAAATAAGATGTATATATGTATTATTACGACTTTGTGGTCTTAAATTAAGTAACAGAAAAGAGCAAAAACCAAGAAGTTTTGTACAATTCAACAGATAATGCATTTCCCTAGAATACAAAGTGCAAATTTAAAAGAACTTACATCCCAAATAGTTTTAAAAGATCTGTCAAAATTCCAGACGTATTGAGTAATTCGTATGAACCAGCCGTGTACCGAATGAATTCCATTCTTGAATGTGCTAATGTACCTGGAATAGTGTTGATGTGCTATTAGTCTTGATGAATCACAGTGATATAATCCAAAATGAATTCACACTAATTCCTAAATAGTGATTTAGTCCGAACGTATTATTGAATCCTTTGTAATTCCAGTGAATAATTTAAATGAAAAGATCATATAAAATTAAATTTAAACATAACTAAAAGACTGATTTAACTAGTCAGATCTTACAGTAGTGATAAATAATCTCTGTCTACTATTCCCTGATTTAAAAACCTGAGACCTGTAACACATTACGAGGACCAGGATGAGGGTCATCTTAATGGAAATTCACATCAAACGATAATCAAAATTCGTTTCTCGAATCTTGTAATGTCAGACTCTAGAACTCAAAACCAAGTAAACATGTCTACACACATATAATAATGATTATAGACAAAAACATAGCTATTTAATATCTTGTTAATAAAAAAAAAAAAACTTTAGTCAGGTAGGCCCAAATTCCTACTTTCAATTATGTACAAAGGTAAATCACACAATGCCAATTAAGTATACATAACATATAATCATGAACAAAAGACAACACCAAATACAAATTAAATATACATAATATTAAATATACATAATAATTCCCTCATAAAGGAACAAAACTTTATACAAAAAAACTTTGTTTTTATATTAATCAAATATACATATCACACTATAATATTTAAAATTATACACGTCTCTGAATTACACAAATTATTCATAAAGCAATTTTACTTCCATACGTATGACAGTGCATCAACAATAATATATTCGTCCCCTTGATGTGCTTAATGTCAATGTTGTATTCCTGCAACATCAGATTTTGTTTTTCATTTTGGCATTGCAAGTAAGGGGATTGTTGTCATTGAATACAATAATAAGAGAAGGAGCTGAACCAATATAAACTTTAAAGAGTTGCAAAGCCAATATCAAAGTCAAACATTTCTTCTCGATTGTGGAATAATTTCCCGTGAACTTCTCAATTTTGTTTAGAAAAATAGCACACTGAATGATCCACACCATTGTTGTCTTCTTGAATAAATCTCCGCCAACCCCAACATCACTTGCATTAACAAACTTTTTAAACGATTTACTGTAATTTGGAGAGGAAAGAACAGGTGAAATCTTACGTAAGGCTTTTAATTTATCAAGGTCTTCTTTGGGACCAATGAAACATATTCAACATACTGGTCCTTGATTCAGCAATCATTAACAAATTTGAGCGAAACTTCCGATAATATCCAGCCATTATCCCGAAATAGCATCATTTGCTTTCTCTTAACAGGCACAGGGAATATAGAGATATCTTTGATCTATAGGTTTATCTTGTCCTATGTCCTAAAAATAAACACAGTTTATCTAAATTAATTATCAAATTTGCGTTATTCAGTCCATCACATAATTTCCGAATTTTTTTTAAGTGATCTTACCAAGGGTAGGTGTAGATGATGACGTCATCGATGTAGGCGTTACAATCTCGTCCAGGTCTTATCATGTTCATTAAACGCTGGAAATTTGAAGGAGGACATTTCATACGAAAAGGCACTATGCGTGTGTGTGTGTGTGTGTGTGTGTGTGTGTGTGTTGTTTTGCACGTGGATATTTTGGTTGCGGATGGACTTAGAAATGTTGTATGATGAAAGAGCGATGGAATTGTATATATAAATAAAACTGCTGAGAATCGATTTGAGCAAATCTAGCGCACTCTAATTTTAAATTCTAAGTTTTAAATTTCGATTATGGAAGTTGTAAGCTGTAACCAAAATGGCGAGACATTTAAGTGGCATACGTCCTTAAGACGACGTCTTTTACTTGATCAAGAGTTACCGTTTGCAATATGTTAACATCTACAACAAAATTACATAACTGGGTAATTATATTGTAGCAACATGTTATTAGGATGACGTAAGTACATCATTTTATCATCATGTAACAATAACAACGTGAACACAACACAATCGGGTATTCGTCTTTTTGACGTACACAACGTCGTCTTCTTGACATATGCTATAAAAATATCTAGCCCTGACGAATTAGGGTTACTACTTCCGAGGAGGGTGTTAAATTAAGGTATTTAATTAACCAGGTCGATGACACATAAATAATGCTTTAGTCAGTAATTAGTTCCAAGGGGTCGTCATTTTCAAACATTAAATGAAAAAAAATGTATGTCATGTACGTATTTTTTTTCATTCTGTCAAACGAATCTTCATTTACGTTGCTGTTAAATGTATATAAGAAATGTCTCTTTTGTTCACAAACGCATACACTTTGAAAAACATCAACATAGAGTTGCTATTTTACAGAGTCATAAACTTTGAAAAAAAATCACATCAGAGTCACAATTTTTCAATCAAAGAGACGAATACTCTAATATAAAAGTGGGTTTGAAGCATTCTTAGAAGATGTTTATGATTGTATTGGGGGATTCCAATCAATCAACATTGATTTATGCGAGGGAGACCATAATTTAGTTTTGCTGGGGGACGGGGTAATGCTTTGTCTCCACTGATAGGGATACTACACGGTTTTCTTTACTCAAACGCATGCAGGAGCACGGGAAAAGTGTTTGAACATCGGGGTTAAAAGTGTTCCAAGTGATCAGGAAAACGTTTGAGCAAAGCAAAACAGGGTTTAATATCTGTTCTAAGAAGATCGATTCCATGGTATATAAACCAAATATCAAATACCCAGACTAAAATTGTAAGAAGCATCCATTTAATCAACACGAGCAATTTCGATGTCTGAATACAGCTGACGTCACAAAGGCGCATGACGTCAAACCTGCCAAAAACCAACCCAATTATGTAAGAATGCCTCGCAAACTACGATCCACGCTTCAGCTCACCTGCTAGTACTATTACTGTTACTACTACTACTTCTACTACTACTACTACTACTACATTCTACCTTTATCTCTCTTATCACCATGTCTTTATTATGAAATTATTGTGCTGTGGCTGGTAAGTAAAAAAAAAAAACTTAACGTAAGTGTTTCTTCTCAAAAGACGGTAAACAAATTGTTTAGCACAGCATCTGCAATGTAATCCTTTAAGATACCAATTGTACTATTTCGAAGAGGACCAAAACTGGCTAAGACATTAACACACAACTTAATTCTTTGAGATTATTTCATATGTATAACGCTGACGCTAGTTTCAAAACATTATCTGTGCGGACCTTACCCGTCATAGGCTACTGTCGTCAGCCACACTTCCTCCTCAACGAATAAATCGATCATTTCTCTTGACATGTTATGTCGCATGCGTCTGGAAATAGAACTATGACGAAGATAAACAGAAATAACAAACAATAGAAGAATTTGACCTTCGAGAACATTCAAGGGTTTTGCCTAATGTTAAATCGAAGAATAATGCATTCAAGTTGGATGCATTACAATTCGTCTTACGTCCATTTAAATTAAGCTCGAGATAATTTTCCCCGATTGACGAAGTACTAATTCAAATATTGCTTTAATCTGCAGACACTATTGACATATTCATAAACCCCTCATTGTGGGTGCGGCTCCATTCAGATGTTTCGCATCTTAGCTATCAAGGGTCGCCTATCCACTCCGATTGACATCTAGAGGTCGATCGATGACCATTGGGTAGCTATGACGGCAACCTTAAAACTTAAAACGATATTTGGTATGACCCACTTAAAATATGTATAGAAAATATAAAAAGAGGTGGGATCCGATGGAAGTTACTATAGGATTAAATGATCATGGTTGGGTATTTATCGATGTGTAAATTTTACCTAATCACTGACAAAGTAAATAAAGTCCGAACGACTTCATGTAAACTTTGTGAGTGATTGGGTAAAATTTACACATCGATAAATACCCAACCATGATCATTTAATCCTTATAATTCCAATTTACTTCCTTCCTAACATCAGATCAGGAGATCTAACCAACAAAACATTCACTTTTATGTATATCGAAGCTTTCTCTCATTAGCCTCTCAACAGCCATAGAATACATAGCCCTATCTTCGATATTGGTTACAATGTCATAGCGGGTCATGACAGTGATATACTGTTGTGATCATTATTTTAATATATGAAATATGGTTGTTGCTGTTAAACTAGGAGTATTCCTTTTTTTATTTTTAAAATTACGCTTGCGTATGGCACGTGTTGTTATAGCAACGTCGTTGTTATTTTCTACGGATTTCGATCTTTCAAAAAGCAAAATCGTGTCCATTTTTAGTGTCATCCCTTGGTTGACATATGACCTTGACCTTTAATAACCGTTGCTGTAACATGTTGTCGAGGTAAAATGCAATAATTTCCGAAGAGTGGCTTCTAAAGCCTACAATATGCCTTCTTCGGCAAAAGGGATGAGTGTAGGAGTACAGGAAGGTCTGTGCAATAACATTGTTTTAACTTCTAATGGTCGATTTTAAGCTGCAGCTTGTCATTTTTGATCGGAAATCACAGGAGTGGGTGGGTGGGAGCTTGTTGTTATTATTATTAGGGCGTAAGGCGTTGATATAGATAAAACTTAACATCAAATGATCTAGTAACAGGGAACCAAAAGTAGCTCGCAGAATTTATCGATGTGTAAACAATGCCAGATCAGTATCACGTGACCATTTCTATCTTATCAAAGCGTAGAAAACGCAGTCAATACATAAAAATTGGAATTATTATCAATTAAATCTCAAACATTCATTAAAGTTGTATCACAATTTTGAATGTGATGATGTGCCAATAGCCTAGAATACATCTTTGTCATGAATGGAATTCAATTGTGAAATACACTACCATAATTCCAATTTTTATAAATTGACTGCGTTTTCTGCGCTTTGATTGAATTGATATAACAACACGCGCCACACGCAACCGTAATTTTCAAAAAAAAAACAACAACAACACCCCAACCCGCCACCCCCCCCCAAAAAAAAAACCAGAAGGAATATTCCTAGTTCAACCGCAGCAACCACTTTTTATGTATTAAAATAATGATCATAACAGTATATCAATGGCATGACCCGATATGACATTCTACCCCGTATCACTGTATAAAGAATCGATCGATCAATCTTGGCCACATAGTATTCTCTCGCAGTTAAGAGGCTAATGAAAGAAAACTTCGATGTACAAAAAAGTGACTGTTTCGTTGGTTAAATCCGCTGATCTGATGTTAGAAAGGAAATAAATTGGAAGTACTTTATGTAAACGTTGTGAGTGATTAGGTAAAATTTACACATCGATAAATACCCAACCATGATCATTTAATCTTATAATAATGTACGATCCTTTTAAATTTTGAGTTTTCTTATTCTAGGGAGATAACTTATTTGTTGAATTGTTTGAAAACGTATTGGTTTTCGCGCTTATCTGTGTTTTCTGTTAGTTCAGGACCATATATATATATATATATATATATATATATATATATATATATATATATATATATATATATATATATATAGGGGCCCCGAGTGGCCGAGTGGTCTAAAGCGCTCTCCGTTACGGATCACTGCCATCTCACCTCTGTCTGCGCCGGTTCGAGTCTCGGATTCAGCCAATGTGAGTATGTGAGAAAGCTTGCCAGTAGCTTCTCGTGGGTCGGTGGTTCTTTTCGGGTCTTCTCGGGTTCTTCCTCCACCAATAATACTGGCCGCCATGTATAGCCTATCGTGTGCTGAAAAATGGCGTTAAACCCCACAACAACAACAAGTAGATATATATATATATAGTAGATATATATATATATGGAGTATATATATATATATATATATGTTTATACAGACACCAACCACGGCGAGAAAGAAAAAGCAGAAGAAGAAGAAGACCCCCCCAACCCCCAATCCATTGATTCTATAGGAGAATACTTGATGTCTTTAATAATAATAATGATAATAATGAGGACTTTGTATAGCACCTAATCTTTAGAAGCTCTAAGCGCTTTACAACATTAGACAACACCTATAAGATAAAAAATATATAATAATATTATTACAAAAACAAACACCATGAAATTAGAAAAACATTAAAAAATAAAAAACATGCTGAGAATATTTCAGGTAGGACACATTATTAGGTTTTTAATTTGGTTCTTGCAGTCGAAATAAGTGAGTTTTGAGAGCCCTCTTGAACGCGATCACTGTGTCTTTGTGTTTAAGTTCAGTGGGCAATTCATTCCAAATTGCTGGGCCTTGGTATGCAAAAGAACGCTGTCCATACGACTTTGTTTTCATAGTGGGAATAATGAGTATACGATTGTCAGAAGAGGAGCGTAAGTATCTTGCTGGTGTATACACATGGGTGAGATCGGATAGGTGTGTTGGACTAGAGGCCGACAATGAAACGTAGCACATAGAACAAATTTTGTGTTTGATTCTGGATCGAATGGATAGCCAGTGTGGGGTACAGAGCAGCGGGGAGGTGTGCTCTGATCGTGGTACTCTAAGTATGATCCGAGCAGTTGTGTTTTGAACTTTTTGATGTTTCTGGAGTAGATATTGAGATGAACCAGACAGAACTGAGTTATAATAGTCCAGCCTTGAAAGTACTAATGAACACACAAATGTTTTAGTGGCATCAACTGAAAGATATTTGCGAATTGAGCTGATGCGTCTCAGCTCAAGATATGCAGTCTTGCATATGTTCATGACATGTTGGTGCATTGTGAGAGTACTGTCCAGAGTAACACCTAGGTTTCGTACTGATTGCGTGAATTTAATGTTGGCGTTGCTGATATTTATTGTTTGAGGTAAAGGATGTGAATGAGAAAGTCTTTTTGTTGTGATCAGAATGGCCTCAGTTTTATCATCATTCGTCTGCAGCTTGTTACATGTCATCCATGATTTCACATCCAAAATGCACCTCTCTACACCTTGGATGGTAGCATCAACTTCAGTTGGGTGGCTAGATTTGTATATTTGGGTGTCATCAGCGTACAATTGGTGAGACACTGGATGATGATCTATGACACTTGAGATCGGCTGAGTGTACAGAATCAAGAGAACAGGTCCAAGAACAGACCCTGTAGAACACCACAACATAGATCAACTGGGCTGGAGTATATTCCATTTGCAGATACAATTTGTGTCCTGTTGACCAAGTAGGACTTGAACCACAGTAAGGCTGTATCATGAATGCCAAATACATGCTGGAGACGGTGAAGTAATATATCATGGTCTATTGTGTCAAATGCTGCAGACAAATCAAGGAGGATGTGGACTGTAATCTTTCCGCTATCCAACGCAGAGAGAATGTCATTAACTACTTTTAGAAGAGTAGTTTCAGTACTGTGGCAAGGGTGATATGCAGATTGTACATTTCTAAAACGACTGTTTGAATTTAGATGAGATACAAGCTGGGATAGAACAACCTTTTCTAAGATTTTTGATATGAATGGGAGATTAGAAACTGGGCGGTAGTTCTTTAAATCGTTATGGTCTAGTGTTGGTTTCTTCAGCAGAGGCTTTACAATGGCAGTTTTGAAAACTGATGGGAATTCCCCGGATGAGAGAGGTATTAATAACATCAGTTAGTGAAGGCAATACTGGATCTAAGCACTCAAGCAGCAGTGATGTTGGAATTGGATCAAGTTCACATGACTTTGGTGCACTCTTCATCAAGATTGTACGTACAAAATCCATAGAGACAGGTTCAAATACTGCTAATGGTTGCCGCTCAAATTCTGTATCCCAACTGTATGGTGACGACGAGTCAGTTGAAATTGTGGTGTCAAGCGTATCTCCAATGGTTTGTACTTGGTCACGGAAGAAATTTGCAAACATGTCCGGAAGGACGACTGGAGAGAAGGTAGTTGGAAGTGGTGTTGATTTGTTCCTTGACATTAGCTTGTTAGTAATCTCGAAGAGCTCTTTGCAGCTGGAACTTTCATGATCTTAGTAGTGTAGTGGGCTGATTTCGCTACATGGACTATATTTGTGACATTCTTCTTAGCGACTTCATAGATTTGCTTATGAATAGTGAGTCTGGTGGAAAGCCAGAGCCTCTCAGCTTTACGGCGATCTCTTTAACACAATTTTCCAAGACGCGGGTATAACACTATCATACAGAGTATATAATTTTTAATTCATGCTCTACCGAAATTCGAACCCCGGTGACTACAAAAATCGGTTTGCCTGCATGACCATCCATATACCCTCTCGACCACGAAAGTACATCTCCAAACATCATGCAACAAGGTATTCTGGTATATGCATGCATGCGTAGCCAATATAATAATCTATTCAATGATTTAATCTCTCTTATTACGCATTCACTTATTTGTTTCGGCAGAAATAAATGTATATAAAGGTTATTGCAATAATATAGATCGGTACCAAAAAGAACGGAAAGTTCTATCCCTGAATCCTGCAGGAGAATTAGTATGATAATAGTGATTTATACTTTTGCTACAGATCCAGGTTAATAAACTTTAACTCCCCCACGACTTTGTCCACACATAACTTTCACGCCCAGGTTATCAACAGGTGCATATGCAAGAGGAAACTCAAGGGTGAATGATTTAACCTAGATTAGTAACCAACAAAGCCGCTAGTATCACACTAATCAGTACACGGTCGACAAGTACATACCCATTCACAATGTTCACTGACCACAGTCCACGGTCTTACTGTCCAAGCCCACTATTGTCATACGCGCATCTGATATTTTCCATTGATATAATAAGTAGAGACTCGGATTCAACTAAGATACGACGATTGGACATTGTCTCAAAATAGTGTTAAACCAACAACAACAACAGAATGAAAAGCTAGTACCAAACCTGAAAAGTGAAAACACAGTGTAGTTCACATATGAAATAACCAGCAGTATCTGCGATTGAAGATGCGTGAAGCACGGATCGATCGAGTGGTAATGTTTTGTCAGAGCGCTTGGATGGCCTCTTTCATTAAAATGGATACAAACCAGGTTTCGCAGTAACCAACGAGTCTGAAATGCACATTTACAAACCCATGACCAATGCTCCGTTTGGCAAAGATATGGAGAATCTTCCATAAAGTATTAGCGTTGACCTTGTCCGTCAGAGTGAACAAGGCAACCTTCGAAGGTTTATTGCTGACCCAACCTTCGAACCTCGGAAGATCTTCGATGTTGAATTCATTGCCGCACATTGTACAACATAAAAACTGAAGCTGACAAAGCCTGTCTACGTTGAGTCGTCAGTGCTGCAATCATGTACGCTGCTCATGTACGACTTATATTATCAGAAGATAAACAAACTCGTGGTACAGTGATAACATCAAGATGCAATACACAGATCTAAAGTCCTTGTTGATCCATATTACTACCAATGATAATTACACAAACATGAGTGAGGCATCGTTTGTAATTGAATGTCACAGAACTGAGTATCTGAAAAGTCATTCACTAGTTATAAATATTAAATGGGTGTTGCTAAGTGTAAAGTTGGCAGTTTTCTTTATTATCTTTATTATTGCTTCAGCAATTTTTAACCCGGTTGAGACTGTGGTTTCACTACTTAGTGCTTGCATAACTGATGGAAGTCGAGTTACCCACTCGCACGATAGAGTCTGAGACAAGATTAATAATTCCTGTGCGTACTGATGCCCAAATTAAGGTTCCGCGAGTGCACGGTTAAATCGTTAAGCAATACGTTTCATATTAATATATTGGACATGAAACCACAACCTATGTTTGTTAACAACGTAACAACGGCTGTGAGAAGTGCTTTGACTTGGACCACTTACATCAGCCCTGATCATCTTAGCGGCTTGTGTGTGAGAGCTCAATATTTAGACATCGACAGCAGAGCCGTTTGCACCTACTGCCAATATATGCACGCATTTGTAATCTGCGTCCTTGTACAGTGATCAGGACGATGTATCGTGGTTGGCTTTTTGACATACAAAAATCGATGGGAAATATTTCTTGGTTCGGGTAGGTAAGTATGCAACAATGTTTGTTTGTCTAACCATGCTCCGGTAACCTTTCCAAAAACGGTGGGACTGTAGTATATAGTATTTATGCTTATTATCAAAATGTTCTATCTCAAGTGCACTCTTAGCCTTCATACCTGCTTTGATGATCTATATGGCAATATGGCAATTCATTCTCCGAGTGTAGAATTTTGTCGCGTTTAAGTCATGGACGAGATCCATACCATCTGATGGACATGCACGGACATCTTTTGATGCTTGGTACGCGAGACGATGTCACCAACATGCAGCATCGATGTATTTTATAGGTACTTAGAATCAAGTATTATATCCAGCGGTACTGCAGGCCCACTTTTATTACATCCAAGAATCCACTTTTATTACATCCAAGAATTACTTTTCACCAGAACATTTGCTCCACGGTGGGTGTCCCGGGTAGCTTCGCTTACACATCAGTGACATCACCGCAGTCAATATTTTTAAAACTCCTTTGTTTTTACCACTGGACGTGGGCCTGCCTGCCATTAATTTGAACTCTATTGCTCACATCGAAGACAAGTCATAGCAATGGCTTCTCTACCATTATGTGTTTGAACCATGAATCTCTATTATTCTCAACCTTCTGGAGCATGCAAATTCAATAGCTGCTGACCTGAATATTCTATTTTGACTTTGACTTTGATACACATCTGTTCTGGAATCTATTCACATTTTCAACATCATAACGTCAGTTAGCCAACCCACCCATAAGCATGGTCACATTTGGAACTCAATTCTTCATAGACCTGATGATAATATTATACAATCATCATTGATGTCCCACGAACTTGCATAATATTACCGGCCAATGTGGGTATGTGAGAAAGCTTGCCAGTAGCTTCTCTTGGGTCGGTGGTTCTTTCCAGGTCTTTCCCGGGTTATTCCTCCACCATTAATACTGGCCGCCATGTATAGCCTATCGTGTGCTGAAAAATGGCGGTAAACCCTACAACAACAACAACAACAACAGCATAATATTACAATTGCGTCATATGCCATATCATCGTATCAGTCCCTAACTATCCATCTCTGTTTGCTACTACGATAAACTTCAGCATGTTAAATAGAACCAAACTAATGCATGACGTCCAAGCAAACCTAACAACTTCTTTATCACCTACAACAGTACAACATGAGAAGTGCTTGCATTTATTGCTTGTTAAATATGCCGCAACAACCAAGTGCAGAGTATCAGTTCAGAAGACTTGGAACAGTACCAGAAGAGCCCAACGAGAAACTGCCACCTCAATTATTCATCGACGAAAATTGAGATGTGAATTTTAATAATCCCATACGTTTCGCCGATAACAGGCCCTTATGCAGGGAAGCTATCTGTGAAACCCGAACTAAGAAAAGAAACAAAAATCCCTTTAGAAAGAATGATCCAAATTGATATTTTGGGAGTTATGGGAGAAAACAAAGCTACTGTTATTAAGTGAAGTGTTTTTTTTTTTATATAACTGCCATCGCAAAAGTTAACGCATGCGACGCTGATAATGGAGTTTTAATGTGGAAATATTATATTGATTAATACCTCCAACACATATCCTCAGTAGAAAACAATCTCTGCAATATCAGCCACCACAACAGTAAAACATATGTTATAAGAATGAAATATATCACAGATGTCAATCAATCAAGCCACTTCGAAACTAATGACACGAAGAACTTATTGCATATTATCGAAGCATAAACAAACGAGCGTACTCTCTTAGAAAGTCGCATCAATATTATAAACAATTGTTTTTGTGTTGCCAGCCTTTTTGAGAGAGCATCGCAGGTATTGCCAGCACTGGCAAGTTCATCAATCCATTACTACTGATTATTTCTGGTGTGAATTGGTACGCAGGCTGTTTTCAGAAATGTGGATCCAGATCTTCAAAACAAAATAATTACGTACAAGTTCACGTACATCACGTAGACTTAACTTCTGTATACGATCTAGAGCTGCTTGCGTTGTGCCACATTCAACGTGGCAGATTTGGTCATAAATTCTTATGAATCACAATAATAACTTATATTACTTCGGTTTCCGTGTCTCTAATTCAAGTACAGTCTGTCGTAATTTTGATTGTTTTGTCGTAACCTGGCACGCGAACGATATAATCGAAGGTGATCTTAAATATCTTAAACATCGTCCATGACGAAATTCAGGATGCTTCGAAGTGAATTAATCAATCCCGAAAGAAATACAGTCAGGCTGGACTTAGACTCATATGATATCGTGGCCATATAGTCTTTAGGCAGACCATTCTGTAGGAACAACGCAAATTCTGTTTCGATAGATTTGCCTATGTCAACAAAATGATCGTAATCACAAAGGAATACTGTCATGAATATCACGATCGGATCCTTCTCACATTTGCCTTATTCTTTATTTTGAAATTTTATTGTCATACTCTGGGTAAAATCCAAGTTGACCTAGTGAACACATTCGTAACATATCGCATCTACAAGCAGATCTTACGATGTTATGACACAAACCTCAAGGCAGAATAATACTTGAGACAAATGATAGTCAAGCAGGTTGCTGACATCTCTTTCAAAAAGGACACATGAATACCAGAACCAAAACTGTATTGCCTTCTACCATACTAACCGTCTAGTCTCTATCTGAAGCCGTCGAGACTTATGAGACAAATGTCGTTGCCAGTAACATTATCGCATGTATTGATCTCAGTATAATTTCTGATGACAGGCCCAAATGATGGCAATGTAATATTACGCAATCTTTTTGCTTTCCAATCGTTTTGTTTATAGCTATGTCTTCATGAAATGTTAATGGACACGTACAAAAACTGTCGACAGCGCATTGCCGCCTACTGTGGCATAACCGAATACTATTATGTTGACACCTCTTTCAACTGATGTGGTTTCACAAATATATCAACGATAGCTCTCAAGTGCACTATTATCATGTATCATTTCTTCAAATGAACACAAAAACATGCTAATGAGTAACGGTGTATAGGATGGGAGCATATGAGCCTGAAACATATTTTTTTCTTATGTGTGTGGAAAATATTTTAGTTCCCTTATCGGCCATGGAATATCGGAATAGCCTATCCACTGCGCCCGATTGCAAGTGTGAACGCTTTTTGGAGGCGAGTTTTGAACCCATAACGTTATCAACTTCCCGGAACTGTTTTACTGTGTTGACATTGGAAGCTAAAACAGCCATTATAATTATCTCTAAGCTCGAATGTCATGACAGAGTGACCAACCCCGTGAAACCCCGTACCACGCAATAGCTACCCTATATAGAGACTTAACGTTCTATATAAATACGAACTATACCGCAATGCAATGTTTGTAGTCAGGACAACGAGATGATAAGAGAGATTTCGGGCAGGGAAGGTAACTCATGCTACCTTAAAATATAATGCAGCTGGGGAGGTAACTCTTGTGCGGCTTCCATAATCTTTATTTACAATCATTATATATCTGAATACATTTCAACGTGATCTGAATTCATAAGCATCAATTTGCACCGTTAGTCTAGAAATATGCGTTCACGAACAGGACATTAAAATCGGTGACCAAAGTGAAAATCAAAGATAAAACTTGCCTTGATAATCCGGAAAATAAACTGCCCGAAATAAAGAAAATTCGAAGAATAATATATGAAATTAAAGTCAGTCGGATAACACAGATTCAACTACGCAAACTTGGAGGTGTCATTTTATCAGTCTCTCATTGGTGAAAATCTAGTGGCTCGATAAATTTAGAAAATCATCACGTTATCATATTTGCGGATAAACCTAAAGTAGAACCGCTCCGGTGGCCTAGTGTCCGCCTCGGATGCGGGAGGTCGTGGGTTCAACCCCCAGCCGAGTCATACCAGAGACTTACAATAATGGTACTAACAGCTGCCTCGCTTGGCGTTCGGCCTGGTGTCAGGATAATGTGACTGGGTGGGACGTCATGCTACATGACTGCGGCATGATGCCCCAGCGCTAGATATCACTATAAACTGCCACATTGCAGACATCGTAGCGAAATGACTCAAAAATTGTTAAAGCTACGTTAAAAATCAAAATCACATCCTCCCGCACAAACCTACCATAGGTAACAATGCCGACGGGTGTTGGTAATTAAATAAACACGCCGGGATCATTGTATTAGTTTATCTTGTTATGCATATTTGATTTAATTTATATTTGATTTAATTTATATTTGATTTAATTTAATTGTTTGTAAGTTTTAAAATCTTTTTATTTTTATTTCATTATATGTTAAGTAATGTAATTTTGATTACTGGAATTTGATATTTTCCAGAAATTACTTTGACCTGACTGTTTAGTCGACAACACCTAAAAATAGAACTTTGTATCTTTTTACTGATTTACTTACATAGTTTCTGACCATGACTGAGAACCAAGTAAACACTATCTTTTTTTAAATTTATTGTTGGAGACATAGAGTGATATTGAGGCTGTACTGGAATACATGAACTAAGACATGTACATAGCTTTTAAACTGTTCTGTAATGTGATCACGTGACCCTCATACGGGTATCTATTTTGCGCCTTATTTGACTGTATAACCTTTGCTTATAGAGAAATTAGTCAGTTGGGACTTTACATTGGAAAGTGTTTTGTTTGTGACCAGTTTGGAATTACATTTTAATTTTTATTCAAATTATTTCGATTCTAACAGATTAATTCTGTTCGCTGGAAATATTTAAGTGTTCAGACAGTATTCTTGGACAAAGACATTTCTTTAAATTTTATTCGGAAATTTAAACACCGTAATATTGTTTGTGAACCAACAAAGAACTGTAGACACAACAACACAACAATACGAGCAACAGTATATGTAATCGCCTTCCATTTCGGAATTTTCGTCGAGACTCGAATTCACTTGAACATTTAATTACTAGGACTTCAAAAATTTAATTCGTGGATTATTCTTGAATTATGTTTGGATTTGATTCTTAAAACCGTAAGTTCTTATTTTTTCATTTTTTTATTGTTTTTATCAGGGAAACAAATTATTTGTTAAATTTTTTAAAGTTTGTTGTTTTCACTTTTCCTTTGTTATTGTTTATCTAAGCATTAGAGCATAAACACGTAAAATAAGTATATATATATATATATATATATATATATATATATATATATATATATATATATATATATATATATATATATATATATATATATATATATATATATATATATATATACCTAATGGTAGGTTTATGGACGAGTTGTTCTGCCATATATATATATATATATATATATATATATATATATATATACGGCAGAACAACTCGTCCATAAACCTACCATTAACGAGCTATGCATATATATTGATAAATTGATGCTGTTGATGTCTGACCCCTATTTTGTTTGATTAACACTGGAAATGAAGTCAATGAGAATTAGTTACACTGGTAATCAAATTTCCCGCTCTAAGCGCGGAAAATAACAAGTATTTAGAAAAATCGTTAACTCTGTAATTGAAAATTATGGTGAAGAGAGGTCCGATCGTCATATCCTTTCACAAAATGTACCTCGCATGGTGCGTGGAAAGTCTCACATTCTCGTCACAGAAATGTTTTCGTTGGCATAGCAAGTGAACTCAAATGCGCAAATAAAAACATGTAATACAGCCTTCAGTCATACATGTATTAATATTTATCTCTTTAAACAACTAATCATGATTCAAATTATTTCTGAGATTCCGTTTTATTATAAGAAAATTGAATTCTTTTTCTTTTGGAATATAAGGCGAGAAAAGTTTGGTTCTTAGCGTACTTTATTTCTGCAATCAGATAGTTTGGAATTATCCTTTATGCCACTTATTCTCCGAATGAGAAACCAATGAAAAATACTCGGGCTATCGTTCGGAATGAATTCCAGTTTATAAAACACTATTTGCTTAATACAAACAATTACTTGAAAATTTTTCAAAAATAGGTATCAAATACGTATCAAATACACACACACTAAAGAAACACTTATTAAAACTTAAAAAATTGTGGACCTGTCAAGAAATTACACGACTGTCAGAATTCGAACCTATGCCTTTATATAATATAGTCTTTGAGACCGACGATATTGGATACGTACTCATATCCATAGCAAACAATGCAATACGAATAACAGTCCTTTCAAGTGACCTGGATGCAGCAAGTGATCACGTTTGTCAAGGATTGGTTAATATAAATATAACAAATTGACTGCAAACAGTGCAAAGCCTAAGCGCTTTTGACTCTTAATGAGTCTTTTTCAAAGGCAAATACAAAACATAGACAAGACAAACAAATAAAACAGACAAACCGTTGCTTTTTAAAAAAAACTTTAATTGACTATGACTTGTTGCGGATGCTGAAAGATATTTTATATTTCTAGGTCAATATCAAATATCTTTCAGCATCTGCAACAAATCGTCCGATCTAATTGACTTTTATGGTGTTGACGTAGAAAAGGATGAAAATTCGAGACAAGATAATGAAGTTCTACTTAAGACAGACCTTTTCAATACATTAGCAATTATCAATAGCTTGAAGGAGTGTGTATTTCTGTACCTTCATTAATTTTGTGAGAATATAATCATCCCTGCCTGCTTTAAAACCAGAACAAGTCGAAAACGGGAGACCTTCTAAGGTAAATATAAGGGTTGAAACTATGTGTTAAAGATATTGAGTTGATACAATTTTCTTCTATCTAAAATTTATTCCTAATTATTCAACATCAGTTAAACCATTAATGAAGATAGTTCACACTTTCCTGCAACTATTTTGCCCGGTTTCATATATCAAATGCGCCCTAATTTATTTCATCCGTTCCTCTTTTCCGCGTTGACGTAGGAACGAATGAAAATCGAAACAATAAAATTAAACATTACTTAGGACAGACTTTTCAATAAGTTGACAATTATCTTGGCTTCGTGGGATTTTTTTCTAACCTTTATTTTTTTCTGAAAATATAATCTATTCCTGCTTTAAATCTAGTGTAAGTGGGTAATTAGAGAATTGCATGGCTGTCGAAACGGATTTTTTCTCTGTTGAAACCTGATACGTTTATCAAAACTTATGTATAGTTGATGAAAATAGCTTTCTATTTGAGAGGTTTGCCTAATTACTAATCATTGTCGAAACCTTTATCGAAAATCAATAAGCTTTTGTAAATATTACGGGTCCATTTTAAAGAGGTAAATGTGATATAACTAGGAAATTCGAGAACTTAATTAACGTCAGAATAACGTTAGAGTTATCTAACAACACATTAAAATTTGCTTAGATTGCACATCGCATTCATCGCCATCTTTCGACACAAGAAAACAAAAATATCGAGATTTTAAAATAAAGAAATAAATATTTCAGATGACGATAATGATGATTGTAACGAAAGTAAGGAATGCGGTCACTTTAGCGCCAATTGGAATTAGCATTACAAAACCCACTGGGCCACTTTTGGCGTCAACATTTTTAAAATCACCCTGGGCCACTGTACCGTTAAAAGAAAAGGTTGAGTTTTATATAGGGACAACAGGAATGGAAAAGGTGGGTCACGTCACGGTACTAGACATTGGCAACAATGTTGCAAGGGTCTGACATAAATACGCAATACTCTAGATAGAGACAAATACAGTAGAGAAATTGACATAGATGTATAACACATAGACATAAACTGATGAACATCAATCTATCACACCTAAAATATAAAATCGGCTATAACTTTTTTTTAAGGAAAAGAGACTAAATGTGTTTGGAGGTAATCCTAAAATATAAAATATAAAATCGACTAAAATTTTTTTAAGCAAGAAAGCAAATCTCAAATCTTTTCAAGTTAATAGAGTGACGCTGAAAAGGGCCTTTGTGTTTCTTCTTCTTGTTATTCTAGTGTCTTCCGTTCTCCACCATCTTCTTAGTTTTTATATTGCTGTTGTCTTCTTTTCTCGCTTACATTAGCTTCATATATTATCTACTATCCACACAAAAGGGAAGGGTAAAAAACCCAATATCTACTATCAGAAAACCAATTATCTACATTAAAAAAATCTACTATCCACACAGAAGGGAAGAAGAAAAAACAAACACCAAATATACTATCCACACAAAGTACGCAAACGCGTACAAACACAATGTCTACTATCCATACAAACCAACGCGAACGCATACGAACACAATATATTCTATCCAGACAGCGTATGCGAACGCGAAGAAACACAAGATCTACTATCCACACAAACGTACGCGAACGCATACAAGCACAATATATACTATCCAGACAACGTACGCGAACGCATATAAACACAATATCTACTATCCACACAAACGTACGCGAACGCATACAAACACACACTCTACTATCCACACACGGGAAGAGGAGACACGAACCCCAAATATACTATCCACACATATGTACGCCAAGGCATACGAAAACACATTCTACTATTACACATGGGAAGGAGAAAATAAAAACCCCATACATACTATCCACACAAACGTACACGCACGGATACAAAGACACACCCATATCAAGAAAGTAGTGAGTGTTTATAATGACACTACTCCACATACACACCAACTGGCAATTTAAATGGTCTTTTTTCTAGAGATCTGCGTAGCCTTGAGAAGGGCTGTTTTATTTTGAATGTCAGATACTTACTGTTGGCACCTCCCAGGCCGGGCACCACAGATGCATCTTCTGCTCCAGTCCTGCTTCCAATTTACATTTGTTCTTAGGAGCACAAAAGCGGGTTGAGTGGCCTCATCATCCCGGTCTTCATTTTGCAGAATATTGAAGACTTAAAGTGGTCCCCTTATCTCTGGTACATGTATTGGATGTAGTTGTGGTTGTTGTTGACGTTGCTTTGGTACTGGTAGTGGCTGTAGTGCTTCTACTCGTTGAGGTGCTGCTACTCGTCGTGGACGCGTCCTCACATCCGGCTTGACCTTACATATAGGTCTTAGCAAGAGGTGAGGCAGGATTCATATTTTCTTTTCCTCTTCTTCTTTTTTATTTTTTCCTCTTCCTCTTTCTCTATCCTAGATCGTTTGGCTATGGTCTCTATAGCTATATCATTTAAAAGCCGCTTGGCATACTCCATGTGCATCTGAAGGTCGATCAATTAGTGCAATTCTGCTGATGTTAACGTGTGAAAGCTGGGTAGCCAGACTGGTCGGTTGGTCGGTCGTTTTAATTAGAGTCATATTCGCCCATACTGGTTAATGCCTCAGGTGGGGCTGATTGATTTTTTCGAGGGGGAAGGAATTTTGCCACCTTTCACAACGCATTAATACACTGATAGAGTGCTGTTTGATAAGCCGACAGGTCGTGGGACAATAAATCCCTTTCGACCTACATGAAAGGCTATCTTGAGTGGGATTGGACACTACACGCACTCAAGACAAAAAAAAATGTATGTGTCTATATTACTACAGGATAAGACGTCTCGCAGGATTAGGTAATGATCTTATAACGTCACCCGGGTTTTGTGAGTATAAGATCATCGCCGTACCTGACTGACCAATGCTTCGCTTTATATTTGCAAGCGCGGACGTGAAGGAAAATAGCCCCTGATACCAAAATTTACTAGGCCCATTTTATCACAAGAAACGCGCGGTTTTCAAACAGTGATCGTTCTCGTGTTTCCACATTTCCACCACTTGGTATCATTACCGCTTTAACTTCAAGCGATGCTGACAAGTGGTCTGGTACACGTCTTCTATGGTCCGTGGTAACAAATGATTTTTAGTACCATGTTGAGGGTAACAAAGGAGAAATTTGTGAAATAAGCATCCGTTAAACTCGTACGCGATCTTGGGTTTTTCTAAGTCCCAACCACGCACCGAATACCTTTCAATGGTCTTTTCGCCTCCTCCGTTTCGGGCATGTTGCATCCATTTGTCTTCCTTTTCGCACAAGTAATGTAGCCAGCGTAGGGCTTTGACCGAGTATTGACGTTTGACAAAGTTCATCGTTTGAGGGCTTATGACAGCCAGGGTGTTTTCAGGCATGAATCGTTGGCTGTACAATAAGGAACACTCTGTGTTAATGGTGCATGTTTCTTTCAAAGGATAGATTCCTCCGTGTTCCAGGAACAGTTCTCGAAAGTTTCCACAGCACTGTTGTAAATGTCCACGTCGGAACGACAATAATTTAGCATTTCTTCCTGAAAGTCGAAGGGGTCCGAGGCACGAGTTTGATACCAAACGTTGTTCGGTACACATGTTGTATGGGTCGTAGTAGTGAGCCTCAGGCAAATCTGGTAGAACGGTGTGGTGATTGGCTGCGTTATTGAAAAAGTGTGGAAAATAGCCTTTGCCTATATCTGTCAGTTTAAGCGTTTAAGGCATTCGATTCAAAGTCATGGCCAAGTAACTCATCTAGTCTTTAAACTGCACTTGTCCCACTTGCATAGAAATATTTTTGGCTCCGTTCAAAGTCACTTTAGGAAGTTTGGTAATTTGTTCATTATAGCATCTGAGAAGAAATTGACCGTCATATCCTGAGAAATTGTGAGCCATTACCGTGACATGGCGATGACAATCTCCGTAAGGTTCGATGTACTCTTGACTCCATGTCTGGTCGATTGGGTTTAAGATCCATTGGGCGAAATTGGACAGCGCGTTGGTTCCCGAAATAGTTTTTTTTACGTCCTCCAGGAATCTTGCTACAGTGAGGGCAGTGACTAAAGATATGTTCTTGGTATGCACTTCTTGCACGCTCAGTGAGTCACTCAGAAATTAGAAATTAGTCTCTCGAATGCATTCGAAATCGAAAAAGATGAAATTGCCTTTCTTCTGGTCATCTACCTTCTCTTGTTTGGGATGGTATTTTTGAATCTAGCATTCGTGTTCCAAGTCCACAATTTGGCGACAAATGTACATCGTTTCTTTCTGAACATACATCTGCCTTGGCACTATTGATACGTAAGCCTTGTCCACACGTAGGACACAATCTGAGCAGTTGGCAAACACTTTTTTGCTGTGAACCTTGCGTTTTCAAATGTTGTTGGTAACATGTAGGGCTGATAAATGTGCGCTGACAAGCAGGGCAATGCACTCGTTCTTGCCCTCTAAGACAGGGTTTAGAGGCCAAACATCCCTCACATTTATGTCCACAATGCTTGAGTTGCTCTTAATTGTTATAGCCATTGTTACATTTCTCACAATAATATCTGTATCCCAGGAATCCAGTGATACTGGTGATGGCATATAAATGTTCATCGTGATGATAGACGTGAATGTATTTTCCGTCTATGAAATCTTTGTCACGAAACACTTCTTTAGCGTGTACTTTCAAGTTGTAGCATAGAGCTAAGACATCTTGCAAATTTTGCATTTCAGGAATGCCACAAGCGGTGTCTTTGGATATTCGCGCTTGCCATAACAGGAGTTCTGCTTTTCTTCGTTGTTTTGCTCGGTCCGATTCTTGAATAGTTTTCCAGGCTCTTTTCCTTTCTGCCGTGTAGTTCTTGTCGGCATACATTCGTCCCACCACATCTGGTCTTGAGAGTTGTTGATTTGGATGAGGCTCCTTTTGGTGCTGCGAAGGGCGTCCACTAAAAACACCTTTTTTGCGTCCTGTCCCTTGGGGAAGAGACAAGTGGGTCATGAACAGTGTCGCATTTCCATCGGTGATGTGAAACGTATCGTTTAATTGTTGCACGTGTTGAATCTTGTCAATGACGTTTGAAGGTGACAAATATTGCCGGGTATTCAATCTCGATCATAACCGGGGACATCAAACTGTCGTGATGAATGGAAAGTCTCAAGCGATCGTCTTCTTTGGCTTCACATTGTCCTTTCAGTGTGGTTAAGAAAGAATCCCACACATCGGTGATGAACTCTTCGTTTTTCTCCATCGGTACGTCGGACTTAAAATATTTAAACTTCACCATGTAAGTGTAAGGCGTAGTTCTAAATTTTCTAGAGGAGAGCTCTTGTGGTCGTACTTTTAAGGGTTTACTAATGGCGGTGAACTTTGGCTGGGTGTAGACTCTCAGGGTTTGGATTAGAACCCAGTCATGTCATCTTCAAAATTGCTGGAGTGAACTTTAGCCAATACTTCAGCTACCGTGCGAGCTGATTGTTCACGTTTCTGTCTCATAATGTCTTCTTATTTCTCCACGAAATGATGCGATCGTTTCATCGTGACCGCAAAAAAGTCAAATGACTACATTTTAAACACTATGGGCCCTATATCAATGTCAGACCAGTGTTTTCCGTACCTAAAAGGTCAGTGTCTTCCCTTCCAGTATTCATTTCACTCTCAAACCTACCAGAACGATGGAAGAGCCAACACAGTTTGAACTTCTGATCAACGCTTTGCGAGGTGTCATACGAAAGTTTTCTTCAGACAAGCCGACGGGCTAATCCCCCTCCTTTCGAGATACAATTCATGATACTTGCTATATATGTAATAAGAAAGTGCATTGATTTACAGAATGTCCAGACCGTCAGAAATCAGGACAGGTATCATAAGAGTCAAAAGTCAAGATACATCTTATTATTGTCAAGAGAAAGGACATTGGTATTGAGACTGACCTGAGAAACAACATCAGCGAAAGGAAGAGAGGGCTGCGAACATATAAGAAGAAGAGGTAATATCCAAAAAAGGAAGATCCCAGACACGTCCAGAAAGAGAAAAAAGAGAAGAAAAGAAGACGAGGAGAAAGTGAAGAAGAAGAGGAGGAAAACATGTGATAGTGAAGAAATTGAAAAAACAGAGAGTGAAAATATACAAAATGTATGAACGGTTCAAAGTGTTGTGTTGTGAAATGGATTGTAAAATTTTGTACCATAATATAACAGAAAGAAAACGTAAGTGTCTTTTGGTTTTGATTTTTAGAATAAAGACCCAAACTTACTCACTAACACACGTTCGTCCTGGGTAAAAAAAAAGGATTTTGGGTTTTAATTGATTTTGGAAAGAAAATTCTATCTCTTTGCGAGAGAAGTGGATGGCCATGAAAAGGACCGTTTGGAGCTTGCTATTTGTTTAATATAAAGACAAACAAACTCAGGAACGGTGAGCAATCAACTTAAACTGCATTAAGCCTTTGCCACGGCCAAGTCCTACTTCTCGACCTGCTCCTGTCGACGATTTGGTAGAAATCATCAGGGGTGGTATCTCAGGAGTAGTAACAGGGTTGGGTTGTTTGGCTCGGGAAGGTCTTTTTCTCTTGGGACGTTATAAAGAAGTCTGATACATTTGTTTCAGACCCCTTAGCTTTGCTACAGTGACCGTCACCGTTTGATTTTCACTGTCATCCTTCTTTCATAAACCTTGTTTTTTTTTCTGCTTCTTCTTCTTCCTGTGGTTTGCTTCTACTTGGCTCCTCTCCTTCTCGATGTTGCTGTTGAAGGAGAAAATCTTGTTCTGCTTCTTTCTGCTGCTGTACAAATTTCTCCAATTCTTCTTTCTGTCTCTGGTAAGGATAGAGAAGGTTGCGAAGGTGATGGTACAGGAACATATTCGTGCGAAGAAGAGAGAAAATCCAATAAATCACAATTAAAATTGGTCTCTTTTGGAAGTAGGACCGTGTTGACTTTGGTAGCTGCTACTTGCCATCACTTCCTGTGTCAACGGCCGATGACCAAAATTCATCGTCTTCTTAGTTTCCGTCATGTTTGAAAACTCTGTCTCATTGATTCACTGCGTACAGAGCTAGCGCATTTATATAGTGAATGTGACGTCTCAAGCAGATCTCATAGGATAGGAAGACAGACTCCGCACTGTGACTGAAGTTTGTAACGCGTATTCGGATTGGGGAAAAAACTCAATCCGTTTCGATTCGCTCTTTCACTATAAATAACACTGGTTCAATTCATTCCCTCCACCTGTTCTGGTATGGACCATCGTTGAATCATCTACCCTCGTATCGTCGATGCTGTTCCGCACGGACTTACCCATGTATGTCAAATCATCATGTACAACCATCAAGATCAACGATACGAGCGCTTGGAAAAGAAGGATCTATGTGGATAGACAAGGCTGTCTCAAGAGAGTCCTCATATACGGGCCATAAGTCAATAGAAGTTTGAGGAAGGGAAGACGACATATGCGATGCCTTCTGTGTTAACGGAATGATGTTAACAAAAAAATAAACAAACAAAAAAAACCCACACAGGGGCCCTTTTCAAGGATACTTCACTGCCTCCATAAAATTTGCTTTCTTGCCTAAACTATTTTTTGTTGATTTAATCTCTTGCCTAAAATTTATTTAGTCGATATTATATTTTAGGTGTGATAGATTGATGTTCATCAATATATGTCTATGTGCTATATATGTCTATGTCTATATCTCCTCTGTACTTGTTTCTACCTAGAGTAGCGCTTATTCAGTTCAGACCCTTGCAACATTGTTGCCAATGTCCAATACCGTGACGTGACCCACCTGTTCCATTCCTATTGTCCCTATATAAAACCGAACCTTCTGTCTTATCGTTATAATGGTCCAGGATGATTTTAAAAATGTTGTCGCCAAAGTGGCCCATGGGGTTTTGTAATGCTAATTCCCAATGATGTTAAAGTGGCCCCGTTCATTACTAACGAAGTTTGATGTCATAATCGTTATAGTCTGAGTCATTCAAATTTCATTTCAGGACAAATATCTTTTGCGTGTCCCACAAGATTCTATAAATACCAACGCCCTGGGAAATATTAGTCTATTTGAGTTAATAACTGTTGATAACTTAAATATATTTCTAAAGCATATTGAGTGCTGAAGACATTATTTTTACAGAAAGTGGTTCCTCAAGAACAGTATAGGAAATGGAGTGAATGTTCATTTTATCCTGTTGTTGTTGTCTTGGGTTTAACGCCATATTTAGGAGCATGATATGCTATATACTGCGACCAGTATAACTGATGGAGGAAGAATTGGGAAAAATCCTGGTTAGAACCAAAGAACCCACGTGATGGTATTGACAAGTTTTGTTACGTTCCCACATTGGTCAAGCTCGAGACTCCAATCCACGCTGACAGAGATAAGATGGCAGTGATAAGTAAGGCGAGCGCGTTAGAACACCATCATCATGGAGAGGAATATATTGAGTCATAGATGTGATTAATAATAATAATAATAATAATAACAGCAATATCAGCAGCAGCAACATCTTCAAGAAGAAAATAAGTAACCACAAAAACACAGTGATACTAGTGACCATCATATCGACATAGCATTGCCATCATTATCGTCATGGTCATCAGAATGTAAGAATTACGACCATCCCCACCCCATCCCCGTTTTATGGTTTCTGTGTAAACAGTTCTTAAAAAAACAACACACTGTACAACTGATACATATATATATCTTGGATTCTTTTCTTACAACACGATTTTCAAAATGAAGCGGAGGATCGAAATTTGAGCAGCAGCTTTTTGATCAGCCGCTCTAGAGATTTAGTTGTACACATACCGACATTGGCAACACACACACACACACACACACACACACACACACACTTATGCCGGCTGATGGCTTTTGTGATTGTGTGTAACGTAGCTGATGGGAGATTTACTGAAAATTACTGGTTTTCAAATACATTTATGTAATTAATATTGTATTATATTGGTACTATTTGCAATTGTGCTATTCTAAAGTTAGATACATGCCAAACGGAAATTACACAAGACTGAGTATGGATTTGATTCTACAGACACAAAATAAAAATCAGTTTGCTTACATTGTGACCATCTGAGTCTTCCTCATTTACCAATATACACTGCTGTCGGGCATTTCTGCGCACCTAAGGTTTTCGTTTCCAATTTTGAAGCAAAACGCACACCGAATTCGAGCGATTGACAAAAAAAAAAAATAAATAAAAAAAATACAGCAATGCTTACCATTCGAAAAGATGCATTTGTCACCAGAATACTCTGTTCAAATTAATATTAATTTTGGACACAGAGGATACCACCCCCCTGTTTTCCTGGCTCGCGATATGTCGGCCTATTCTGCGCACATCTTTGAAAAGATGTAATATTTATCTATCGTGCTATAAAAATGAAATGTATTATTTTGGACTGTCTTTGTGAGCATTTCAGTCGAGTAATTAGGCCAGGTTTATAGCTAGTTTTGCAAAATTCAACTTGCAAATATCAATAAATGGCAAGATATATTAAGGTAACTAAACCGATCTTGTGAAAATGTTAGGAAAGTTCAACATTTTATGAAAAATAAGCTATTACGCGGAAGAGAAACAACAATGAATAGGATGTAATGTGTTTACAACGTTTTGTTGATGAGGAAAAATTACTACAGAATTTAGAAACAGACTATGTGCCGGTGAATTCGTTAAGAATTTATGTTCTAGCGGCAAGTAGACACGTTGGGTAGCAGACGATTTTGTACGTGTGGGACAACTTCTTGCAAAATGTGAAACTTGGATTAAAATACAGTTTTGTATTAAGGTACACATTTCCATCTTTTATATAATGTATTTATTTGTATGATTCTAAAAGATGCATAGTAAATCTAATGTTCTGGGTTACAGGTTCAAGAAGGTCATGGCATGGGTATTCACGTTGCCAGTTAGAAATCACATTTTTATGTGCATTTCGAGTCTAAATGTGGGATATTTTTGTACACTTTATGAATATCACTTTTCTTAATTAATGTACGATTCTTCTTTCTTGATACAAAATGGATTTTTGACCCAAAATAGCAAGTGATCCAATGTTTACAGAAATGACGTATCGTTGCGCAGAATTACCCGACGCGCAGAATACGCCGACATGGCGGTACCTAGAAAGTATTGTGTGGACGTAGTTCTAAAAATAATCACAGTTGCTAAAGATACACAACATACCTTTAACTTAAGTCGGTTCGTGATAGTTCAAACTGAAAGATTTGCTCGAGGAATTTATGTCCTTTCCACAAGTGTTTGATAATAGAATCATTTCCAAATGTGTAAGAAAAATTCTAAAACTCATTACCTATTGAGTGTAGAGCACTACGTTGACTTTTTTCGATTAGTTAACCTAATATCTTTTCAAAATGTGTCCGGAATGGAGGAAACGTCTTCTCTTTAATAAAAATTGAATTGTTTTACAGCCGAAAAGCCATTGGTGGGAAAACTGTTTCTTGAAAAGTCACTGGACCATTTAGATATCGTTCGATATAAAGTGATGCTATCATGGCCTCGACGATATATTTAACACACGCTGCCGATTTTATCACAGTCACTACTATATATCTTATATACGATGCCAATTTTATCACGGTCACTGAGATACATCTTATATACGCTGCCGATTTTATCACAGTCACTGCGATGTATCTTGCATGCACTGCCGATTTTAACACGGTCACTACGATATATCCTATATACGATGCGCATCAAAATTCGCTAATCTTCATTGTATCGTTAAAGTCAAGATAACAGGAAATAATAGGGACAAATCACTAAAGCGAACCAAAGTGAAACAAAATCAAAGATAAGAAATTAGCAAAAGCAAATACTAGTAGTGACTATGATGGTCATGCTACCACTATTACTTCTGATACTAACACCACTATCACAACCACTGTAGTGAAGAAGTGAACGGGAGAAAAGTAGGTGGTGATGCAAATTCTGATGACGATTGTGATATTATTGAATGGGTAAATTGTATCGTGTTTCAGGTAAGCTATCATAATTGTTTTTACATACCCGTCCAGTTTATATAAATAAATATTTTGTTCAAAGTATAAATATATTTGTTTGCTTAATAGCAAATAAAACATATTAAGTTTTAACTAACAATTTCAAAATCAACGATAGTCAATTTATAATGCAGAGGTAAGGTCTGGATATGAAATGGAAAATTAATAGAAGATACACTGTACTCAAGATCAAGAAAATAAAAGTGTTTTTTTTGTGCTGAAAAGTCCACATTTTGAAAATTTTATTTTCTTACTCTGCTCAGAATTACATAAATAATATTTGATATTAATGAAAATTGTCAACTTTGTTCACTTTATTAACCACTGTAAAACCATCAAGAAAAAGAAATATATTCGATAGATCGTGACAAGATTTTTGTATTAAAAATAGGTATAGTTAGAAACTTGGTGAACTTGAAAGCTGTCAGAGAAACTAAAACCAACATTACAAATGTTTAAATGTGTGGAGGTACCTAACATACATGGATCGCTCACACGCCCAAAGTTCCGCAATAAAACTTCTCAAAGCTAATAGAGAAATTATTTTTTCCAGGTGATATCTCTGTAGGAAAATGCAAAGTAATAAATACAACTGCATTCAAAGCCGGCGCTTCATCAACTCAACATGAACCTTACATTTTGTTACATGTTAAGTTTTTCAAAACAGCCATCTCCTTCTGCTTTAAACGTTTAATAAATAATGCACAACAAGAACATTTAAACGAATGCATTTTGGATCAACATAATTGCTATAAACTAAATCTTAACAAAATAAAGAAAACCAACTGTAGTGTAAATGACAAGAAAATAAATCGAGACAGGAGGAAAATGATAGGAATAAAGGATGACGTCATCTTTGGCTCATAAAGTAAGGAACCTGGAATCACGCCTGTTTATATTGTACGTGCTACCTTCAAAAGTTTATGGTATTAAATTGGTAGAATTAATGCAAGCAGTTGTTAATGCCATACAATTTTGTAAAGTGAGGCTCAGATTCTAGAAACATGAAAGTCCTGCCGCCAATTGCCAGTGAATAATATTCGTTCTGCATAGGATGTTTGCAATATACCTCCCCACAAATGAAAATTTTACCATATCGTTTTGTACGAGGACAGAATAACGATATATCTGGGATGTAAATGGAAGAACTACTTCGAATGTTAAAAGGATCCGTCAAACCGAGTTTTCGAGTTTTAAACATTGTAACAAATAACGAGTATTACATCGATATAAAAATTATGAAGACCTCTGTTTTGGTGGGTGGATGGGTGTGGGTCAAAATCAACGAGCAAGGTATCGTGCAAATGCAAGATTTATTAACTTTGGCAAGAGTTGATACAGAAAATAACATATTTACTATACAATAATGAATTAAATAAAATCTTTTGAGTATCAGACAATTTAAATTATTTGGAACACAGTCTGAAACCGAATTAAATTTGCTCAGTGGTAAAAGGGCCTCGTACTAAAGTTGATGGCTTGTGCTATCTAACCAAAACCACTAATCAAAATGCATTAGACTTAACTCTGTTCTGATTCATTTTATGCGAAACAACATAACCTTGGCTTAATGGCATGATGCTGAAGTCTTTTGAAAATATAATCATCTTCTGTTCCAACAATTAAAGATAATAAGCGACGTCTGACAGGAATATACAATAGAGAGGTTACTTTCTTCGGTCATTTAAACAAGAATCGTTTCTAAAATTACGTAACAAATTGACAACAGAATCCCTTATTACCATAGGCTAAGTCTTACAGGTAAATTAATGGATCTTAAAGGACATATGTATATGTAGATATAATATAATACATCCTAAGAAAGGTAACACAAAAACTCCCTTAGTGATGTCAGAAATGCCAATGTATTGACTAATTAGGTAGCTTAAATGATATCAGAAATGCCCATGTAGTTAGGGAACTTAAATGAAATATCCATATATTATATGAACAAAAGACCTTGGTTTAATGGCATAATGCTGCAAGTCTTTTGAAAATATAATCATCTTCTCTTCCAACAATGTTTGCAGGAATTCCCATGTATTGTCTAATTAGTGAAGTTCAATAGTTGCAGGAATTCCCATGCATTTTTTTAATTAGTGAAGTTCAATGGTTGCAGGAATTCCCATTTATTGTATAATTAGTGAAGTTCAATGGATCCAGGAATTCCCATGCATTGTCTACAATTTTGTTTGCTGTGAGAGGCAATGGGCCTCCATATTTAGTAAACGTATCTCGTCACAAAGCAGCATACGATACGAGGTATAAGGAATTATGTCTTTGCTCACGAATTTAAAAGGTCAATACGAAACCTTGGTTTACAGGGATTTTTATACACTTCTACAAGTGTTTTTGGAAACGATAATCATTACCTTCGTCTCCAACAATTAAAAATAATAGGACGTTTCAGACATGAGTAAACAGTTTATAATCTGCTTTATTGACTCATTAAAACGTACATCGTATCGAAACATATGTAATAAATGGAAATATACTATCTCCTGTATCAATAGGGAATGTCTTCCACGTATAATAATGATTCATCGACATTCGTCCAGTTATTTGTATATATAAAATGAGACATCGTTAGAAACTTTGTGATTCTAAAGACGTCTGATAAACGGACGTATTATCTAATACGCTGATCATGCTATACTTTCGTTGCCCACCCATATAGACAACTTTTAAAATATAAAATACTACCTAAATAAACAATGTTATTTATTGTGTATATACTGGAATCCGAACAAATGATTAAACCTTCCTGTAAAAGCAACAACATCTATAACGTCGACAAGAAAGGGAAAATTTGAACGAACTCCTCCAAAACCTACCACAAAATTACAAAAAACTATTGACAAAACAATACATTTCAATAATAATAATAATAATAATAATAATAATAATAATTATAATAATACTGATAATAACAATAACAATAATGATGATGATGATGATGATGATGATTAGGAAATGAATGAGGATAAATATGATAATGAAGATTACAATGATCATCGTGACGACAATAGATGTTATTTAATTTTAAAAGGGTTATTTATCTGAATAAGTCTGAATATTCCCCAACATTTTATTTGGATTCTGCCATGTTAGTTTACAACAACAAAAAATGTATTTATAGTAGCATCTTTAGTACTCACCAAAAGTGTTTTGTTATTTTCACTTCTGCATGATAATGTACAAATAATTAAGTAGTAACCCTTTACCAGATCATTATCAGAGACTCAAACATATTTAATTTAAGAAAAAATATTACTATAATGCATAAATCACAAAATACAGATTTTAAGACTGTGCGAGGCCGAATTAAATTTGCTCATTTACAAAGGATCTCGATATTAAGTGAACATATTTGCTCGGAAAGCAGTAGAAGAAACATAACAAAAATGACTATTCTCAAGGCCGGCTCTTCAAAAGTCAACATCAAAACATGGCTTAAGGAAATTTTGTAACACGCTTTGGAAAAACATAGATTGTAAAAACAATCTCCGCTTATTCTAGCCAGAAAATTATAGCTGTTAGGATACATCTGACTCGAGTGAACAGTATTTGTTTTTTTCTTTTATAAATTCTGTCTAAGCAAACCAGGATGGGACTGAACACTGCTATTATTACAATTCTCAAAGTATGCAGCATCAACCACCAGACGGAACATCTTCGTAAATTAATGTTGCGCCTTTTATTAAATACAAAATTGGATATTGCAAAAGAGTAAGTGAGTCAAAATAAGTGAAGATATTGGCTACAAGGCTGAATTGCACTTTCTAACACTGTTTTTATTTGTTTCCCACGTCCCCTAAACTCCGATTATGGCCAATATGAAAAGAAAAATGTTTATCAGATAAACGAATAGAATGTATATTCAATAATATGCATGCGAATGTTAATTATGCGCACACACAGTAAATTTTAATATGCATGCGAATGTTAGTAATTATCACATACAATAACAATAATATGCATACGAATGTTAGTAATGATCACACACAATAACAAAAATATGCATACGAAAGTTAGTAATAATCACACACAATAACAATAATATGCATAAGATTGTTAGTAATGATCACACATAATAACAATAATATGCATACAAATGTAATTACTGATCACACACAATAACAATAATATGCATACGAAAGTTAGTAATGATCACACAATAACAATAATATGCATAAGAATGTTAGTAATGATCACACAGAATAACAATAATATGCATACGAATGTTAGTAATGATCACACACAATAACAATAATATGCATACGAATGTTGGTAATGATCACACAGAATAACAATAATATGCATGCAAATGTTAGTAACGATCACACACAATAACAATAATATGCATACGAATGTTAGTAATGATCACACACAATAACAATAATATGCATAAGAATGTTAGTAACGATCACACACAATAACAATAATATGCATACGAATGTTAGTAATGATCACACACAATAACAATAATATGCATGCAAATGTTAGTAACGATCACACACAATAACAATAATATGCATTCGAATGTTAGTAATGATCACACACAATAACAATAATATGCATACGAATGTTAGTAATGATCACACACAATAACAATAATATGCATAAGAATGTTAGTAATGATCACACACAATAACAATAATATGCATTCGAATGTTAGTAATGATCACACACAATAACAATAATATGCATGCAAATGTTAGTAACGATCACACAGAATAATAACAGTATGCATGCGAATGTTAGTAATGATCACACAGAATAACAATGATATGCATGCAAATGTTAGTAACGATCACACACAATAACAATAATATGCATACGAATGTTAGTAATGATCACACAGAATAACAATAATATGCATACGAATGTTAGTAATGATCACACAGAATAACAATAATATGCATACGAATGTTAGAAATGATCACACAGAATAACAATAATATGCATGCAAATGTTAGTAATGATCACACAGAATAACAATAATATGCACACGAATGTTAGTAATGATCACACAGAATAACAATAGTATGCATGCGAATGTTAGTAATGATCACACAGAATAACAATAATATGCATGCGAATATTAGTAATGATCACACAGAATAACAATAACATGCATACGAATGTTAGTAATGATCACACAGAATAAAAGTGATATGCAAGCGAATCTTAGTAATGATCACAAACAATAACAATAAAATGCATGCGAATGTTAGTAATGATCACACAGAATAACAATAATATGCATGCGAATGTTAGTAATGATCACACAGAATAACAATAACATGCATGCGAATGTTAGTAATGATCACAAACAATAACAATAACATGCATACAAATGTTAATATGATCACACAGAATAACGATAATATGCATGCGAATGTTAGTAATGATCACACAGCATAACAATAATATGCATACGAATGTTAGTAATGATCACACACAATAACAATAATATGCATAAGAATGTTAGCAATGATCACACACAATAACAATAATATGCATACGAATGTTAGTAATGATCACACACAATAACAATAATATGCATGCGAATGTTAGTAATGATCACACAGAATAACAAATATGCATGCGAATGTTAGTAATGATCACACAGAATAACAATAACATGCATGCGAATGTTAGTAATGATCACAAACAATAACAATAACATGCATACAAATGTTAATATGATCACACAGAATAACAATAATATGCATACGAATGTTAGTAATGATCACACACAATAACAATAATATGCATAAGAATGTTAGTAACGATCACACACAATAACAATAATATGCATACGAATGTTAGTAACGATCACACACAATAACAATAATATGCATACGAATGTTAGTAATGATCACACACAATAACAATAATATGCATAAGAATGTTAGTAATGATCACACACAATAACAATAATATGCATTCGAATGTTAGTAATGATCACACACAATAACAATAATATGCATGCAAATGTTAGTAACGATCACACAGAATAATAACAGTATGCATGCGAATGTTAGTAATGATCACACAGAATAACAATGATATGCATGCAAATGTTAGTAACGATCACACACAATAACAATAATATGCATACGAATGTTAGTAATGATCACACAGAATAACAATAATATGCATACGAATGTTAGTAATGATCACACAGAATAACAATAATATGCATACGAATGTTAGAAATGATCACACAGAATAACAATAATATGCATGCAAATGTTAGTAATGATCACACAGAATAACAATAATATGCACACGAATGTTAGTAATGATCACACAGAATAACAATAGTATGCATGCGAATGTTAGTAATGATCACACAGAATAACAATAATATGCATGCGAATATTAGTAATGATCACACAGAATAACAATAACATGCATACGAATGTTAGTAATGATCACATAGAATAAAAGTGATATGCAAGCGAATCTTAGTAATGATCACAAACAATAACAATAAAATGCATGCGAATGTTAGTAATGATCACACAGAATAACAATAATATGCATGCGAATGTTAGTAATGATCACACAGAATAACAATAACATGCATGCGAATGTTAGCAATGATCACAAACAATAACAATAACATGCATACAAATGTTAATATGATCACACAGAATAACGATAATATGCATGCGAATGTTAGTAATGATCACACAGAATAACAATAATATGCATGCGAATGTTAGTAATGATCACACAGAATAACATTAATATGAATGTGAATGTTAGTAATGATCACACAGAATAACAATAACATGCATGCGAATGTTAGTAATGATTACACAGAATAACAATAACATGCATGCGAATGTTACTAATGATCACACAGAATAACAATAATATGCATGCGAATGTTAGTAATGATCACAAACAATAACAATACCATGCATACGAATGTTAGTAATGATCAAACAGAATAACAACAGTATGCATGCGAATGTTAGTAATGATCACGAACAATAACAATAATATGAATGCGAATGTTAGTAATGATCACACAGAATAACAATAATATGAATCATCATCATCTTTATTTCCTTCCATGGAAGATTACATGATATAAGAATAAATCATCTGAATACAATCAATAAATATATATAAAAAAAAAAAAAAAAAAAAAAAAAAAAAAAATATTCTATATTGGAATACAAATTCTTACACAATATCAATCAACAAAGTGTTCGTCAACTCATAAGTTGCAAGTTTCAGTACCTTATTTACAGAAGATAGCTGCACACTGCATGACAAAGTATGCTGCATACAGGACGAATAGCTTGGAGTTTTCTTTGTCGATTACTCCTGATGGTAACCTTTTACCTAAAAGATATTGTAGTTGCAGCTCATCTTCTGCATTAAATAACGTAATGTGCAGGCTCAGGGGAAATTTATCAGTAAGGAAATCCCAGAAAGAATTTCGAAAGTTCGACATATAAGGACAACTAACACAACAATGAAGTATCAAGTCTGTATAAACATTCCCACATCTAATACACATATCAAGCTGTGTTTGTGGAACAGCAGCCCATAGTTTAGCTACATATGTAAATACCTTAGTGTGTTGTCTAGTTTTAGCCGACTGCCACACTGAGGCAGGTCGTAAGTATTCGTGTATCGAAGAGAATCTATCAAAATCTGCTTGATTAGACATACGAACTCTCCAGAGGCTATTTTCAAGACCAACAATTTTTGACCTTACAATTTCTTTCCAATTATGTTTATCTGGAATTTCAGAATGATGTAAATAATCAGTTAGATACCCGAGCAAGTCAAACTTCTTTGAGGTATAATAAAAATTTGAAATTAACCCGCAGCTTGACATGCATCCGCTCAGAATGAAGTGAAATAACGCAACGTTAAACACACGTTTAGTATGTACATTGTTAGGCATCAAACACAATCTGTGTAAAAACATCAATTTTCTTCTATCAATTTCGGACTGCGCTGATGTCCATCCTAGCATTCCCAGGGCAATGTCTGATCTTGTATGTATTGGAAAACCTTGTAAATGTTTGGCAAAATACCTCAGAGTTTTATCCAATAAAGCGAGGTCACTTTTTGAAATGTTACACCATAATTCACTTCCATAAAACATTGAAGGGAAAATTACCTTTTTAATTACATTTGCAGCAACCAAAGGATTTAAACCATTCGGTTTAATGCCAATACCAAACAGACCGTGAAAAGATTTTTTCCCTTTCTTGCATGCATCGAGTATTGCGTCATGCGACGTCAGCTTTGAGTTAATCCGGTGACCCAGGTGTGTTGCCGAATCGGTGACCGGCAAACATGACGGGCCAAGATACCATTTCATATTGATAAAATTCTTGTATTGGGGTCCGAAAATGATAATGTATGACTTTGTAACACTAAGCTCGAATCGCCACTTATTACTGTAGTCGTATGCTATATCTAACAGCTTTTGTAGATTGCTAGGATATATAGCCAAAAGTGAAATATCATCAGCTAGGGTTGGATTTCCCACAGCTAAGGATCCAATCTTTGCTCCAAATCCACTATTTTCTAACTGTAGCAGCAAGTCATTTATAAATATTGTGTACATCAAGGTTGACAAAACACCCCCTTGTCTCACTCCTTGGCCAATTGAGAACCAATCTGAAAATTGCCCATTTACAAGAACTTTACTCTGTAAATTTGTATACATGTTAAAAAATATCAAAAGGGATTTACCCGTAATTCCCAACGTGAATAATTTAAAAAGCAGTCCTTCGTGCCACACGGTATCAAATGCCTTTTTTGTATCAAGAAAAGCAGCAAAAACCCGTGAACCCATGTTTACATTATATTGTACTGATTGCAACAGCACAACACTCGCTGTTGTGCAGCCTAAACCTTTAGTAATGATCACACAGAATAACAATAATATGAATGCGAATGTTAGTAATGATCACACAGAATAACAATAAGATGAACAAGAAGAGGACAAAACACATAAATACAACATTAACAACAGAATTATTGACAATGAACTAATAATGCTGATATTTTTGATATCACAAACAGGTGGAGAAGGAGACACGTGAGTATGATGCATATGATTATTATGATAACGATGACGATAATTTAGACCCATATACCGTGGCACGACTGTATTGTTTTTTTTCTTCAGAATGCCGGTTGATATTGTCTCATTACTAGAAGAATTTGAAGCTTTCTAATATTTTTTATCACCTGTTTGTTTCATTGGACCTGTCAATACATTAAATGTCGATCGATAGACAAAAGAGTTTAATAAAATGATCTGCAGCTGCACGTGTTTCACGCCGGACACATACAGATATATGCTTGTGACATAACATATGTAAATGAGATTGACTTATAAATGTCGGTGTAGGAGACAGATATTGCTACTGAGCACACTGTAAAATCCGGTCATTCTAAGGGAATCTCTGACAGATGTGAAAACAGATATGGGCATAGTTTACGGATGTAATTCTCCATCTAATCCTGCAATTTTGAGGCGAATTCCTCGTTTTCAGGATGGTCGTGAATTCATGAAAGATGACCCATGTCCAGGAAAACCATTGTCTGCGATTGGCGAGAGGAGAAGTGGCTGCTTTGAAGGGAGAAAACTGATGAAGATGCTAGGTACACAGTGTAAGATATCTCTATTATCAAGGACATTAATACGTCAGCTCTTCTTTAATATATTGAAGAATTTGAAATCTTTGTGCAAGATGCGTTCGGCATTTGTTGATGGTCAATCAGAAAGATAATCGGGTTGGAATCGGCAAACATATACTCGCCAAGATATGAGAAGTGTTACCAGAGATGATTGAATGAGATTGTAACGGGCGAGGAAACATGAATTTACTATTTTGAACACGACTAATGATACATTAATAAAGTTTGGATCGGAGAAAAAGAGCGGAGACCACAAATCGCTCGACGTAAAAGAGAGATTAATACGCTTTATTTTTCGATGCAAAAACCCTGGTCAGCCAGATACCTGTTGCCTGACTTAGTAAGTGTCATTGATCATTAGAAATTGTTTCCAAAAGGTGTTGGACACTACCGAAACATTCGTTCAAGCACCAGTACCCGAGGTATCCATTTGCCACATGAAGACGCATATACGCATAAATCCAACGTCGCCCAAGACTGCCTAAAGGGGTACAACATTCAAACTATACCACATCCTCCATAAAACCCTTATTTGGCTCCAATTGATATTTACCTGGCTCCCATTGTCAAAGATTTTCTGAGAAGAAGACGATTTTAAAGCCGCCATGCGGTTGGAAGTGCATTTTTCCGGAGTGGGAATTATATGTGCAAAAGGGAATACAAAATTCCAATAAATAATTTGATAATCTGACTAAGATGCATTGGTAATACGTTGAGAGGGTGCAGCGAAGTACTAGTATTGATAGTACTAAAGACCGTTGTTGTACGGCGTACCAATATTTAGAACTTTTTAAATACCCCTCGAGTATTACTTTTATGTGGTGAAAATAAAGAAACTGCAACACACTTCAGAAGCTGAAGGAATATGCATGTTTTTGGTATAAAAATTAAACACACTCTGTGCTGTAAGAATATAAACTAAAAACAGTCATTCGGGCTCGCTTAGGAAGGCAATGTACCATGCATGGTTTATCCCGACATGAATTTATTAAAGTCTGATAGAATGACGTTAGATTGTTTCGCAGAAACAACATTGGAGGAGTGGTTAAGTTGATCAAGACGTTGTGGGTTCGAACCCCAAACAGGCCAGCACAGGTCAGTTGTCAGTAGTAATATGCGCCACTGATGGCCAAAAGCGCCACTTGGAGGTAAAACCGGCATTTTACAATGGCGACACTATAGGGTCAAACGGGAATTTAACATTGTGTGCCACTGTTGAATCCAACGCGACATCCTAATTTAAAGTAGCGAATAGGCTTTTCATGGGAATGATACTTGGGGTTCAGGCGGTAACATTGTTACATGTGCCTGACCTCAGTTGGGGCTACATAATAACAGTGATGGCACCCATGACATCTAGCACGCCGTGTGTACTAGATACATGTTGCATGACTATATGTATCAGAGATTTATTAATTAAAGCATTACCTAGACCTCAAATTATGTTGGCGGTGTTTTTAAATTTGCATAATTATAATGACGCTATAACTAGCTTTAATCAAGGAAAAATCGACACTAAAATGAATGGGACTAAAATTAATGCAAAAGTAACTATATTGTTCCAGAATTTAATTTAAAGGAGACTAAACGTATCACGGAACATTGGATTACATTGGCTTAGACTAAAAGTAATATTAACATTACGAAAATGTCCCGGAGTCTAGAGGAGACTGATAATATCCGGAAAATTAATAGTCTTATCGCCGAGACTAAACAAAACACTAAAATTCCAAAATTTCATCGGACATGAATGGAGACTGAATTTTATCTGGATTGTTAACAATTTATTTTACATTTGGCCTAGACTAAATGTAGTACTTATATTCCGATTTACATTTCTAACTTATCAAAAAACAAATATCATCCAGCACCCGTTTTTTTATGACTATCCAAACACACCAGATATAAAATCCAATACCAGCCTTATACTAGTGCCCATTTTGCATATTGATCCGCGATATGGGACTTTCAAGAAGCAATACCTCCTATTTGAAACTATTTATGAACTATTGATCCGTGATATGGAACTTCCAAGAAGAAGTACTGCCTATCAGGAACTATTTTTGAACTATTGATCCGTGATATTGGACTTCCAAGAAGCAGTACTGCTTATCTGGAGATAATGATTCAAGATATGGGACTTTCAAGATGCAGTAGTGCCTCTTTTGACGTATTGATTCAAGATATGGGACTTCCAAAAAGCACTACTGCCAATTTGGAATTACTGATCCGAGATTTGGGACTTCCAAGAAGCAGTAGTGCCTATTTGGAACTATTGATCCAGGATTTGATTTGGGACTTCCAAGAAGCAACAGATAAATAAACGTTCACAATAATCTTAGTAAATTTATACTGGGTCTGTCAAAAAAAACACCTTACAGACTATTTTTTATCATGAAATGAGAAGAATGAGCTAAACAAAACGTCCTGGGTTTGGAACTTGAATTAACGTTCAATATATTCGAATTCTTAAGTACTGGTTTTTTATTTCGAAGGATTCAAATAGCAGACTGCAAAAATAATGTTACAAACTTGTAATTGAAATGGAGGAAACTGTAATGGTTGAACAAATAATGTGAAACAGATGTTATGCAAATACGGGTATGGTAATTTTTGCTTAAAACAGGTGTTCTGATAAGCAACTGTTTATATACATGTTTACACAGCGATGAAAAAAATCTGATGCAAGAATTATTTAATACGACTAAAAGAACAGATGGATTACGTTTTTGAAAAGTGTATTAAAGACAAAATACTTAGAGGATACAAATGATACGTATTTTGGTAACTTAATTTGTTAGTTTGGAGCAGGGAAAGTTACCGATGAGAACAAATACAATATAACAGGAATATATTTGCTATGTAGATAGAATGTGTCTGATACGTAACGAAGAAAAAGTAAACTAATGTCATTTCACGCTACTATTTTTACACTTAACTAAGAAACAAGTAAATGCATTGGAATATTTACATAAATCCGATTAGCCACATACATACATACATACATACATACATACATACATACATACATACATACATACATACATACATGCATGCATGCATGCAAACATACATACATACTTACATACATACATACATACATACATGCATGCATGCATGCATGCAAACATACATACATACATACATACATACATACATACATACATACATACATACATACATACATAACATGCGAATAATAAGAGCTGCCAATGTCAAGGTTAGTAAATAAACTCGAATTGTTTATATGCCTCGTTGCATATGTTCAATATTAAATCCTTATCTATTTGAGATCCTCTATTAATGTGCATATGTCTACCATGAACTAGTCTATTAAGCTGAAGGTATTTTCGTTTACTGGCCTACATTCCGAATAACAATTGTAATTTGCTATTTAAGAGTAAAATAGTGAATTTTATATAGATTGAATGTAACAAAATTAATGTAAATATAAAAATGTGTTTGAAGAAAAATAGTACGAATTGTTTGCGTTACTGAAATCGGAATATATACATTTTATGACGACCTGATTTTAAGCTGTTGCGTAATGTAATATTTGCTGTGACGTCATGGTAAGTAGCAATAGTAATGCCTCTGCTTTGCGACACTCAACAGAGCTTGAAAGTGTTCATAAAATGGAATATTTACTGGATCATCCTACGGAAGGTTTTCCCACAGGAAACAACAAACTGTATATATGATAAATAAATATGATTTTAAATTGAGAAAGAAATATTATCTATTTCTTGTAAGAAAACATGGATAAGTTGTGAATATATTTCAGAATCTTTATCATTCTGCTTAAGCGAGAATATGCATTATTATAAATTTAGCTGGTACTGAGACCCATGAGCAGATGGATTGGACAAAACAATATGTGAAAGGTATGGACAAAACATTCAAGAACGTAATGGCTATCAATATCACAATGGAGGCAAAAGAGATGATATAAACATACTAAACCTTGTCATAACAACCCGAGGATTAGGCGTGATAACTGATGAAGACTGTGTGGAAGCATACAAGGGGAAGATTACAAAGCATGTTGTAGAATGGGATAAAGAACATCTATGGCCAGGAAGAGAGTATTGTCATCGAAAATAAAGCAAAGCATGTTGACCAGCACAGAACAAATACACAAAAGCAACATAATGAAGGCAAAACGCAACGGATAGGCAGATCATGAGGAATACAGAACAACAGACCACCGAGGATACTTAGGCAAGGCTTTAACTCCGAGAGCTAAATAAAGAAAAAGAATGACTGGCAACGATGTTAAAGGGTAAATCATTCATTTTCAGCAACTTGAAAACACGCAAGCAAAATCAAGATCTTTTATTATTCTGCTGAATGTGCAGAAAACAAGGAAGAGCTAGCCAATCAGCTGGTGAAGGAGTGTACCAAGCTTGCCCAGAATTAATACATAAACATCCGCAAGATAAAGTAGTCCTTGTTTTATACTGGCAGCTGTCGGAAATATTGGATTGTCTGCTGTTTTACGTTACAGATACTGGGTCAGAACACCGAGGCCAAAATCCTGTGGGACTTCAACGTCCAGAGTGGCCAATGGATAATGCAGATGAGGTCGGACACGGTGCTGATGACAAGAACATTCATGACAGAGATGGCAATACCAGGGGACACCTTGTCGTACGCAAGGAACATGAGAAAGTAACGAAGTACTGTGACCTGGTCAGAACACATACTGGTATGGAAAACTCAGAGAGATAGTACTAACTGTGGTGTAAACACTGATAGCGATAGTACACAAACTAGGGTACAGCTTAAACATGTTAGGTTCAGCACAAAATCATGATGTTTTACAGAAAGCGGCAATCACATTAATTCTTTCCTGATGATCAAAGGATTGTATTTTTTTATGTTCATGTCGTTTCGTCTCCTCCACTTGGATTTGTATAGCTTATTTTCTGCCATTGTCTATTATGCAATTCTTTTCTTTAGTTCACATTAAATAAGCTAGGAATTGTACAAAAGCAATCACCATCATCAAGAAGCGGTACTCATCGGAACTCAAGTTAATTAAGGGAAGTCTTTGTCATACACCGTCAGTGGTTTGCAATTTTGTGTGTTCAACGTCATTTTTTTAGCCCACCAGGGACCAGTATATCTGGTGGAATAAGAAACCGGTAAAACCCAGAGTAAAGAATAGGAAGCTACTGGCAAGTTTTCTCACATACCCACACTGGCCAAGCCTGAGACTCCAGCGTTCATGGACAGAAGTGAAATGTTGGTGATCTGTAAAGGAGAGCGCATTAGACCACTCTGCCACCAGAGGCTCCAAGGTACAAGGAAATGTCCCGATCTCAGATGAACATACCACGTATAAAGAAAATCATCAAGAGGCGGCGGAAGAGAAATTTATGAGGTTTTATGTTGTATGATGAAATCCCTTTATTTGTTGGGAAGAACAATGAATTGTTATGTTTATTTAATTTAATTTATATTTGATTTTTTTAATTGTCTGTTTGTAAGTTTTAAATTTTTTTATTTTTAATTTTATTACATGTAATGTAATTCTGTTTACTAGGAATTTGACATTTTCCACAAAATTCGGTTTGACCTGAATCTTTTTATGAATACCTAATAATAGTAACACTGTTTCTATTTCTGACTTTGTTCCAGACCTTGATTCAGAAATCACTGAGACACGTAAACAACTACTTTTAAAATATTTTATTATCGAGTAAAACGAATGGTTTTTATCAAGGTCATTCTAGGAATACGCTGTTTTTTATATGTAAGCAGCCTCTATTTCGTAATTCTGGGTTTTCGAAATTACGCAGTAGTCAGGTTTTATACCGAAGTATGTATATATATATATATATATATATATATATATATATATATATATATATATATATATATATATATATCAGTTCGGCTTTTTCTTTACATTGGAAAGTGTTTGTTGTGGCAGTTTGGAGTTCTATGCTAATTTTAATTCCAATTATTATCTTTTTATTTGGATTCTGAAAGATTAATTATTTTACCTGTAGATATTTGAGTCGTCATACAGAATTCTTGGACAAAGACATTGATGTAAATTTTGTTCGGAATTCAAACACGGGAATTGTTTTCTGTTGTTCACAAAAGACTGTACATATCAGCTCTTTACTGAATACAGTATACGTCATCGCCTTCTATTTTTGATTTTTCGTCGGGACTAGAACTTGAATTCATTAGAACATTTCATTACTATTACTTCTAAAATTTATTTCATGGATTATTCTTGGATTATTTTTGGATTTGATTCTTAAAACCGAACTTCTTATCTTTTTAGTTTTTCAGTGTTTTTCTAGGAAAATAAATTATTTGTTGAATTTTTCCAAGCTTGTTTCCACTCCATCTTTTGTTACTGTTTATTAGAACCTAAATACGTAACATAAGATAATTGTTGACATAACCCAGGCCAAAAGGGATTATCTTGGTCGGATCCTTAAGAGTAACCTGTGATCTCAATAAATCAGAATTTTGTTTGTACAGTAACTCCCGAAAGGTTTGATTTGTTTTTGTTGTAATTAACCCTTCAAATTTAATTATTACATATTGGAGGTATTTTTAAAAAGTCTATTAGTGGTGAGTATTTTGGTCATGCGTCAATTACGGCCGACCAGATGGGGGGGGGGGACAGGTATATATCCATAAGGGTCCGGGCCGAACAACACCTTTTAATTTTATAAAAGAAATTTTGTTTTGAACAAGAACTAGGAGAGGCACGGGTGTATCTTACCCCAGGGCCCGTGATCGTTCTCTACGGCCCTGACGTCAGTAATACATACTGGGCACGTATATTTTATGCTTTCTGACATGTGCATATATTCATAAATGAAAATCAAAAAGAAAAAGGAGACTGGGGAGAGAAAAAAAGTAAGAACGAAGGAAAACACGGATGAAAATCAGCTGAAGTGTAAATTGATATTCTTTGGAGAATACCAGTTGATAAGTTGTAACCAGAAATCTAAACCTTTCGGGAAATGGCATACATCCTGTGCAAATTAGTACCATAGCAGCGATCGATTTTATTGACACAGAAAATACTGAATGAGTGTTCGTTAAACACATCAAAGGATAGATAACCTTTAAATACAAACGTTCACAAGCTGTCATTTGGATGTAAATGACAGAATACATCCAGCGGAGTCTCGACCTCTTTTCATGGAAAAATATTAAGGTCTGACAAGAGATAGAAATAAAGATTTGTTAAATCAAGTATAAAATCATTTTCGTCGTCGCCATCACCACTATCATGTTCGTAGTCGTATTTTCGTTATTAAAACCATCATTCACGTTATCCTCATCACTACAAAATATTTTGTCGCTTTTGTAGTCATCATCACAATCATTAGTGTTGTCGCCTTTACATATCATTGTTAACATCATCATTGCTATCGTCAATATAAGCATCTTTCTTCGTCCTCATTATCAACAAAAATTGTTGAAATAATCACATTATTTTTGATCGTTTTCGTCGTTGTCATCCTTACCGTCATCATTTTCGTACCCATTATGAACATAATCATCGTCATTAATTCATCTTACGTATGTAAATTTTGTTAGATTTTTAAGTGTATTGATGCGATTACTTCGCTGAGTAAAGTGGATAATTTTAGCTTCGGCAAACATAGCACAAATCGCAAATTGAATTACTTTTACGTTCATTGTTAAAGCGACACATGCTTCTGGCGAGAGGTAAGGTAAAATGTCTGATTGACTGTAATTGCATTATATACTGGGTCCTTAGTGTAATTATGAGAAATTGGTGGTGGTGGTGGTGGTGGGGGAATAGAGATAGGTCGTTCATATGGAGGGATGACTAAGTTATTTTACAATTATGGCATCTGAATTTTATTATTAAACTCGCAACGACAGAGCTCCGGGGGGCAAATCCTTAATTCTTTCGCTCTCGCAAATTATAAAAGTCGCTCTGAATATTTATCTTTTGAAACCAAACATGGTGGGAAAATATATAATTTAAGAGTTAATATAAAAACAATTTCTCAAGATTTAATTCTTTTACGCAACTAACTGATCGGCAATAAATATATGGGATATTTATATTCTTCAAGAGAATGCTTCATTCCATCTTCGATCTCGATGGAATGTGTATACTTTTGGGTCAAGATTTGACACATTTGGGCATATACAAATGTTTACACGTTACAATAAAGTATACGTTTGGGAAATTATCTAATGACTAAGTTTGATAATATATACGTGTGTATACTATTTATAACGGATACATTTTCATATTTTTGGAATAGATATATATTGTGTTTTGAAACACGAACCCGCTTACACCACTTCTGAGATGTGCAGTACTTTGTCCTTATTAATTTGTACAAAATCATATTCAAATGCTTTTGGATGGTGTGTGAGTAATGTCATGTGTCATTCTCCTCACTACATCATTTCGTACAAAATTTAATTTGAGTGACCTTGATTTTGAAATTACCTTTGTAGGAATAAAGAGGTCAAGAGGTCATAAACCTCTTGACTATCTTTAGTCAGTTCAGGTACAACTTTCATTTTAAGAGCACATAAGCTTCTGGTGCATATATAAATAGGCAATACACACATTAAAGATGCTATTGGATTATAAACCAAAATCAAATTGGATTAGAAACCGTGTTCGAGACAAGTCCGAACTATCATTCATGGAAATCTTACTTTCTTCAAGAAAGTGATTTGTTCTGTTGCTATTTTCCACGACATATGGGGATCCTCTACTGATATTTTTTCCATAACTTGTTGGCAAGTTTTTCAATTATATAATTTATACGTCTTTGCAATGATATTTTGTTAACACATGCCAGAGACGTACACGAGATATTAGATAGGTTTGCAATGTATTGACATCACTTTGCGCGTGGTACATGCTTCTACGGATCGTATGGAACAAAACATATGTCTATATCAAATTCTCAGCTAGGTAGTTTCTGGCCAAATGAAACATATTTGACGAGAATCGTTTTAAAATTTTGAATGATAACAACACAGTAATATTTATTGTTTTGTTTATATTATAATGAATCATATCCATTCGTAATCGTTATTTATAGCCACAGAACAACAAGTTAACTACTCTGTGAACCTGATTTTGTATAAGTCTGAGGATACTACAATTATGAAAGAGTGCAGCTTTAACGAGAACACACCATACAGTAAATGTTGTGCTTTCCTCCATTAATTATGTACTTCTGAGACTTAATATTCCAAATTCAAAGTCATTTTATTTGCTATTTCCTGAATATACTGACGTTGTTCATTTTAAATATAGGTCATTTGGAACTTGCCTTGTGGGTTACATTTGTATCTGTGGTTTATATTAATCGAAATGGTGGACATTTCATTTTATTAAGGAACGAGAAGTATGCAATCAACTGTACAATCAATAAATCAGAGATCTGTAATATTACATAAGGTCGATGTTGCTAAACACTGATGCGTATATAGCGGTTTTGAATGGACGCTAATGAAAATTTCCATTGCATCAAATTTGGGAATCTTGTGCGATTCACAAAATATTAGCATGACAAATGTAACAAAAATGTGCGCAATTTGCTAAAAGAGCAATATTACAAAATACGTTATTTTAGATCAATAAATCGACCCTGTTTTGTGTTGGTCGTCATACAAATCAAATTTGCATGACCGAGTAACTTAGTGATCGGAAGAGAGAGAGAGAGAGAGAGAGAGAGAGAGAGAGAGAGAGAGAGAGAAAGAGAGAGAGAGAGAGAGAGAGAGAGTTAGTTGCACCGGTAGAAGAATGGCAGTGTTCATGTTGAAAGCCGCTAAAATAAACAACAATAAATTATTTTAAAATGACGAAACATATAATTGTTTTCGTAAGGAAAACATAACCTTCCTTGTGAAATTTGTTATTGTTGCTAATGTGCTCTGTGCATAAAGAAAACTACTCAGACAATCTATTTCATACTGAAGGGTCTGACAGTTTTTCTAAATTGGCTTTATTCTTGCCACGTTGTCTCGTACAACGCTTCCTGTTCAAGAACATGTTTGTTTTAGATGCAGCTATTATTCAAGCTATTATTAAAGCTATTATTCAAGCTAGTATTCAAGCTATTATTCAAGCTATTATCCAAGACAGTATTCAAGTCATTATTCAAGCTAAGGTCAAAACATGTGAAATTACTGTCAAGTTTCTGATAGTTTTAATATCTGTAATTTCGGATATCTTTGGAAGAGCCAGATAGAATTTTGTGCTGAGCAATGGGTTCTGAATCATACTTCACATTTATTTTCCCTCCTTTAATTGAGCTTTTGTACATAAGATAAATGATATGAATTAAGTTCACGCCGTTATGTTCAAACAAAAGAAAGGAAATCTATATTTTGTCCGTTGCTGATACTTAAAGTGTATCTGACCGTATGTGCTATATATTGTCGATAAAATAATATTATTCCTTTAGACCGAAAACCCTGACTTCACACATCCTCGAGATACACTATGTCGTCAGTAAAAGACAGTAACACGAATGCTCGTGAGTTCTATTAAATTTCTCAGGGGGAATTAAAATGCGACATGGTCTCGTTGCAGAAATGTCGTAGACTTATCAATACATCGGCTGTCAATATATGACACATGATTAACACAACATATGATATCCATGGTGCAAAATCCATCTACAATAAAATAATTTGGAGATGTTATCGATGTGATAACTATCTTTGATACTATGAGGTGACGTAGCGGACAAAAGCTGGTCCAATCAGAACGTTGCCGTTGAAATTTTAATGTCATATGTCCAGAATTCCAATTTCACGTGTTGTATCAAAAATTATTGTCCTTAAAGTTCTACTTTCTAGGTCTAGGGTTTAGGTTGTATCTGTTGAATTAAACAGCAGTGGTTGATAATTATATTTTCTATGTCGAGGTTTTAGATTGTGTCGTTGAATTACACGGTGGTGGTAGAAATATTTCAATGTCATGCGTCGATAATTCCTAATTTACGTATTGGCTCAAAGAGTTTATGTTACAAGTTCCAATTCATATGTTGAATATTTAGATTTCATTTGTTGAATTATAAAGTGCTGGTTGAAAATTCGATGTCCAATGTCGAGTTTTTAGATTGTATCTTCTGAATCACGCGGCGGTTGTTGTAACTTGAATGTTTTATCTCTAGAGTTTAGTCACATTGATTGTGCTGAAAGTTCAATTTCGTATGTTGAGTTTTTAGACTGTATCTGTTGAATTACACAGCGGTGATTGGACATTTAATTATGCTTGTCAGACTTGTTATTGTATATGGTAAAATGATATTTAGTGTTAAACTTAACATTACACAATCGCAAATTTAACAATTCAAAATAATATTGAGTATTAAGATACATCATTCGTGTATTCAATCAAGAAGCGCCGTTTCATTTCACGTATTTACAGTTTGAAAGTACCATTTATAGGTCGAGAATTACTATGAATTGCTTCACTTGAGTTCGCTCTTGTAAACGGACCGCGTTATTTTTAAACAAGGGGGCTGCTTCTCGTTGCTGTGAAAAATCAACAGATGAAATCTAAATATTCGCCATATGAAATGGAAATTTCATCACAAACAGTTGCATGTAGCGTTTGAATTAGGGATTCTCGACATATGATATTGAAATTTCAACCACCGCTGTGTAATTAAAATATACACTGTAAAACGGTCGACATAGGAAATAAAACTTTAAACCACTACTGTATAATTCAACATATAAAATCTAAAATCTCGATCTAGGAAATGGAACTTTAAGGATATGCAATTTAATCCAGCACGTGATATAGTATTTCTGGACATATTACATAGAAATTTCAACTGCAACTTTCTCATTGAACCAGCTTTTGTCCGCTACGGCGCCTCATACAGCGTTTGTCCGCTACAGTACCTCATACAGCTTTTGTCCGCTACGGCGCCTCACACAGCGTTTGTCCGCTACAGCGCCTCATACAGCTTTCGTCCGCTACAGCGCCTCATACAGCTTTTGTCCGCTACGGCGCCTCATACAACTTTTGTCCGCTACGGCGCCTCACAAGATACTACACTTACTACGCTCAAATGCTTATACCTACGACCATTTCCATGCTTACTGGGTTATCTGCACTTGGTCTAGAACAGAGGTTCCAATAGTCCAGGTTGCGATCAGGGAGGGACGTTCTTGAGGGTTGCAGAGGGTCGCCAAGATTATTTTGAGGGTTGCAAAACTTCTCAAACTGTGGAAACATGATCGTGAGGCTCAGACAAATTATTTTGCTAGGGTCATGGCTGAAAACAGATGGGAGCCACCGATCTAGAAGGTATAGGGGTGGTGCGATGGGTGCAGTAACCCGTAGAGACCCGAGTTCGATTCTTAGCAGGGGCAAACCTTTATTTTCTAACATGTATAATAATATCCTTATTTTCATGCATAACTTTGTTTCACATTAGAACGCATGTCCCTTTAGAAGGATGTTTGTAATTTATACTAGCCGTTAGAAAAGATTTTATTTCGTCCCCTTTGAGAAGCAAAACCATGCCACCATCAGTTTCTTGTCATGATTTCTGCTTTTTAGAGTTAATCGGTCGGCATCAACACATTCGATAATATCGTAAGCGAAGCTAGTTTTCTATACTTGCATTGAAAGTAGTGAAGGGGGTTAGATTAGCCTCAATGGGAATTAGCATTACAGACCCCCTTGGGTCAGATTAGCCTCAATGGAAATTTAACATGGAGAAAAAATCGTGGGTCAGATTAGCCTCAATGGAAATTTAACATGGGAATAAATCGTGGGTTAATATACATACAAGGGGAATTTAACATGGGATTTTTTTTATAAAAAAAAATAAAAAAGGGGTAGGCAATGGAAAGGCTATCTCTTTTCGAGAAATATGGCTGGCCCTGAAAAGGGCCTTTGGGTTTTCTTCTTCTTCTTCTTCTTCTTCTTCTTCTAATTTCTTCTTTTTCTCCACCAAGTTCTTATTTTATTTCCTACACTCTTCTTCCCTTTCTTTTTTTCTTCTCCTCTTCTTCTTTCTTCTTCTCTTCCTCCTCTTCTTTCTTTCTCTTTTCATTTTCTTCTTCTTTTTCAATTTTTTCGTTCCATTTGCGTATTCTTATTCTTTCCTCTTCATCCTCCTTCTCCTCCTTTATCTCTTTCATGACACCACTAATCTTGTCCTTTGCTTTTCTTAAGTTATTAATTTCCATCTTTACACGATGGGGACTATAGGAATAATGGTCTTCAACGAGTCTTATTAGCATCTGTTCCATTATTCCTAAGTTGTCTAAAACGTCTTGCAAGGTTTGTATTTTGTCCATTTGGTTAGAAGCCATCTTCTTTGTAGAATGGTTCCAACGACGAACGTGGTGGGTTCTTATACTGAAAGCGCGGACGTGAAGGAAAACATCCCCCTAAAACATAAAATTGATCTTACCTAGATCATGACCGAACAACGCGCGGACGTGAAGGAAAACATCCCCCTACTTTCTCATTTCATATAATAGAACCCTAACTATACTCTTCACATACGCTAAGAAACCCATAATCTACTATTCACTCAAACATACCTGAGCTCTTACAAACACAAACACACAAACACATTCACATACCCTTTTAAAAAGAGTTAGTGTTTATATTCACACTACTCTACCTACACACATTGGTAAATTGATGGTTATTTCTTTTCTTGATTATTGGGTAGCCCTGAAAAGGACTGTTTTTGGAACTTCAGAGGCACCTGGCAAATGGTGGCACCTTCCGGGTCTGGCACCACAGACACAACGCCTACTCCAATCATTGGTCCAATTGACTGAAGTTGTTGGAAGAGCTGACGAGGGTTGAGTGGCTTCACTATCCCACTTCTCCGTTTGCGGAATAGTGAACATTTCTTGTTCCCTTTGTCTTCTTTGTCTTCTATTCCTCATTCGAGGATGAACAATTGGTCTCCTTACCTCTTGTGGGTCCTGTACTTGTTCTTATTGTGGTTGTAACTGTGGAGGTTCCAATACCCAGGGCTTCACCTCACATTTCTGTATCATGAACACGTGAGACCTTATCCCTCTCTTTTTTTCTTCCTCTTCTTCCTCTTGCTCTATCCTGGCTTCTTCCACAAGGGCCTCTGCAGCCAGCTCATTCAGGAGGCATCTGGCATACTCCAGATGCATCTGAAGTTCCATTAATTTAGTCAGTCTGCTGCTCATTTTTCTTGTGTTGATCAATCAACAAGGGTAGCTAGACTGCCCAGCGAGTTTCAATTTATAGTGAAAGCGCGGACGTGATGGAAAACATCCCCTGAAAACATAAAATTGATCTTACCTAGATCATGACCAAACAACGCGCGGACCTAAAAGAAACACTCACTCACTTTTTTATACTACCCATTCCTATTCTAAAAACATTTTTTCATGAATCACTTCAATAGACTATCCACATAAGCAAAGCAATCCAATCTAATCCCAAATATACACCTCAAACACCAAAAAGACATCATTTTAATCTACTATCCACACCAACTTACAAACACACTAACACACAATCACATACCCTCACATTTTTTAAAAAAGAGTTAGTGTTTATATTCACACTACTCTACCTACACACATTGGCAAATCGATCGTTATTTCTTTTCTAGAGTATTGGGTAGCCCTGAAAAGGGCTGTTTTTTTGTTTGCTATGGCATTCTTTTTTAGTTTCTAAGAATGCGATGTCCTCTGAGGATAGACTTTCTGGCGATAGGTCTGCTTCTTCGGAAAGAGAAGAAGAACTCTTTGGTGTCGATACGACAATCGACAAAGCCTCTGTCAGCTTCAGGTTGTTGCTGTTGTTGTTGTTGTTGCTGCTGTTGCTGCTGTTGCTGCTGTCTCTGAAGTCTATACTTCTCTGTCCATTCTTCTTTTTCCCTGTTCATTTCTTCTCTGAAGAGCTCTTCTATCAGGTCTTCAGTGATTTTTAACATTCTCACATTCTCTATTTCTTCTGGCTTCGGTATCAGACTGTGTCTGACCCTATGCAAATTCACGTAGGCTTCGTTGAGCTTAGCTAGTTTGGAGTGAGTCGACAATGGATGGTTAGACTGGAAACAAGCCCCGGTTCTTAAAGTCAAAGCGCGGACGTGAAGGAAAACATCCCCACACGGTTTTCGAGTCGCAACGTTTCAGTGAGTGTCATGAGAGGGATAGTAAGAAATGAAAGAGCATCAATCCAACATTCTTATAGCTAAACAAACCACAAAGGCATTTTTTTCAAAACACAACATTTTTTATTCAAAAATCACTTAACACTAAACAACAACTCTAACATTTTTTAACAATAATCCAACAATATAACATCAAACAATTTTTTTCAAATCACAAACATTTTTTCTCAATGGACAATCTACTTTAAACAGGGCTGACAACGTTGTGATTTCCACTGTTGGAAATCATTAGGCCATTGATGGACACTACGTTTCCTAGCTTGAGACAAAAGATAAGCATAATGGTCACAGAACCATCGATCTACTTTCACATCGTTTCTAGAAGAAGAACAAGGATCAAAATGAGTCACTAAATGTTCTAAGGAATAGCCCAGGCTGCGATGATGCAGAAAATACACACAGTACTGTCCACACACCAAGGAATCTGTGCCTTGTAATTTCACATTATTGAATCGGGTGGTCTGAGCATTTCTTCTCATAAAGTCGATGATATCGTCTTCCAAAGGGGGCAATCCGTACGAATCGAAATATTCCACACATCCTTCTTGAGGAAAGTAGACGGCTATCCAGTGGGTTCATGGGAGATGACTGTCGTCCGTGTTGATCACGTAAGCTTGATGGTCTTTAGGTTTGCGATGAGGGAGTTCATCTTTAGCACAGACGACAGGATTCCAAGAAGCCGTATAGGAACTGTGGTTCAAAAGGTAATAAAGTTCCCAGGTATCCATGTTTTTTTTCTTCTTCACAGGTAATAATAAGTCGTCAATTCGATCCTGACTTTTTGCTTGAAAATGTCTGACGAATAAACGGTTATTCGTTCTGTTTCCTCACTCTGATTCAGGAGAGCTTCGATACGATGGATCTCTTGAGTGGTTAATGGTGGACAAGAATGTTCACGCAAGTTTTTATACCACTGGTGCAACACGTCTTTGTTCGAGATGAGACTCCAAGCTTCGTCCAGATACTCGTCCAATTTTTCTTCTTGACTTAACATTAGGCATTTATCGTGTTGAATTTGACTGGGATGATCGTTTTGACATCCATAACAATTTTTCTTGATCAATTCCGTCATTTTTTCCACCAAGTTTTGGCAAAACAGGAGACTAAATGGGCTTCTTGTTCTGGCCATCTCGATTTCATCATGATCACTTCTTCTTTTTCCACAGTCTCCTCACATTCCATCTCCAAAGTTTCTTCACTAGGTAAAGAGGGATAACAATCTTCCATGGCTTCTAGTAATCTAGAATGACTTCTCTCAAACTGTTGATTTCTATGGTGTTGTCGAATTCTGCATACAGGATGACGTTCACCGTTACATCAGGGTCTCCGTTTGCAAACTGAATTTCCACACGAATCTGACCGGATTTTATAGGGTGGAAATGTCCCTCGTCGCTGCCTTGGTCTGGAGTGAAATCGAAAGCCCACAAAGCGTAGCCTCCTGCATAATCGTCGTACGTAATACCGTGACTGGTGTTGGTTCCTAACTGTCCGGTGGCTTCGTACAGGGACAAGTACGATCTCAAGTAATTCTTCTTCTCAAAGTCAGGTTCGAAAGGTCGGGTACACAAGGTCTTGCCATCGCGACTGACTTCGATCTTGGACACGCCAAAGTGTTGAAAGTGGAAAGGATTTTTACCCAAAACTCCGTTGAAGGCATCATTCTCGACGATACCAAGGATTAAACGTTTGGGTAGCTGTCCTTGGAACAGATGATCTTCGATCATGGATCGCTGTCCCTTGGGAATGGTGAACGTTTTCACTTCCACGCGTCGTATGGGATACTTGGCGGTCGTTCTGCTCAACGTCTGACTGATGTCGTTACCCACTTTAGGTAACACTTCCACACGACGTACGTAGAGCCTGGCTTCCTCGATGACAGTTTTGCAAACAGTAGTACCTATCAAATGGAAAGCGGCACTGCTACGATTCAGTCTCAGGCGAACATTCACCCCGTTTAGCAAATATTTCTCTTGCAACCACATGTCCAGATGTAAACGATCCATCAGTTCTAAACTTTGTCCATTTTTGATTTTGTTTCGTCTTTCCTTATAGCCGTCATTGTCAGTTGCGTCAAACTTGCCCGCTTCGTCAGGTTCCCACAGCACACAAGCATTGAGATGAGTATTCTTGGCGTCTATTCCGTACGTCAAGAGATTTTCCAGGTACCCTCGATAAGGGTAAGTATCCATGCTGCTGCTGACCAGTTTGTTGTTCAAGTACAAGTCCACACCGCTAAACAAGGAATGCAAGAAATTGTTGACGGGAGCTATTACCTCATCGCCATCTAGGGTCGAATTGTCCTCATCGACAACTTTGACTTTCAAGTACAAGTAACTGCTATTCAGATCGATGTAATCTTCGGGCTGTCCTTTGATTTCAAACTCGATGGGAGCTGAGGCTGTCAATGAGGAGACGGGGTGAAATTCCACCCACTGGGATTCTTGCATCGTCATCATGGTGGGGGGGGGGGCATGGCAAACAGATCCAGTTCCGTCTTGGAACAAGCGCAAGACTCTCGGTGCATCATTTTTCTCTGTGTTTCAATAATCGAAAACGTCTAAGTCTCGAACGGTTCTTCTTTTCTTGGCCTTTCTAGCTTGAAGTCTGGTGAAAGGGTGTTTTCTTCGTCGTCTCTTTCTGCCTTGTCCTTGCTGAATGCCTGATTCGGTAGCGTGCAAGGCATTTATAGGTGTGTCTCGTCGGCCTAAAATGTCTTTACCCGTTTGCAGCAAGACATTTTTGCCAGCCCTCATGAAGGCTTCTTTAGGGTTTTGTTTGTCGATGATGACATTTTGGAGAAATTCTTTGCCTTGCGTCAGTGCCGCATCTTTCAAGGCGTGCAATCCGCGTGTCACCATCGGTTTCAACACCGGGGCCACCGAACGAAAGGCCGATTTTAACATATCTCCTAAACCGTGTCCTCGCTGTCGAGCAACCCCTCGGTACACTGGATACATGACTTACTTACGAGTCGTGAGAAAACCGTTTTCGAAAATGGAGTTTCACCGTGACTTTTCCTTTGGTGAATGGAATATTTTGTCCCAAATCTCCTTTTATAGTAATGTTGACCGTGTCCAAATACGACTTGCTGACAGGTAAATAGTGAGGATGGACAAATTCGCGGTGGACGTGGTAAGTGTTTCCACCTTTCTCGTCAGCGTTTGCGGCAGAATCCACTTTGAAAGGAATGACACGCAGTAACGGTACGGAGGTGTGTCCCACCACGTTATTCTCCACCACATCGGAGTACACAAACATCAAATTCAGTCCTTGGTTCAGTTCTACCGGGGCACGAAATAACTTGCTAAAAGACTCGTTGTCGTAAACGATGGGTAATTCGTTTTTCTTGATCATGGTCTTTCTCATGTCCATGTCTCCGCCCAACATGTCAAACAATTCAGGACAAAATAAAATGGACATGATTTTACTCCGTTCAAATTTCATCGAGAAGCCACGAGCTGCTTTGTGGTACTCCATGGTGACACTTTTGTTGACATGCTCCAAAGCTTTCAGAAACACGACATTAAACCTAGAGCTTATGGTGCTGACCAAATGTTGACCACTAAAATAATAGCCTGGGGGAATGAACAAGTGATAGGTGGTGTACTTTTGTGTACGGGTTTTCTTGTCATATTTGACATTGCTATCCATCCACTGTTGCATTTGCTCGTCATGAACTTCCACATCAAATTTATTTTGATTGGGAAGGACATTGAGGACTTGGGTCGGGTGAATCATTTCTACTAAAGCCACTTCCCAATGGGCTTCGTGATCTAAGGGGATTGCTTGAGGTAATTTAGCCGTGTAACAGCACAACGTGTTGTTGGGAAACACCTCCATGGAACTGTCACTGGGTAAGGTTAAGTAAAATTGGTTTTGGTGACTCATAATTCCAGAGTTCTGTGGCTGTCCGAGGGGTTACTGGACGTCAGAGGCGTGTCTCCGCCCAAAATGGGGTTCTGGTTGTGGTTGTTGGAGTGGTGACTGACACTGGCACTGGAGACAAGGTTCCCATTGGAAGAGAATTTCAGGGAGGGATTGGGAAGCAGGTAACCGATACAACTGCTCAATAAAATGGTCCACAATTGTTTGTCTCCTTGTTGCAAACTCAAATTGGCGATGGCTGCCCCGATGACACAATACACCACGAAGATTTGGCAGAAAAAGACGATTTGCGTTTTAGGCAAACGTTCTCCACACCACACCCACAAGGGTTGTTTTTGTAAATCTTGCACAGAAGAACTGGGTGAAGAAGGAGTGGTCGACGTAGCTGCGTCTGCTGTGTGAAAGGGCATGATGGTCACTTCTTTTTATAGTCGATGACTTGCGAAGCGTCGATCCAAGAATCAAAACTGGGTGGATATCCTTTCCAACGTACTTTGACTTCTTTGACACGTCGTTTGCCCACTTTACGGGTTCTGCGTTCGAGAATGCTTTCGATGTCGTACACTTCGTCTTCTTTTTTGGTGACACGTTGTAACTCGGGCAAATAAAACGTTCCTTTGAGCACTTCTCCGTTCATGTCTTCCAATTTATAGACGGCAGGATGACGGCCATGCACTCGTCCAGTGACGCGAAACAATTCGGTCGTCCAGTTAGGTAAGTAACCTTTGTCGAAAGTGCGTTTGGTTTTGCCAATGCGCACCCAGTCTCCTACGGCCAACTCTTCACTTTTCTTGGGGACAGCCCTCGTCGGGGACGTACCAAACAGACGCTCGAACACCAACACTTCGTTCTCGGGAGTCACGTCTTGCGGGGCACGTCCGATGCTTCGATGGTAAGATTGGTTGTACGCTTGCACCAGGTGCGGTAAGATGTCGATGTACTTCAGAGTGTGGTGATGCGTAAAATATTTCCACATGCGTTCTTTCAATGTGCGTTGAAAACGTCCCACGATGCTGGCTTTGGTTTCGGGATTCTCGGTGGTAAAAAAATGAATGTCACGTTTCTTTAATTCTTTTTGGAAAGCTTGGTTCAGAAATTCGGTGCCTTTGTCCGTTTGCCATTTAAGAGGGTGACGACCGCTTTGTTTCAACACCCGTTGCAGGGCTCGCACTAACTCGCTGCTCGATTTGGAAGTCAAGGGCACGACCCAGGCAAATTTGGAAAAGACGTCGATGACACAAAACAAATATTTGTAGCCACGATTGTAGCTGGCCAAATGAGAGACATCGGCTAAATCGGCTTGCCATTGATGATCGATGCCTTCCACTCGGGTGCGACTTCTGGCAAACTTGCGTCGAATGGGTTTGTGTAAAGTGTAGGTAGCTTATTCTTGTAACCATCGTTGCACTTGAGGTAAACGGAGACTTTTCAGTCGAGTTTTGGCAGCACGATACAATTTTTGAACTCCTGCGTAACCTGCAGGATGCGAAGGATCGTAGGAAATGCTGGCTAAGACTTTTTCCATTTTTTATGTTTGTGTGTTAATAAGGCACCCACCCTTGGAAGAGGCTACTCTTTTTCTCTTGGGATATTTTCTTGGATTGCAAGGCTTTGCGTGTGCGACCGGCAATAGGTGTTGAAGAAGAGGAGGAGGATGTCTGAGCGGGGGATATCGGTTCTTGTTTCACTTCTGTCTTCACTTCTGTCTTCACTTTCTTTTTCTCTTGTGATGAAGAAGGGGTGGCCATCATCTTTTTAATCCATCCAATTCTGGAGGTAGGTGGTGTTGTTAACTTGCGTACTTTTTCGGGTGTAGATTGAAATCCTTCTTCTTCTTCTTCTTCTTCTTCTCCTTTTTCTGTCTTGGTCACTGGTAGTGGTGGTAGTGGTACTGGTGGTACTGGTACTGATGTTGGACTTTTCATCAAGGTCTTAAAATCTTTCAGAGTGGGTAGAGCTGTTTCGTCTAAAGCTTTCTGGTGAAAGAGTTGCAGTCGTTGCAAGAGTTGACCGTACTTTTGCGATTTTTCTGTTTCGGACAAATCTTGGCGATCCATCAAGGACTGCAATTCGTGGTGTAACTGGGACATCTCGCTCAAATTGGGATTGGGAGGTAAATGCGGGGTGCGTTGTTCTTGCCACCGATGGTATTCCATCCATCGTTTGTAAGGCACTAAAGCTAGTTTTCGTCCTTCCATGGGGTTGTCAGGGGTCGATTCTGAGATCTTGGGACTTCCGAGGGTCCTTTTATCTTGCTCCCACCAGTCCTCCCAACATGGTTCCCAAGACTCCTTTCAGTATGGGGCCTAACAAGAGAGGTAAAATGCCTCCACGTTGGACCAACGTCTTCTTTTTTTGACGAATGGGAACTTTCTTTCGAACCATTTTCCGAAGAACGTGACTATGCTTGCTTAAGCATTGTTTCTGGTGTTTGGACAAAGGGATCGTGCCTTTCAAAACGTTCAAACAACATTCGCACACGGTATCGATGACCTCTTTGGAGGCCGTTTGAATGAATTTTTTCGTAGGGGTGGAGAAGCTTTGGACAGGACAGATAACATGTCCCCATGTTTGGCTAAACGTGGTGGCAGTCCTTTTCTTTTCTTTCCTTGGGGTTTTCTGGAGGGTGACATCTTTGAGTCTTCAGGAGCACCAAAAAACACTGATATCCTACTTAGTCACAGGTCTTTTTCATACTGGAACGCGTCGCCACTGATTGTCTTTACGGCGTATCAGTTTGAGGACAGGCATGACACGTCGTGCAGGGGTACGTAACGGACTAAATCGAGCCAGTTCTTGCTTGGACAAATCCAGTAAACTTTGTAACATGCCCGATCTTTCATGGACTTTGATTTTGGGAGAAGGTACTTTGTGAGCAGCAGCCACTGCCACTAAATGGGAGGGTCCTGCCACTGGGGAAGTTCTTTTGGGGGTCATCAACGGAGAAGTTCTTGGTGTGATCAACGTCTCCAAGTACTCTTCAGTTCCTGGTGACATCAACGGAGAAGTGGACAAACGTGAGGCTGCCGGAGACGCAGTCACCGCTGTGGCAGGTCGTGGTTTGCGAGTGTAAGGTTGCGTCCTAGCCTAAGTGCCTCTCTTGCGACTAGTTTTCTTCTGTGGACTTTTCTTTTTCTGGGGACTTTTTCTCTGTTTCTTTTTCTGAGGGCTTTTCTTTTTCCGGGGTGGTGGTGTCTGGTAAGAGGAGGGTCCTGCCACTGGAGAAGTTATTCTTCTTGGGGACCTGGTCTTTTTCTTTTTCTTCTTGGGGCTTCGTTGGACTTTTGTCTTGGGGATAACTTTGGGGGCATTAGGATCCCATTTTAAGAGTGAGCGAATGATGACCCCTCCTAGAGTACCGCTCCCTCCAGGTTTCAAAATGATTTGTTTTTTGGTTTGAGTGTCGATGCGGGGATCGGCCAGTTGGACCAAAGCGACTTTGTTTCGATCGAAAAAGCGTTTGGTTTGATGAGGAATCTGAATGATTCCTTGGAGTATTTGACGTGCTGTCACCGTGAACCATCGTAAGACTTCTTTGAGACTAGCTTCTAAAACACGAGCTCGTGTTTGTGGATTTTTTTCTCGACTGATGCCATACAAGGTACGAATCAATTTGACGGGAAGATGCGACTGAAGGGTCGTCATGTTCACACTGTGTGTGAGACAGACGAAAAGGGTCTGAGGTTTTTATAGATTTTTTATGGGGAGTGAAATGAAGTCGAGGACGGAGACGTGTACAGGACAGGCCCTCCGTCTTGGCACCAGTGGTGAAACAAGTGGGTACGAAATCGCAAATCCTCGGGGGTCGTAGGTTTCAAATCGACGAGTAAATAGCGTGTGGCGTTTGAGTGGCATCGTCGTACGCCTGAGTCAGCCAAGGCGTTCCTAACTGTTTGGCTAAGACTTGCACTTGCGATTTATCTCGAAGGCTTTTAAACAAGACCACGTAATGCGCATTGAGACTGATGGTGCGATGGGCTTTACTTTGTTGAAACAAATTTTGGGTGATGTAAACGACACTGGCATTACGGTGATGCCCTTTGCGCGTGAACCACAGTTTAATTTCTTCTTCGTCTTCTCCTAACATGTCGTCGAAAATGACCAAATGGGTTTGACGGGAGTCAGAGACGATGCCGTCGTCTTCTTTAGGAATGCCTTCCACAAACACGATGGAATCGCCTTGACTTTCTCGCAAGAGGTTGTACGCCGATTGCCACTCTTTGTAACACCACACGATCCGTTGAGGTGGCCGATCGATCAAATGATGTTTATGTTCGATCAAACGTTTGACGAATTCGGTTTTGCCTGAACCGCTAGGTCCAGCAATGAGCATGTTAAAGGGATGGCGAAGATACAAAGCCTCCCAACTGGCACGATCTAAGTGTTCATCGATGACTTTGACAGTATAGGAAGAGGGAGCAGAGACAGCAGAGGTAGCCATGGTGTGAGAAATGTCACTTGTGACACGAAAAACAAACAAGACAAGAGTTTATATACTTTTTCAGAACACGTTTATTGAATGTTTTTTTTTCAAACATGAATACGAAAGACAAAAATACATAAAAGCCAAAGCTTAAGTACAAGGATAAAAGGCACATGATAACTATGAACGTGGAATAAACACAAGTGTCTGTACAACAACCACATGTTTTGGGTAATGTTCTAACCAGTTCTATAGTAGGGGGTAAGGTCACACAAGTGTCCTCACGAAAGGGTCTTTCAGGCCTGTCCACGACAGTCCTGTCCTGGGTGACGGGTTCTTCTGGCACCGTCACTAACACGGGTTGAAAAGTAACTTTTTTCCTTGAACAACTCTCGTGCATACTGGGCCACTTCTTGGGTCCAATCCTCAAAACCCCATTGTTTCCAGGCACGGACATCTGTCCAATGGGGATGTAAGTCACAAGCTACACACACATCGTCATACACGTCTTGGGTAGCTAAAAGTTGACGAATCTTTTTCTCCTGTTGAGGTCGAGAAGTATCCAGATGAAAACGCAAGGCTTTGAGCAAAAGGAGTTTTTCGTGACCATTTAAGGCCATTGAGGTGGTAAGTACTGATCGTAAAGAGTCCACAAAGAATCGGCTGGTAAACAAAATCCCAGAAAACAAGTCACTAAGACACACACCACTTGTCGTCCCAAATTGAATGGATACAGTTCTTGTAATAATCGATGGTAATGATCCACGGTTTGAATATGGTTATTGAGTTCCTTCCACGGAATCTGTTCAATGACATGTGACATAAGCCGTGGCATGGCAGCCTGTTTTTATATTCTCTTTTTTTCGGATGCAATACACGTACTTTCTAGCCAGAGATCTTCGTTCTCCAGTAGGGAATCTAAATCTTGCATACTGTAACCGAAACGTCAGAGTTCGTTTAGAAGTTTCCTCTTCCGCTAAGTAGATTCCACGTAACAAATGTTGGTAATCCTTTAACTTGTCTTCCTCAATGCGTTGCACTAGGTGAATCTCGAAGTAACCATAATTATGAACATGTCGATCATTAGCGACCTCAATGTTTTGAACAATGTCTGACCATTGAAAGAATTTCTGACGAATCAGTTCTCTTATACCATTCAGGTACCAGTGGTTAAAGATCTGGTGACGTAACGGATGCAATTGTTCTTTACGTTTCACTTGTATTTTCACCAGCTCTCGGTAAATCCTTTCTCTCAACTCCTCAGGCAAGCCCAAAATGTTCTCTTGTAAAGTATCCATAAGTATATACACTGTTTTTGGAATCGTTGGGTGGCGGCCAATAGCCTCGTTTAACTTTGTGCCTGATGTAATATCCACTCATAATCAGTCTTCTTGTACTTTGAAACAGAGCATAATTTAAAAACGGTTCAATCACTTCGAGTTTGCGTTTCACTTGTATTTTGATCAGTTCTCGGTAAATCCTTTCTCTGAATTCCACAGGCAAAGCACGAATGTTCTCTTGTAAAGTATTCATGAATAAGTCAGTCCGTACAATTCACAAAAGTAATCCACATAGTGAGTAATTTCTGACCACTGCCATTCAGGGTAACGTCCAAGAATATCACTGAACTCTTTTGATGTAAACGGCCTAAAGTGATATAATAGGAGAAATGCACCCTTGACCCAAAGAAATCTAACACACTGGTTGACTTTTTTCACTTTCCTCTTATGAATTTCTCGACACAAAAGTTCTACAGTGACCCACTGAGATTTCACTCTGGCAAACCCCTGCCAAACTTCCTTGTAAATCTTCTCTTGTAGTTCTTTAGGCAATGATTCAATATCGTTTTTGAAATGAAGTTTAAATACTGGTCTCGGTGATGTCCAACATTTGACTCCTAGCCAATCTGGTTTCTTCTTCGTTAACGACATGGTAAGTTACTTCAATGTCTCGGTCCCACTAAGGGTAAGTAATGACAATTCGGTGACCATCGAGCATGTTCTACGTAGGCCGAATCTTGCGGTTCCCAGTGGTGAAGTGACACACCGCAACTGAAGCACTTGACTTTATCTCCTTCGCCCAAGTAGAAAAATCCGGCTCTGGCTAATTCTTCGGGGGTCGGTCCTCCCAGATACTTTGGCCATTTTCCTTTGAACGATTGAAGACGATTTTCAAAGTCGCAGTATTCCGACAAACGCACAGGAAACGAATATTCGTCTTTCACAGGTTCGTTTCGATGAGGGTTGAGTGACATGGGCAGGAGTTTGCTCAGGGCTGGATGACATCCGTAGCGGGGTAGACGTGAAGGTGAACATTCCCCTTTAAAACGAAACCCAGTAAAATGTCCAAGAGGACGAGCGGCATCGCTTTCGCATCCCTCAGGTTTGACATGCACAGCATCCCTTTCCATGATAGGGGTAGGGACACTAAAGTTCCCATGATGCTTTACGGCATCGCTCAGGTCACAACGTACAGCATCGTACCCATCGCAAGGCTCACAATCGCATTCCACTTCCGAAGCCTCACACTTGAATTGTGCCTTTCTAAACAACTTGTTCTGCGTTTCTCTGAAAGTATTCATCTTGTTTGCTTGGTCTTGGTAGTCACAATGAACTATCGATCTTGACCATAGCCCCTTTTTATACTAGTCGCAATGCAGTCTCCAGCTTGTACATCTTTCCTTTTTTACGTTTTTTATGTCTTGTTCTGGAAGGTACCGTCTCTAAGGTACCGTCAACATTGTACCGTAGTGTGATGGGTGGAAAAGCCAAAGAAAGGTAAGGGCAATGCGGAGACCATCGAGTATGTTCCAGAATAGTTGAATCTTTATAGATACATAGATCCATTCGTAACTTCAGTCCGCAAGCGAAACACTGTACCTCGTATCCCAATCCTGACTCAGGTCCCAAGTAGACAAATCCTGTTCTAGCTAAAACATGCGAAGAAGGTAATCCTTCCCTATCCGTAGGCCATTTCTGAAACGTGTCCAATCGACGGGTACAATCACAATAGTCAGGTAAGAAGACTGGAAAATGGTAGGGTTTGAACTTGGAGTTCTCATCGGGTTTCTCACTCAATTCTTGCTGTGGCGAAGTCATCTTTCTGGTGGGTGACTATCCTCTGACAACCAATGTTTTATACCAACGTGTCCATACGGTAAGGTGAAATGATTGGGAAGTCGCACTCGCTTCTGGTACACGATTTGATAGACTTTTTCCAAGGGTCGACTGACGATGTGGTGAGTGGGTAAACGTACAATCTTGTTCGGTTGGTGAGTGGTCACTTTAAAGTTTCCATCCTCTCCCGATTGCAAGGCTTCTTTCAATACCCCAAAGTTGACCACTCGACTGGTACGATAATTCAGAGTCAGTCCTTTCACTTTGCACGTCGTGTGCACTTCTCCTTGTGGGTCCCGGTATTCGTAGCCGTAATTTTTGGGACCGCCACTGACGAAACTTAGAATCTTGTCGTCGGGATGCTCGTCTGTCCAGGCTCCTAAACGGTCTCCTTCGATGTCAGGGTGATGTTGAATCGGGTGATGGATGTAAATGCAACTGTCCGTGTCAAAGTACAGGACGCGTTCTTCTAACAGTTCTAAAGCTTCGTACAATTTTAAGCGAGCATGGGCTGTCACGTAAGCCGCAATGATGACATTTCCAAAAGGGTCGTCTTGTACAAAGTCCAGATCTTCTTCGTAAATGACCAAGATCAAATTCTCTCGAATGACGTCCACGTGTTTCATGTATTTGGTTTTGTCGTGAATCATCTGGAAGTAGCGGGAAGGTTCTGTCAAATATTCCGTCTTGGGTAAACACGGTCGTTGTGCCATTTTACCCCACAAGCAATTTAACATCACTTTGGCAAACGATCGCCTGCCTTCGTTTTTCTCGATGTAGTCTAAAGAGATGCCTTCTTGTTCATGGTATTTCTCTTTGAATTGTATTTGGTCTTCGGGAGTGTGACACCAGGAAGGATAGCCGCTGGCTTCTTGTTTCAGTTTCAAAAAGGCATCCACGTAGTCTGCGAAAATGCCTTTCTGAGTAGGGTCACCCTTGTGGTATTGTTGTGTCTTGGGAAAGTGGCAAATTTCGTACACTTCTAACAGTTGGTATCCCATGTCCAGAGCTTTGAACAATTCTACGCTGACCCAGGTTCCCGTCAAGGCACGTTCTTCCTGGCTGTGCTGACAAGGTTGGTCTTGGTTGTACGTTTCAGCACAAGTACGGCACAAGGGAAACATCAGTTTGCCTTGACAATGGTGAGGTAAGACGGGATGGTATAGGTTCGTGGGAGGCAAAACTTTACACTTGATCAAGCCTTCGTATTGTCGAATGTTTTTCAGGTCGATGTGTTCCGTCAGCAATTGCGGGTGCCCTACAGGAAAGCGACAATATTTGCACACGTAGAGATACAACGAACACACGTCCAAGTATTTGATTTCTTCTCCTTTCTCTTCGTCGGCTTGGTACAGCAAACAGGTGGCATTGGTCCTTCCTCCGTACAAACTATCCCTCGGGTTCAGCGGGTCAATGAACTGGTAACTTTCCACGAGGCGTTTAAACTCGGGATCGGTTTTCATACGGTGATCGTACTCGTGTTCCCACATTTCCACCACTTGGTATCCTTGCTGTTCTAACTTTAGGCGACGCTGACAAGTGTCCTGGTACAAGTCTTCCATGGTTCGTTGCAGAAACTGATTTTTAGTGCCACGGTCAGGGTAACAGACGGGACATCCGTGAAATAAGCAACCGTTAAACTCGTACACGATCTTGGGGTTTTCTAAGTCCCAGCCATCGACCGAATACGTTCCGATGGTCTTTTCGCCCCCTCCGTTGCGGGCATGCTGAATCCACTTGTCTTCCTTGTCGCACAAGCAATGTAACCAACGTAGGGCTTTGACCGAGTACTGACGTTTGACATAGTGGGTCGTTTGAGGACTGATGACAGCCACGGTGTTTTCAGGCATGAATCGTTGTCGATACACTAAGGAACACGCTTTGGCAATGGTGCAAGCTTCTTTCAAAGGATCGACCCCTCCATGTTCCATGAACAGTTCTCGAAATTTTCCACAGCAACGCCGTAAAATGTCCACGTCAGAACGACAATACTTTAGCATTTCTTCCTGAAAGTCGAAAGGGTCCGAGGCGTGAGCCTGGTACCAAGCGTAGAAAGCTTCTCGTTGTTAGGTACGCATGTTGTCGGGGTCGTAATAGTGAGCCTCAGGTAAATGGGGTAGAACGGCGTGTTGATTGGCTTCCGTATTGAAAAAGTGAGGAAAATAACCTTTAGCCATTTCTGTCATTCCAAACGTTTTAGGCATTCGACTCAAAGGCATGGCCAAATAGCTCATCGAATCTTTAAACTGCACTTGTCCCACTTGCATGAAAATGATTTTGGCTCCGTTCAAAGTGACTTTAGGACGCTCGGTGCCTTGTTCCGTATAGTATCTGAAAAGAAACTGTCCATCGTATCCGGAGAAATTGTGAGCCATCACCGTGGCATGACGATGACAATCTCCGTAACGTTCGATGTCCTCTTGGCTCCACGTCTTGTCGACGGGGTCTAAGACCCATTGGGCAAAATCGGCTAACGTGTTCGGTCCTCGAAAGATTTTTTCACGCCCTCCAGGAATTTTGCTGCAGTGAGGGCAATAACTGAAGATAGGTTCTTGAATACACTTCTCGCACGCTCGATGAGCCACGCAGAAATTAGGAATGTGAATGCCAGTCTCTTGCATGCATTCGAAATCGAAAAAGATGAAATTGCCTTTCTTCTTGTGACCGTCCTCTTTCTCTGGTGGGGGTTGGTATTTTTGCACGTAGCATTGGTGTTCCAAGTCGACGATGTGGTGACAAATGTGACATTTTTTCTTTCCTGAACATACGTGTGCCTTGGTATTATTGGTACGTATGACTTGTTCACACGCGGGGCACAATCTCAGCAGTTGACAAGCGCATTTGTTCTGTGAACCTTGCGTCTTCAAATGTTGTTGGTAACAGGTAGGGCTGACAAACGTGCGCAGACAAGTTGAACAAGGCACTGGTTCTTCGCTCAGACAGGGTGAAGAGGCCAAACATCCTGAGCATTTCAATCCACAATGCTTGTGTTGCTCTCGATTGTTATAACCATGGTCATATTTCTCACAGTAATAACTGTATTCCATGAATCCGGTGATACTGGTAATGGTATCGAAATGGTCATCGTGATAATAGACATGAATGCATTTTCCGTCCTTAAAGTCTTGGCCTCGAAACAACAGAGGCCCACGCATTTCTTGAGGGTGCACTTTCAAGGTGTATCGTGGAGCTAAGACATCTTGCAATTTTTGCATCTCAGGAATGCCACAGGGTGTGTCTTTGGACAGGCCAGCTTGTTGCAACAGGAGTTCTGCTTCGTTTCGTTGTTTGGCTCGGTCCGATTGTCGAATAGTTTTCCAGGCTCTTTTCCATTCTACCGTGTCGTTCTTGTTGGCATAGGTTCGTCCCACCACGATGTCTCGGGCTAAACACATCTGGTCTTGAGGGTTGTTAATTTGGACGAGACTCTTTTTGGTGCTGCGAAGGTCGTTCACCAATAACATCTTTTTGCATCCAGTCCCTTGAGGAGGAGAGAAGTGGGTCATGTCCAGTGTGGCTTTACCATCGGTGATGTCAAACTTGTCATTGGATTGTTGTACGTGTTGAATCTTGTCCATGACTTTGGAAGCGGTCAGTTCTGCAGGGGTGCTAAACTCGATCCAAACAGGGGATTTCAAACCGTCGTGTTGTATGGAAAGTCTCAAGCGATCGTCTTCTTTGGGTTGACATTGTTGCTTGAGTGCAGTGAGCAAAGAATCCCACACCTCAGTGATGAACACTTCTGCTTTCTCTAACGGCACTTCAGCCTTGAAATCTTTAAACTTCACCGTGTATTTGTAAGCCGTGGTTCTAAATTTCCTAGAGGAGCGCTTTTCCGTCTCTCGAATGGAATAGTACTTTTCAGGGTTGACTAAGGGTGGTGAACTTGGTTTAGAGGTTTCAAATTCTGGTTCACTCATGTCCTCTTCAAAATCACTGGCATGAATTTGTGCCAAGATTTCAGCCCTGGTACGAGGCGATAGATCACGTTTCTGCCTCTTACTTTCTTCTTCTTCTTTCTTCTCGAATGAATAGGATCGTTTCATCTTGAGTGAAAAACGTCAAATGACTCAAGTTCAAACACCATAAACTAATTTATAGTCATAGCAGACCAGCGTATATAAAAGGGTGTGTGTCTTGTCCTTTTCACTATTCATTTCAGTCTCAAGCCGAGCACAACGATGGAAGAGACTAACCAGATGGAACGTTTCGTCAGAGCTTTGCGAGGGGTCATTAGAAAATTCTCTTCAGACCAGCCGACGGACTACTCTCCTTCCTTTCGAGATAAAAGTCAAGATACTTGCTATATCTGTCAGAAGAAAGGGCATTGGTCTTCAGAATGTCCAGACCGTCAAAAAAGAACAAAAACAGGGGCTAAAAAAGACAAAAGTCAAGATACCTCTTATTATTGTAAAGAAAAAGGACATTGGTCTCCAGATTGCCCAAAAAAGAAACAAGAGGAGACAGAAGAAAAGAGGGATTCTTCAGAAGAAGAAAGGGATTCTTCAGAGGAAGAGAGGGATTCTTCTGAGGAAGAAAGAAGACAGGTGAAGAAAAAGAAACAGGAGAAGAAAAGAAGAAGGGAAGAAAGCGAGGAGGAAGAAGAAGAGGAAAAGAGTGTGACGGTGAAGAAATTTAAAAAACAGAGAGACTAAACAAGGAGACAGAAGAAGTCAATGAACTTTTAATTAAAGTGTTCTGTTATGAATTGTGAATTGGATTGTAAAAAAATGGAGAAAAGAATAAATTAATGATATAAGGTAAGTGTCTTTGAGTTTTGATTTTAAAATAAGAACGTACACTCACGCACTCATACACAGACACGTACTATAAGGGTAAAATGGGTGGGTTTTTTTTTGAGTTATTGGCAAATTGAAAGTGTATTTCTTTTCGAGAAATGTGGGTGGCCCTGAAAAGGGCCTTTGGTTATTGGTGTAGGGGTGAGTTTAAGCAATCAACTTTAACTGCCTTAAGCCTTTGCCACGGCCAAGGCCTACTTATGGACTGCGTAATGTTGATGATGATGATTGGGTTGAAATCACTAAGGGTGGTACGGTAGGCTTAGTCACAGGGTTGACGTGTTTAGCTCGGGAAGGTCGTATTCTCTTCGGTCGTAATAAAGAAGTCTGATACATTTGTTTCAGACTTCTTAACTCCGCTAAAATGTCCAACAGTACCGTGACCGTTTGATTTTCACCCTCTTGTTTCTTTGCTGCTACTTCTTCTTGCTGTTGTTGTTGTTGTTTTTTTCTTACCTCTTTTTCTTCTTGCTGCTGTAGGAGAAAAGCTTGTTCCGCTTCCTTTTGTCGTTGTATAAATTTCTCCAATTCTTCTTTCTGTCTCTGTCTAAAATTCTCCACTTGCGGTAATGAAGAAGGTAACGAAGGTTCCGGAACAAATTCTTGCGAGGAGAGAAAATCCACAAAATCCCAATTCACCTCTTCTGAAAGTAAGTCCGGGTTCCCTTGGGCGGTCTCCCCTGCTGGTGCACCCCATTGGATCGTTTTCTGAGTTTCCGTCACGTTGAATCACTGTCGCATAGATTGACTGCACACAAGCGCTAGCGAATCTATATAGACTACGTGACGTCACAGACTGCTCTCTTCGGATTGGATGCGGGCTGACTGAATTTTGTAACGCGTGATCGGATTGGTGAATGAACTCAATCCGTTTCAATCCTTCCTGTACCTATAAATAAGCGCAGTTCACTGCATTGATTCACCTGTTCTCGTCGCTTCAAGATGTGGACCACAGTTGAGTCATCCACCCTTGTGTCTTCCATGATGTTTCGGACAGACTTGCTCATGTATATCCGATCCAAGTGGACCGTTGTCCACAGGACAAACACCAGCCTGTGGATACGTAGGATCTACGTTGAAAGACAAGGATGCCTGAAAAGAGTGCTGATTTACGGACCCACAGTAAGACGCAGCCTAAGGACAAGAAGAAGACCAATGCGGTGCCCTTTATGTTAATGAATACATTAACATAAACCCAAAGGCCCTTTTCAGGGCCAGCCATATTTCTCGAAAAGAGATAGCCTTTCCATTGCCTACCCCTTTTTTATTTTTTTTTTAAAAAAAAATCTCATGTTAAATTCCCCTTGTACGTATATTAACCCACGATTTATTCCCATGTTAAATTTCCATTGAGGCTAATCTGACCCACGATTTTTTTTCCATGTTAAATTTCCATTGAGGCTAATCTGACCCACGATTTTTCTCCATGTTAAATTTCCATTGAGGCTAATCTGACCCAAGGGGGTCTGTAATGCTAATTCCCATTGAGGCTAATCTAACCCCCTTCACTACTATTGAATTTCTTGTAGCAGAGACGTTGTGTCAAGGTAGACGATTTATATACATTCTATTACAGAGTTAGAGAGGCGGCTGTCAATTTGCAATACCAGCTCAGCAATTTTACTTCAAATTGTGTGGGCGTTATTAGACTCGAACTACATTACCACAGGTTTTACCCACTGTGTAAAAGCGACTGCCGTAAAGTAGCCTGGAGATGATGGTATTGTAAAATCATCTCGGATGCCTAATTTATTTGTAATACATGGTTTTAGTTAGATAATAAACTGCTTCTCTCTTACGAATTATATTTTGATCTCATTTTCATTAGGAACCTTTAGCATAACTTGAATCTAGAGCTCGGAAAGTACTGCTTTTTGGGACCCATAACTGATTGTGATTTTGACTGATTTGGGGTCTTGAATTGCAGTAACGTTTTGACAACCGAGCAGTTTGAATTGGTATAAAGAATTTTGAAGCACTGGCAAAACTGAATTTTGCCGTTTCTTGACGAGAACGATATACAATGGCTGATATTTAGGCCAAACGACGATATCACATGTGACAGCAGAGGGATTGGAAGACAGTTTGCTAGTGTGCTGATGAGCTAATGTTGATAGCTTAACATAAAGTATTGGTTTCTCTTGCTTCAACTTAGAGGCCATTGGAAACGATGGTTCCAGACAGAGTTAAAGTCCCTGAATGCGTATCAGATCAAGAATTTGCAGATAATAGTTCTAAGCTGAACCGTTACAAAATTCAACCACAATCAAGCATAGATCTTACCAAGTCGTGTTCGCCATGACTCGCATATTAAATCCAGAGAGAGAGAGAGAGAGAGAGAGAGAGAGAGAGAGAGCTAGCTAGCTTTGAACCCATTTGTGAAGTTTATTTTCATAATTACCCATTATACATTTCCGATATTTCGTATTAGATTGTATGCCAAAAGAACTTTCATATTTTTAAGAATAAAAAAAGAATCATTTTTAAACGTGTAAGGTCAAATTATGCATTTTTATTTCCAAGCCTGATTGTATCACTTTTTATACGCATGATCTTTTGATGCCGATATTCAATTGTAGATGCAAATATTGTCTGAAAACATCTGGCATGTCAGTTAGAATGCAAATTATAATCCGCCAGGAATAAACCCTACCTTGTCATAATTGATGTAAATGGAAGTTCCATCATTAATTTCACGATAATCTCCTTAAGAAATAATAAGAAGAAAAAAATAAGTAACGACAAAATGGGAAGGAACCAAGTCATTCGTACAGTTAAAGATTTTTTCCTTGTGTTAGGGAAGCGCCTTGTTCTAGCAATTACCGCCTCGACCGTGGGCCAATAATTACGATCTATCCGCTTCCCTGAAGGTCAACCATCGACTGTGAACATTCGTGTACTATACTACTTTCATCGACTGTGTTGATTTAATAACCAGACAGTAAACATTTCATTATAGGAAAAATTAGGACTGAGTAGAAAAATAATCACGGGATGTGGACCAATTAGGGATTTGCATGTTTATATCTGGAGTTTTGGCTGTCTTTTTTTGTATAAGTTGACTGTGAGGGAAATTAATGATATTAAATTGCTTTATCCATGGAATTTGCAAATTTTGCCACAGGCTGAATGCATTACGATTGCTCTTATCTCTTGTCGACCCAAGATGGGACATTGGCGCTTTATGGTAATGACAAAATACCTACATTTAATCGGGGGGGGGGGGGGGAGAATTGATGGTAGAACTATGAAATAAATATTATGCTCAGATAGTAACGAAGTATTACAGTGCACGGTGCTCTTATAACTATTATGTTGCATTATGTGCAAAGCAAATGATATTGTAGTTGAACCTTTAATTAAGTTTGCATAGTTAGTACAACGGAAGGAAGCGATCAAATAAAATAGCGAAACCAGTCTGTAATGAGATTGGATATATAACATATTTCCGGATCTAACGAACTGTTAATTTACATTCAAAATTAAAGTGGCGCTCTACAGTTTCGTATTTTGCATAAGGGTTAGAATTTGAAAGAGAAATCATTTCCCCGGGTTTTCTCACTGACTATACTGGCTATTTACAAAGACCTTGGATATCTTAAGTATTGTTCAAAGAACCTTTAATTCCCTTTATTTTGGTGTATGATTGATGGGTGCAATATGGGTTATAGAGCATACAGCTTGGCCTTACTCCAGATGTGCATCTTTCAAAAACGCCTAGCTTCTCTTGGTCATTTTCACTTTCTGGACTTACAGGTAAATTGTAATAAAGAGCGGATAACTTTGTTTATAAAACATTTAATATATGTAGTAATTCATCCAGTGCACGTTCAGAAGAAGTTTAGTAGGTGCTAAGATAGTGTACTTTATACTAATTCAGGCGGATTTGTTAGTACAAGGGAGCAGTCAGTTTAGTTACCAGTCTGCTTAGATCACGTACAATTGCCATAAGTACAATATCTAAAGAAATATCAGCCACATTACATCAAAGTAGCATAGGGGTATGCCATCATTCTCTCCACTGTGCATATTTCAAATGCAAACAGTTTCACCTTGCATATGTTACTATCTCAAAGGTACATAACTACTGGTGAGCGCCTCCTAAATAAATTATGTACACTTATTTCCGTTTCCAATGAAATTCTGATAAAAGAAAAATTTTCAAGGGCCTATACGGTACATCCGTCGCTTATTTTTATAAGTAACTTTTAAAATATTAGTGCGAACGATACGTCACCATTTTGAGAAAAAAATGAATAGGCAGTTTATATAATGAAATATGTAATCAAGTTTGGTTTAGATTGACTAATTAATATGAACGCTAGCATGGCCTCATAAACGTCATAACATGAGAGCAGATTTTTGTTTATAGGAAAGCAATGCAAAAGGTATTATTTAGATGATTACACATATTTATGAAAAAATGGCTTTTAAATCAGTGAATGCGGTAATAAATACAAAACCAAATGTATTAATATTAAAAAATAATACCAAAAAAAAATAATAAAAAAAATAAAAGGAAGGGGTGTTTTGCACTAATTAAAAGTTATCATTGTTTCCCCAGAAATCAGTAGGCATATATACTTTACGGCTTACTAGTATAATCCACTCAAACCATTTCATTCTAGCATGACACAGAGATGTCAATAATACTCCAAAAACTAATTTGAGACGTTAATGACTTATTAATTTGTCTTTAGACAGCTGGTATCGAAATATACATAGTATATAAATTCATCAGCTAGCACAGTGAAATGCTGGAGCAGCTTCTTTATATTACATACTGCGCATGCAATTAACATTTTCTTCATACTATTCATTCGGAATGAGCGTGGCAGCGGCTGCCTCTGTTAATCAAAAACTCTTCTATTCCTGCTGAATCCACGTGATCATACATGCGAATATGTTGGATATGGCGCGATTGAGAGAGAGAGAGAGAGAGAGAGAGAGAGAGAGAGAGAGAGAGATATTCTTAAATTCCACTAATTTAAACAAATAATGTCCAATTGCTATTGAATGTATTTTGGTTGTTGCTGTTAAAATTCCATTTCATGGGGTATATACATATGCTTCTTTATAAAAAAGATTTTGTCTGTGACAACCAAGTACAATTCACATGCCATCCCTGTATTAGGATGACCTCGGTACAGTGCATTTCAGCTCGTTTAGAAATCCTAGTATAGCCTATGAGCGTAGGAGGTATATAGACTTTCTCCCTTGACGCTCTAACGGCAAATGCCCTGCTGTTTTAAATCCGAATCGATGTTTTGACATATATACGTTTCTAATTGTCTTCGCTATTTCAATATTTTTCCTAAGGTGACAATTGTCGTCAAAATGGTAACTATTATGTCTCTGCGACGAAGGGTAAACGTTTTGAAAATTGCTGAAATAGTTCAGAATATATCTTTTCCTCTATTTTGAAGGTAGGTCATCTACGTTTATTGGCAAGTAACTAATAACTAAATTCCAATAACGACAAAATTAGTTCAAAATATCATTAAGTTTAGTGTTCATTCGTGACCAACATTAAATACAAATCCCTTAATTGCATAAGAAAAAATATCTTGAAATAAAAATTAAATTTCTTTAAATCAAAACGATAATGCACGAGATAAAGGCAAAAACATGGGTCTCGCAAGGAAAGAAAACAAACACATCAACGTCAGCTAGAAATTTTCAGATTTGCGGACATCGAGACAGAACAAAACACATACGACAAGTAGGATTTGATTCCATGGCTGTTATCAGTTTTTGCGGATCACACAACTCGAATACCCATTTCTTACACAGGATTTACAACAAGTCCTACTTGGTTTAACATCTGATTTATGAGCACACTACAGAGAGTTTGACATCGATTGGGAGGGTAGGGGTGGTGGAAGAGGGGTAATCCTCCACGATTCAGTGGAACTTAGATAATAATCGAAAGTGACATAATGTACCTCAAATGTATGTATCACACATCCCATTACATTATTATACAATGGCGACTTTAAAAGACATACATTATGTTTCTTCTGAAAAGTATCGAAGCACTGTTTATTTATAGCAGGGTAATAAGAAGAAAGGTTGTATCGTTAGGAATCTCATCGCAAAAATGGTTTATACAGTTGTTCTACATTGCAAGCGCAGATACATACATACATACATACATATATATATATATATATATATATATATATATATATATATATATATATATATATATATATATATATATATATATATATATATATATATATATATATATATATATATATACATACATACATACATACATACATACATATATATATATATATATATATATATATATATATATATATATATATATATATATATATATATATATATATATATATATAAGCGGTTCACATCTCTTTATTACATATTTGGTAGCATTGCAACTGATACACTTTTACCAACTTAATTTGATTTGTGTGTGTGTGTGTTTATACGTGTGTGTCTCCGCTCGATCAATTTGGATAACTTAGACTACGTGTATTTACTATGTATCAATTGTAGTACGTGTCTTGACCATGAATTCGTTCAAGTCGTTCGACTTGTGTGTGTGTGTGTGTGTGACTTGTTTCGCTTTTGATTTTCGTTAGAAGGGTAACAGCGATTGTCGCTAGTTAAAATCGCGAAACACGTTATCCTTTCATGTATCACTAATTCGCGACGTTTTGACGAGGCGATGATGGTTGCCACAAGCCTGAGATGGGTAGCTGGGACAATTTTCAAATGATTATGTTAGATTTGTCTGCACGCTTAATTTAAAACGACCACATCCGTCATATCAGTTGAAGATACATGGCCTTTGCGATACTTAAGAGATTGAGGGGCGAAAAGCGAAGGTGGGGTTCCAATTTATTTAGAGAACACACTTGAGAAAACTCATTTAAAGAAAAAAAGAAAAAGTTTAGTATAAATTCTTTCTTTCAACCGATGATATTACATTATGTACATTACCAAATGTCCCAACAACACGTACCAATATGCAGAAGGCACACTTTCAGTGGAATTAAACTTTGTCCTACATTTTAATAAAATAGACTTCAGCTAAGTAAATGATATTACGTCGAACTGTTTTGCGTACGGGTTAAATATGACCGATGTGATAAATCAACAACGTGTTGTTCACCAAACGTTACTAATCACAAAGCCCTTGAGAGTGGTGGCAAGGATCAATTGAGTGAAGATTCGATTGTGCTCGAATATATCACCATGTATAGCCCTGATAGGAAAAACGTAGAGCAGAAATCTCTGTGCAATTGCTGTGCTCCAAAACAGGTGGGTGGCGGCGAGCGCGGGTGACGAAATAATAATCTGAGGTTAAACCGACCAACACGTAAACCGTCATTGTGAGACCTTATCTTGAAAAGACCAGGGCTATTTAAAGTAGTGACTCTCCAAATTCATTGAAAGTGGTCACAAGTTTTCACTATTTAATTCAATCCCGAGAATATAAGTCTAATTAAGCTTTCACCCTTTTATAACAGCCAAAAGGCTTCATAACTTGGCTGGAAAGTCAAAAATCGTTAAAAACTTAGTTTTGGGTTGGGTCAGCTACTTGTACCGTGTAGATGCATAGCTTATTCTGACAATCTACACTGTCCATAGCGGTTTTGTGCAGATATCCATTAAGGTAATTCCACAATAACCAATCAGGTCGTTAAGAGGTTTTGTTCGATCAATAGGTTTTGATGGAGGCGATGCATACTGTTGAACGTCATCTACGGACAAATATGACCAAATTTCTGAAAATGGCAGAAGGAAACGGGTATTTTCCTAATAATAAAACTAACTATATGCATTTCTGTCAATTGCACTGAATTCCTGACGTTTCATGGCTTTCTTGATGGTTTTCGTATTCCTGTTGTGCCGGAGAGCATATTTGTAGGGCTTTTTTCTATGTAAACTAACTTATCCACGTATGAGATATTTCAGGGAAAGCTATCAAAACACACAAGATTGAATACGGGGTGTGGTCAAAACAGATAGGAAAGCAGATCGGAAAGTTTTGCTCCATTCATTTAGGCCATAAGTAAGATCTAAATTTGATTATGGCTAGATTGTGTACGGATGTGTTTGTAAAACTTACCTGCAAAATCCTGATCAGAACCACATTCAGTAATGTAGACTGGGTGTATTTATAATTTACCCTTCAAGAAAGCCTCCATGCTGAGAAAAACGAAACATCACTTTATCTAAGAAAAACATCGTTGGCTCTTCAGTGTGCTACCAAGCTTTCTTCTAATTCATCTAAGCCCGCATGTGATGTTTTGTTTAGGCCCATATACCATACTTTGTGTGCTCAGAAGGATATCGTGATTCCAATGTTTGGCATATGAACCTCTCCTCACAAAGCAACGCCAAAGTCAGCTTTGCAAATAGGCAAGATTCAGTGTTCCAAAATCATTAATATTTTAATCTTGCAAATTCAAAAAGTCATGGACAAATCCACTCATTTTTCATAGAGTAAATCGAATAACATCAGAGCTTCCGATGTTGATCATACTTCCTTGTATGTAGGTGTTTCGAAAGATGGAGAGCAAGTTGGAGCTGCCATTGTAACACATCATGGCACCGTCTTGAACCAGCTACCGGGTAAATATGTATTGTATCAATTACAGCCAATCTCAAAGCTTTGAAATACATCGAAACCTCTCAAAATAAAACAAATTTAATTATTTTTTTGAAATCGCTTTCTACATCGAAAACCTTGTAAAACCTTAATCCTGACAACTCATCAATATCCCAAATGCTAGATAAATACGATGTGCTCGTAAATTCTTGGAGAAGTGTTCTGTACTGTTAGCTACCTTGTCAGATTGGTATAAAATGCGAATGTAGGGGCCACTAAAAGAAGCCTAAGCTGTGCTGCAGTCACCTGTTTCCGAAAATGGAAGATTCCATATAAACACTTCAAATATCGAAGACATTTTCGTGTTTGTAATACACAACAAAATATGTAGAATAAAGCTTCCACAAACAAACATCACATCGTCAGACCCACTGTTGGCGAAGGGACATCTCTCGTATGAAACAAATGGCAGAAATGATGCGGCATTGAAACTGATACACATACTTGACTCATATATACCTCCTGAAAAGAGTATAGGACACATACCTCCTAAAAGGTGTATATGACAAGAGATAATGCCATACCAGTGTCAACTGACAATAGAACATATCCTTGTCGAGTATGTCGACTTCCACACTGCAGGACAAAAGAATTCGATGCCAACTGCCTGAATAAACTGTATAAAGATTTTCTATCCAAGAAAATCGTGGATTTTGTTTAGGGAATGCGGTTTATATAACAAGTAAACATATTCTTTTTGTCATTTTATAGCTTTTACTTTTATTTTTTAAAATGATTTTTGCAGCCTCTTTAATATTCTTTACGTTTACTTATTATCTTCTTGTAGTTGATGAGTAGATTTGAAAGGGCATATATAGTTTCCACAATGTTACGTGCAATTTACCTTTACCTTTTAGCCGTTATTGTGTTGATGCACTATAGGACACACGGTACTAATTATACGGAAGAACTGTGAACTAGTCCAGAAATGGGTGAACAAATAATAGAGTATTTACGGGTTTGGTGGTCCATAATTGGTTAATAATGAAAATTAAAATTTTAGTTAAAATATCTTTTTGAGAGCTTATCCGAAATGTAATTTAAAACAAAATATAGACAAATTTCTTCTGAAGCAATTTTAGTATTTTTACAGGCCTGACTGAGGAGTACTCAATAATGAAAGTAGCACCTGATTCATTTGGTGGAGAATCAATAAGATGTGTTTCATGCACATGTAGGTAAACAAAATGCCGCGGCTCATATGGTGTTCTCCACACATAAGCTTGCACCAAGATTAGATGTGCATGGAGAATTATAGGTTTCATCATCAGCACCCAGAAATTTTAAGTTATTGAATTTTGAATATGATAGTGTTTCCATATGTTTACCATTGGAGTTGAATTAGTACCATGAGTCCTATATGCGACCTATACCATAATAGAAGCTTGTTGTTTCCATGGTTACCATATGCATCCAGAGTATCATTTTGGTGGTTTATGCATATGACAATCATAATGGAGTCTTTTTTTCATGGTTTGCATGTGATTTTGGAGCAAAAATCTATACAAAAGACAGATGGCAATGGTTTTATACACTATACAGTGGCAGTAGATAGCTCAGGCCATGGGGAAAAGAGCATAGTATGTCCTGATGGCAGAATTTCATATGATGGTGCCCAAAGATTGGGCTATATGGTTAAATACCATTTAACGCATGCAACAATTCCTCAAAAGGGGGTGGGGAGAGATTTTAAATGTAAGTCACCTATGTCACAATCATTTATGTATCAATACTGATTATTTAACTTAAGGTACACATTCAGTAGATCAAAGCAGAGAACATTGTAAAAATCAAGGACTGTGCACAAAACTGCACATGCTGCATTGCCTCAACCTGTAAATTGCATTATTATATGTCGAGTCACATTGAATTTCAATAATATCTGTCTTATTTCCTATCATAGAATTAAACTCCTTGACACCTTTTCTATGTTCAGCATGTTCCTCATATTGGTAAATTCAATTTTTTGCAAACAGTACTGGAACCTTTCTGCATCCCTTTTGTAGAGGGAGCAGGGAAGGACATTTTCACTTAAAAGAATAGTTTTCAACCCTTCATTCCCAATAGAAGTCTGTAAAAGTCCTCTCTGTATTGTATTATTTACACAGGTAGTTTTTCTTCCCCAATCTCTCTTCGGCATCTCTTCATACAGTTGAAACATATTGATGTATAACTGCATGGTGAACATATTGCACGCTCCCACCACACCAGACCTCTTTTCTCTTCATGTACCAAGTCCCATGATAGAAAACCTTTATAGTCAGGGTGATGGAACTGTTGCTCTCGGAACACATTATTCTACATCTCAGCTTTTTTTCTTGTGTGCACTAAGCGATATGTGTTTTGTTCACCAGATATGTTGTTGTGAATAGATGAAAACAAGCTTCATGTCAGAAATATGGTTTCATATTTGAAGCAAAAGCTGTTTATAAAGCCAACATTGCTCTGCATTTACTATCAAGTAATAGTAAGGAATCATTTATATGTAAATTAGAGCTTGCAGCTTGGTTTGCAAATCATGGTGTATTTCCCCCCCCCCCCACCTTGACTGTAATTGAGTGATTGCAAGGTTTGCTTTGTTTCTCTTTTTTTCAATAATTTATGCATTTTATTCAGCTTTATATTAAAAAGTAAGTAATTTAACACTGCTTATAGTGGAAAGTAGCCACAGTAATTATTTTGAGACTTTTTCTTAACTTTGTATTAGTTTTGGGTAAATGTAGGTATAGATATATGTATTAGACAACTTTAATATGCAATTCAATTCTATTGCTTAAATTGAGCAAGTAGTTTATGCAGTGATACATTTTATCATTGTCTGAATATTGCATAGAAACATGGACTTGTCTTGACATCGCAATGTTTTTCACATATTTCTTCACCTCCAGCTTACTTATTAGCTTGAGCCGCAACAGTTTGTACATAGGCTTTCTGTCTCCAACATCAATGTCTGCATTATAGGAACTTAGGATAGCTTTTTCAAATTTGTCTCTTGTTGTCCTTATGTAACAGGCCTCAAGTGGCTGTGTCTTTTGGGTTGATGCACATTTTCCCCCTTGTTGTGGGGAAAATTACCAGGCTTGAAGACATTACTCTGTCTATTCTTTGATTCCTCACCCTTCCCCATAGTCTTATACTAAAAAATAGCACTCTTTTATTTAATTCTTCAGTATAATAAAGCTTATGGAACTTTTCTTTGGCTTTTATACCTTTTGATTAAGATTTGGGGGTGATGAATCACATGTGATGATAGTTTAAATACGTTTGGAATGTCAGCATCTCTTGATGCTTCTTGGGTGTGTGTATTTGTTTTAGTCACAAAAGTCCAATGGCCTCTTCTCATTTTGACCTGTCATGTGGCACACTTATTTGTTTTGTTTGATTGATATAAATAGGGATGCACTGCATCTTATTTCTTTGAAAGTCAGCAAGAAAAGAAATGCAATTTTGAAATTTAAAACATTTAAAACTTGTCTTATAGCCAGTGAGAGATGAAAATACAATGCGTCATGTAAATTGATACCCTCTGATGTCATACTTGTTGATGTCAGCATGCTTGTGTTCCTTTTGTGCAACATGCATACCATTGAAAGATAACATGAAGATACCAAGGCAGAAAACAATTATTTTAATAACAAGAATAAGCCACTAATAAGTACAATACAACACAGCAACATGTAATGCGGATACAATTTAGCTTTAGACATTGGTATCACATAAAATGCTATTGCACTATTATCCATGCACAAGCATGGCCAATTCTTTCTTACAAATATGCTCCAATATCAATGAGTATAATACAACTTTTTCTAAATAATTTAAATCTGGTTATTGGACACACGGTACTAATTATACGGAAGAACTGTGAACCATTCTAGAAATGGGTGAACAAATAATAGAGTATTTACGGGTTTGGTGGTCCATAATTGGTTAATAATGAAAATTAAAAGTTTAGTAAAAATATCTTTTGAGAGCTTATCCGATATGTAATTTTAAAAAAAGATAGACAAATTCTACTGATGCAAATTTAGTATTTTTACAGGTCTTACTCAGGAGTACTCAATAAAGAAAGTAGCATCTGATTCATTTGGTGCAGAATCATTAAGATGTGTTTCATGCACATGTAGGTAAACAAAATGCCGCGGCTCATATGGTGTTCTCCACACATAAGTTTGCACCAAGGTTAGATGTGCATGGATAATTATAGGTCTCACCATCAGCACCCAGAAATTTTAAGTTATTGAATTTTGAATATGATAGTGTTTCCATATGTTTACCATTGGAGTTGAATTAGTAACCTGAACCCTGTAACGAGGTTCTACATACATACATACATACATACATACATAGGTGCGGTTAAAGTTAGTTCAGTATTATATAATCTACCTTTCTTTAAGCAAGAAGTAAAGGTATATATATATATATATATATATATATATATATATATATATATATATATATATATATATATATATATATATATATATATATATATATATATATAAATTTTATGTTATTGAATTTTGAATATGATAGTGTTTCCATATGTTTACCATTGGAGTTGAATTAGTAACGTGAAGCCTGTAACGAGGTTCTACATACATACACACATACATACATATATACATACATACATAGGTGCGGTTAGAGTTAGTTCAGTATTATATAATCTATATATACATATATATATATATATATATATATATATATATATATATATATATATATATATATATATATATATATATATATATATATATATATATATATATACTATTTTCGAAAGCAATCATACTCCATTAGCTCCACTGATTCAGGAAGTTTTACCTCTACCTGATTGATTTACAAAAGTGATAGGTGATGAAGAATGTTTGTGAGTTCATTCAAAAGGTTGAGATGTGAGAACATCGACATATAAATGATGACTTTGTGTTGGTCCTTGTACGTTAGCTTGACGGGAAAGGTGATCCGAATATATTTTAGGTTTGACATCATTCCGTGAAGGAGCAGACACATATAGCACGGTATTTTGTCATCGACGACAAATTTACTTGCAACTTTGGCAGTCACCATGGATGTAAACAAGAGAGCTGTTCATAGGTAATGTTTAGTTTATTATTATACCTTAGAGTAACAAAGTAGGTTATTTATTACCGAGACAATTGCAGAAACTTGCATTGACTTAAGACAAACTATGGTACCCGGACGTGGATGATCCAATGGCAGGTTTCGAACCGGAACCCTTTGGTACACGAGTTCGCATTCTAAACACTGAACGACCACGAAATCTGCATCCATTTGAAACCTTCTAAGGCACCAAGCAGAGCACGTCGGATTAATTCTACATCCTGTGTCCGCGAGATGGTGTGTTGTTCAAAGGTAATATAAGGTTAGGTATTGTTACAATATAAATAAAATTGAGTCCAACTCTCAAAAATATTAATGAGTAAAATGTCTAAGAAATTATAGTTATTAATTTGTAACAATAAACAATGCGTGTTTTTTTTTATCACGAAATTAATTTTAACTCTATCTGGTAGGTGTAATGCCAAAGTGATTCTATCTATCAACGCAATATGCCCGTTGTTGACCATGACGGGATAATCAGCAACTCTGAGATTGTAAGAGAAAGAAAATGTCTTTTTTGTGAAGATTAAGACACACAGAGAATATATATATATATATATATATATATATATATATATATATATATATATATATATATATATATATATATATATATATATATATATATATATATTACCTAAATTACTATATTCATTTACTTAGTACTTCACACAGTGTTGGAAGTAAACCATGATTAGGTCTGCGCATAACATGAATACACGGAAGTTTATAAAACAAAATTGTATTGGTTCGTTTTCCTGTGTATGAAATACCTCTTTGAATAAGGAAGTTGTTCGCTATTATGTTAAGTCCGGTTCTAAACCAGTAAAGAACAGTTAAACAATTAGGATTACGTACTCGTTTGGCCTATATTGATCAGAAGACTGAAATTTGATAAATAAATTCTGTTTTTGGCTGGACGTTTCGATCAATAAAGCCTTCTACCGTTCAGACAAATTGGCTACTAAAACAATAAACAAAAGAGAAATAGAACTTAAAATGGAATGACATTAGACGACATATGACACTTAGAGCCTCAATGCTGCTGTTTATCATAAATTCCACCATGTTTTCAATCTAACTCACTTTTGGAGGGACATTGATGATTTGTTAGACAAAGTTATCTAGCAGAAACCGATCTTTGAAATAATCTAGATGTTAGGGTTAAAAGACGTTAAAATATTCAGTTTAGAATTAAGAGGTGCTACTGCTTAATTCGGTTAACAGATTCGCTCGTAATTCCGATCGTTTTGTCTCCGGGAAAGTCTTCCAAAAGTAATAATGCGATACAGTCGACAAAGTCCGTTAGGGAGTAATCTAATAACAACAGCATTCACACGTGGCGCACAAATTGATTCGATAGGGTATGAAGAGAGGCATGTCCGCTTTTTCTTTCAAAGTGGATCTAAGAAGAAAAATCGTGTATTAGATACAAATAAGACTCGGTGAATATTTTTGAACAGCTGAGGCTCTGTAATATACAATGAAAGGCAAACAGGGGCTGAAGACAATCCGACATAACGTGGTGTTAGCTTATTGTCTTTACAACGATGATGTCATCAAATTCTGAGTTGCAGCTTTTTGTCTAAAATTGATTCACCTACGAATGTTGCCGATGAACATCCGAAGAATTCGTACACAGGTGAAAAATGTCCTGGTTTCTCTGTTCTCATAATGTGATGAAATGTCGATATTATGCGATTTTAATCGAAAAAAAAAATGATGTTTATGACCGATATCTTTCACGATTATTCAGATGATTTGGCATATACGACTTTTTGCACGTAATGGCAGCGTGGTGGCTTTAAACACAACATGCCTTCAATATGGATTCAAACGCTAAAAAAGCACATTTGACCATCAAATCAGACTTAAAGTATTTATCAGAGAAGTTTGCATAAACAAAAACATATAATTTACATCTTTCTTGACTGGTAAAAAGAATATAAATTACACAACATGGAAGTACTGATTAATGAATGACATATTCAACCAAGATGTAAGAGGTACCATTCCTTTGATTTTGTGAAATTTCTGAAAAACAGAAATTTCAGAGTTAATGTGGGTACCACCATGTTCTGAAAGCTGTACTCATTATATAAGTGTACGTTAAGACAGCATGATGTCAGAAACTATTCAACATCAAAATTAACGGTATAGTGAAGTGCTGTAATCCAGGAATTGACAGCTTGTTGTATGTGGAAGACTTTATAATTTTGCTATATATCAAAGAACATGCACAATACAAAACATCAACTACAGAGACGGTTGAAATAGAGTCTGGAAACGGTTAGAAGAAAACTTGTTCAAAATTTCAAAATCTTAAACTGTTTGCATGCACATCTGTCAATTACATAGAATGAATAATCACCCAATACTCTTTCTTGACGATTTTCATATTTCTGTTGTTGATAAGACGAACTTTCACGCTTTGTTCTTGACTGTAAACTTATTTTCCTTCCACATATTATATACCTCAGGGGCCAATTTAAAAAGCCCAGGTTTATTACAAGCCGTGTCAAACACACAATAGGGAGTCCAGAAACTATTATTTCGGCCATACAGGTCTTTAGCAAGGTCTAATCTCAACTTTAGCTCGACCGTGTACGGATCAGCGTGCAAATCTCACTTTTTGATACTTAATTGCGAAAACCACTAGAACCTTGATCCGATGCACATCCAGGGACTATACCTTTGCCTGGAGTATTTAGATCTTCCCCTTCAGAGAGCCTTCATGTTAATTAAATGGACCATTAACTTTTCCCTGGCAAATTAAATTGATTTTTCTTTATGCTACAAAACTATAAGACATCTAATCCTGAATATGAATGTAGTCTTAAGACCAAAATACTAAACCATGCATGGTCAGAAACCAAAATCTATATTTTTTAAAAATAAATAAATAATAATATTTAATCTATGCCAGTTTAAAAAGTCCCCAGCAAGGTCATATCGTGACTGTCCTGAGGGACCGTAACACGATACTACACATATATTTTTAAAAATAACGTTTCACGAAATCGACAGCATCCTATCGTAGCCATACGCCCCCGTACACAGACGGTACGAAGGATGGAAACAATGTTCAGGCTGCTGTTGCAAATACCCATGGGTCATCTTGAGCCCATTGCCGGAATATAGTCTCCATTGTGTATCAGGGAAATTACAGCCATGACTAATTTCGTCATTTTTGTAGTATTCTTTTCCACTGTGACCACCTAGCAAACCCCTACATTCGACCATTGGTTAATATGCCAAATCTTACAAAAACATGATTTGCTGATACAGTATGGACAAAGTCATTGTGTTGTATTGGTTGCCTAGTTACAATGATAATATGACAGATCGGCGTGTTTTATATACATGAAAATATGTGTGAAATGAGCACACCACAAACACACATTATAATATTGAACTTATCTTTTAAAACTGACATCTGTGTTACCATATAAAATCATAATGTGATGTTATTTTGAATACGTAAGGGGCATTAATTAATACCTAACGCATGAATAGCTCCTGAGGAGCGAACCTCGACTAGTGTACATAGCCTGCTAGTGTCCACTGACATTGGAAAACATTTTTCTTGAGAACTCAGCTAAGGAACTCATTAATGATGTGAACCAGATAAAATCCTTACCTTTTTGTTAACTAATGCGGTGTATATAAAATACTTGGGTCAATATATTAAGGACTATATACTTCAGTTTTTCAGTATTAATTTTATATTCCTTTCATCAGAATATTAAAATATTACTATATTATGTTCTATCTTGTAGTACTTTAGATCTATCTTCATTTAGAAGGGTTTATATTCTTCAAGTTTTCTGCAAATCTTTCTAATTACATATTTATCTCTCATCTTTTATGTTACAGCACTTGTAGTTCGCGTTTGTTGGTAGTGGGGATGATATTTTCAAACATTTTGTTGTGTAATTCTTTCTATTTACATTTTTAGAACTTGTACTTTCATGGGCACTAAATAGTCATCGTTATGTTTCATGATGTTCAATTCCCTCCCCACCCACGTCATCAGTGGGGTGTGTGTGATGTGGCATTGTATTTCATAAATGGCGATTATATTTTGTTTCGTCTTCTGTTTCGATCACATGTCATCTACGGTTGAAAGGATTCTTTTGGTTTTGTGGTGTTAAGTACCATTTTGCAGCATATTATAGACTATACATGGAGAGCAGTAAATTTAGAGGCGGAAGAACCCTGGAAGAACAACCGACCCATGGGAATATAGCTGTAACCTTCCTCACATACCCATTTTGAGGGACGAACTTACGTGGAGAGATGTAAAGTGTGAGAGGGTATGTAAAGGCGAGCTCCTTGGACCACAAGGTCGCCGTGGGTTCCGAAAGAAAGGAGATTGATGGGTTTAATGTTTAATGGTACAGAACACTTGATGATTATTGAACATACGGGGATCTATCCAGCGGTAGAAATCAAACTCGCACCATTTCGGTCACGCCTCTGGAATGTGAATCACAAAACAGTTGTATCTCTGGCCTTACTTTTAGTAGCCTTTTACGACATTTAGGAGGTTGCATCAGATCTATTCCACATCCTCGACCCCGCTGAGATTATAGACAAGAAAGAGAACGTATCATTAACGACAACTGTTGCATTAGACCTGCGTATGGGACTATTCCCGTTCAATACCCACACATATTTCAAATCCTTTTGCCGATTAATTTGATGAATTGTATACACACTATATTCTCTCGGAATAGAAGATGAAAAGATTTATTCAACAGTCAGCAGGAAGAAGCCACAAGCAACAGTTAATTAACTAAGTCTCACTCGAGGAGACGGAATCAACTGTCAAAACCGCAAAGGTTCGGAAACCTCAAGGGATATAGTCTGTCCAGTAGTGGATATATTCATTCGTGGAACGATGTAAGCTGTTCATGGAGTGTGCATAAAGCTGTTGAACTGTTGTGCAATGCTATTTTGAACTTGTAGGCAATGTCTGAAAGTTGGAATATTGGTGTAATTTTTCCAAGTTAAAAAAGGAGGTAGCAAAAACATATAAAGTCATAATAGATATTCAGCTCAATAACTGCGCTATGTTTTGCCATGAATTTTGAAAAATTTGATCAGTGGAATGATACCAAATGGAAATATTGTCCAAAGGATTTACAACACGAATTTAAGTAAAACCACATTTTCAATAATGCAACATACAATATCCATGAAGCAATGGTGATACAAGTACTTGTAACTTTTCAGTTGCTAGTCCGGCAAGTCATCCACTGAGATACCATGGATGTTGCCTCCATCAGTCAACTCTCAGGGCAGGATCGGGGTGGGGCGGGTTTCCTGGGACTCCACCCCGTCCAGCACTTGACCTGATCCTGCCTTGACTCTTACAGAATGCAGGACGGCGCATCTGATCTATATCAGTATACATGAACGCTTTGAAATGGGACAGAACACTATTGAGCATATGGGTATTATGGTCTGGTACAGTCAGTTTTATGTTGTAGGATAAGGCTTGCTGTGATTGAAAAGAAGATTAAGAACGCAAAATGTACTGTAAGAGAATACTTTTAATGACAATAACAGTTGTAGACAAAGTGTGTCACTAAATAATAAGGTAAAATAGATTGCCTTAATTGTATTAACCTGCAAGGTCCATTTTCTCTCTTCAGTTAAATACAAACAAAAAAAAAGAGACTTATACATACTGCTTATCTTGGAAACTATGACATGTGGGTGAGGTGGGCTAGATGCTAATGGTGGTGGTGGTGGTGGGGGGGGAGGGTGGGTTACCGAGTGGACTAACGTGCTCACCTTTGCGGATCACGCACACATCTCACCTTTGTCCACGCGATTTCATTTTAGGTCTTTCAAGGTCACTCATTTATCTTGTCTAATTCTTGAAATATAATTTTAAACTGGAACGTGAGACCCGATGTGACTCATCGACTGTAAAGGTGTATTGAAGTTTACGATTCAATTTAGCGTTACGCGTCAGAGGATATATATGTTGTTTACCGTATTTACCCGTTTATACACATCCCGATTACAAACAACATTCATGGGCACCGGCTGGATTAGTGGTCTAAATTGCTCGCCTTTACCGAGTACTGCCATCTCATTTCTTTTCGCCTGGATTCAAGTCTCAGGCTCGGCCGATGTGGGTATGTGAGCAAGGTTTCCAGTAGCTTACCGTGGTTCTTACTTGGGTTTTCTGGGTTCTTCCTCCACCAGTTATACTGACGGCCATGTATAACCTATAATAATGCGCTGAAAAATGGCATAAAACCCAAAACCCAAGAACAAACAACAGTGCCACCGTATATATTTATGCACACATTTGATTCAACTGAGAATAACAAAGACTCTGATCTGCCGTTTTATAATTTAGCGGCATAGCAACGGTCTATGTTGTGCTTATGATTAGTTCTAACAAAGTGCATATGCCCTGATATACAGAGTTATTATGCGAAATCGGATCTGGGTCTGTGTTTTTTAATTTGCACCCGTACGCAAATATATAGGTAAACTGACGTAAATATATAGGTAAATCAGCAACAATGTATAAGTAAATTGACAACATTGAAGTAGGTCGCTTCAGAATGTTATGATTCGGTTTACTGGCACAATACCTGTTCTCATAGGACGGAACATGACATAACTGGGTGGGAACAAAGTCTTTGTATGGAAATTGGGGTGTGGTGTTTTAAACTGACGCTTTGAACGGGGAAAAAGTAATTACTCATTTTTATATCTGTATAGATTATTGTCCTGCTGTAGAAAAAAATAGACTTTCGTACTTCGTGGGAAGAGAATATTTCAGTGGCGTTTGTAATGCATATTCAAAGTGTACAGCATAAGCCGTTGATTAAAGCCTATCCGCTACAAAGGGGTACTAGAGAATATATACGTGTTGTTGCCTTTCCAGGTAAGTTTTATAATAATCTTGATTATAATACAGCTATTGTTACCCGGTTAGATGTCAGATACAGATTTAAAGTAGGCTTGTTTGAATTATAATTTCATACTCTCTCTCTCTCTCTCTCTCTCTCTCTCTCTCGGGTGGCCGAATGACTAAAGAACTCGCCTTTATCGATAACTGCCACTTTACCATTGTTCACGTGGGTTCGAATGTCGGTCTCGGCAAATGTGGGTACATAAGAAATCTTGCCATTAGCTTCCCGTGGGTCGGTAGTTCTTACCTGGGTTTTACGGGTTTTTCCTCCATCATTTCTACTGGCTACCCTGTTTAACATCTCGTTTGCTGAAACATGGTGTTAATCTCACAATATATGTCTGTCTTTTTGTCTTTCTCTCATATCTGACCCTTTGTCTATCTATATATCTTTCTTTCATTTCTCTCGCTGTTAATCGCCATACTTTCTTTTGCGAAGCACAAATGCCTGCCCACTAACCTGAATATTATTATATTCGACTGATTGGCTATAATGAGTGTGAGAGTGTGTGTGTGTGTGATTTGGATTTATTAACGTAGCTTTAACAATTTTTCAGTCATATCGCTAAGATGTCCTCAGTGTGGCAGTTTATAGTGATGTCTAACACTGGGGCATCATACCACAGATATGTAGCATGATGTCCCATCCAGTCACATTATCCTGACACCAGACCTAACAATAACCTCTTAATGCTGAGTGTCAAGTGAGGCAGATGCTAGTACCATTTTTATAAGTTGTGGTATGACTCGGACGACGTTGGAACTCGCGACTTTCGGCATCTAAGGCGGACGCTTTAACCACTTAAGCCCGCAGGGGTGTCCAAACTTTTTGCAAATAGGGCAAGATTAGATAAAGTGAAGATGCCCGGGAGCCAATAGTTCCTTCTGATGTTTTGTTTTTTTTAACCACAAAAGTTACATGCAAATATACACTGTTATAGAACAATAAATAAATAAAAAACAAATAAACAATAAATAAATAAAACACTTTTGATTGTCAAAATTATCTTTATTTTTTTTCAAATGGCAATGTAACTAAATATAAGCCACTCAGACAGACATGAACAACTCTAAAAACACAATTCTGCCTTTCATTCATATCTGGAGAGTCAGATAACATTGAACTGTATGTGTAATACCTTAAATTTTCATGAGTTAGATAAATATATTTGCCTCATGGTCATTTTAAACAGGAGTTATAACTAATGCAAAGTTTTCTGTTATCATTAAAGTTTAAAACAAGTGAATTTTGCTTTTGTCTTTTAAAAGATCTTTCAGAAAATAATAGTTTATGCCACATATACAGGTACATCACATCAACAGTTATAACCAAATCTTTTTTAAGAGTTAAATAAAATAAGTGCCATAAGTCCAAGTGCATAAGTGTGCATCAGTCGCCATGGCAGAAATGAGCGGAGAAGGGTTCGCGTGCTAGCGGGCCATAAAAAATACATTATATGACCGAAGCTGCGGGCCGTATGAAATCTTACCGTGGGCCGTGATTGGCTCGCGGGCCGGACTTTGGACATCCCTGAAAGGTACCTGAGCGGTCTGGCATTGACGATAAAGGTTATCCACACCCAATATAGTTCGTACTATATTCCTGTTTCCATATCGTTCTGACCTACAGCAACTTGGACATGTACAATGACATAATAGAAATGTATGTATTTGCAAATGAACTTTTGTGTGACAAGCAACAAATTTTTTTTCACATCCCAAACAGAGATTATATCGGCTTTACTAAATTTAGCATGACGCGTGATCTTGAAATACGCCAAACAATTACACTGCCCCAAAAAAAAAAAAAAAAAAAAGAAAAAAAAAAAAAAAAGAAGTAAAATGCTGCGTGACTTAACACAATCACAAGAGAAACAACTAATTAAGTAATAATTAACTAATTATGTACAGCCATATAAATATGTTTATATGACTATCAGACATGACATATTCTATCTTATAACACTGGCATACTTTAAACATTCGACTGATGCTTGTAATAAAAAAAATCCCGCAAGTACGGGTGGTATCTATTAATGAATGATTAACATTACCTTTGACATGTATACGCACATACGCACACACACACAGTATAGATTAGTACAGCTGTACTTTCGTTTCTCTGGTGTTAAAACAAACATTGCAACAGTATGTATGTATGTATGTATGTATGTATGTATGTATGCCAGTAGCTTCTCGAAGGTCGGTGGTTCTTTCCGGGTTTTTTCCGTGTTCTTCCTCCACCATTAATACTGGCCGCCATGCATAGCCTTTCTTGTGCTGAAAAATGGCGTTAAATCCCACAACAACAACAAGAACAACAATATATGTATGTATGTATGTATCTATGTATGTATGTATGTGTGTGTGTGTGCGTGCGTGCGCGCGTGTGTGTGTAACTAATGATGTGTATGTATGTATGTATGTATGTATGTATGCATGCATGCATGCATGTAGGTAGGTAGGTAGGTAGGTAGGTAGTGATGTGTATATTTATGTGTGTGCGTGCGGGCATACGTACGTTTATGTATGTATGTATCCATGTATGTATGTATGTATGTATGTGTGTCTGCGTGCGTGCGTGAGCGTGCATGCGCGTGCGCGCGCGTGCATGCATGCATGCATGTTTGTATGCAGTTACGGTGCACCTTTGATTTATGGCCCATTTTTTAAAAAGGAAAACTGTTGGAAAGCGAGGGTTGAGGAAAATAAAGTTTCGTTGCAATACTGAGAACAAGTTTTGCGTTTTATACATGCATTGAAGCTGTCAATGAATTTGTTGTGTGCTACTAAAGTCTGACTTTATACGAGGCTGTTTTGACAGAGTAACGTCTTTGTTGTAGGTTGCTGATATTTGGTAGCATACACAGCTATTCTAATACATCATTGAATTTATTGTAAAGTACTGAATTATGGTGACGTAATCGACTATTTCAACAGATATGTGAATTTCTTGTACGTTACTGATGTTTGGCGACATACGCGGCAATTTTAAACAACGGATTAGTGAGCTCGTTGTGGGGGCGCTCTACAGATAATAAGTATTTATGACTGAGTGACAGGTGTAAGATGAAGTCGTTTGCGTTTGCAATGTGCACAGTGGAGAGAATTTTGGCATACCTCTATGTTACTTTCATGCACTGTGTCTGAAATTTCTTTGGATACTGAACTTGTGGAGATTGTACATGATCTAATTACACAGCTGGCCACAATGGCTGCTCCCATGTGCGTGAAAATTCAACCTGAATTAGTCAAAAGTACACTATCTTTATCAGTTATAAATGTAGGAAAAACGAATTTTGGCAGCAATACCAGCTTCAGTAAGTGCAATGAACAAATTACTAAATATATAAAAATACTAAAGTTTTTTTTAATATTTTTATTTTTGTAAACAATTCACTTCATCTCTGACGTCCAAGAAGTAAAAATGACCAACAGTGTTTTGATGCACATCTGATGTAAGGCCTTCCAGGCTTTATTGTCTATTAACCAAGCCACACGCGTCATTCATATACCAAAGTAAAGGGATTTCAGAGTGCTTTTAATAAGCTCTAAGATTTACAAGGTCTTCTTTAAATAGCAAGTATAACTTTTACGAAGAGTTTTGCTTCGTAAACTCTAAGTCAATCCGTTTCTCAATTCCGAGAGAGAGAGAGAGAGAGAGAGAGAGAGAGAGAGAGAGAGAGAGAGAGAAGAAAGGAAGGAAGTTCAAGTCATTTGATGTAGTGTCACTCGATGATGAAGACGTGACTACATTCTTGGGGAACTGAAGGTACTCGGGATCGAGCTGCAAAAGACAAAGCCTGCTTGAGCTTCTGTACCGCAAAACTTTATTGAAATACTCAACATATAAACTTACATTTCAATATCAAACTACAACAAGCTCCATTTACGGATATAAGAAATACATATAAAACTACGATATTCTTTCACTTACCAACATCATACTTGTATAATAACTGTCGTTTAGAATGTAATACAGATAGTTAAATATCAAATAACTTCACGATAGCAAAAGAATCTAAAATTCAATATTTCAGATTAATATCATAATTGAAATATATTTTACTGAATTTATTCCAAAAAGTCAACATATTAAGCTCTATTATTTAAAGAGTATTTTATTTCTAAATTAACTATTACTGAGTATGAAGTTGGTAGCGAACGTTACTTTTGCTATAATCAATAATATAATTATAAGTAAATATAAGTTCTTCAAACAATTAAACTTCTAATACATTTTGTTAAACAATAGCAAAGAAATATTAAAATAATTTAATGTTTAAACGCACTGATGTTAGGTTAACATCTTAGCACTAAAAATTCTTATAACACTAAAAAGTCTTATATTATGATAAATTGTACATAGATCATAATCTTACCTGCAAAGACAAAGCCTGTTTGAGTTTCTGGCCAGCAAAACTGGTGTCGGCCCGTGGCTGTGGCTTTTATACCAGTTTCTTAAGACAACGCCAAATATGGCGCGCTCCTAGCTCCTTGCGAAGGCCAGAATCTCAAGTGAGGCTTCGTAGTCTCTTACATATTATCGTCTAGATCTATGTACGTCATTAGACAGACAATTCTACAACGTCAGCGCGATTAGTAATAGCTTATGATTTTTTTTAGGTTTCCGCAATGCGGTACTTACATATAGTTTCTCTTTGTGTGCCGACTTTAAGATACAAGGGAAATGTATGTATAGCCGGTTCGTACTTGATCATAAGGGCGTAATCTGTATTAAGTAGTATATAACTGTAACACGAATAAATGGATTCAATCTCAATATATTTTAATAGAAAACTGCTTCCAATATGATTTATCAATTTACTTCTAATACAATTTAATCAAAACTTACTCTTAATACAATTTAGAGGAATTTTCAATCTTGTTACTTGTACTAAAAAATTCTGTCCTAATATAACCAGTATGGAGAATCTGGGAAATTCTTTTCTGTAAAAATCAAACCCTATGCAAAATACGAAACCGTATGTTACTAATGTTTGGCAATATAAGCGGCTATTATGTTAAGTATTACTGATGTTTCGGAAACTTAGGCTGCTACTGTAACAGATCAGTGCGTTTGTTATAGGACTCACGGAACTAATTTAGTTCCCATAGCAAAACCTATGCAAACACCACGAACTTAAAAATTCAATAACTAAACATTTCTGAGGGCTCATGATCAAAGCTATATTTATCGGTATAGATGAAACCTGGATGTCAGCTTCTGTGTAGAGAAAAGAATATGAGCCGCGTCATTTTCTGGACCTGCATGTGTTTGAAACAATTGCTTACAATTCCGCACCAACGAGTCAGTTGCTAATTTAAGTAATGATTGATCCAATCTCAAGAATATTAAAGGACTAAACTTCCGTCAATAAAACAATGTCTATATTTTTTCATTTACAACTAGGATAAGCTCTCAAAAGATTCTTTTCTTAAAAAGTATCTTACATTATTAACCAATCCTGGCCAGCCAAACTCATATGTACTCTATTTTATATTCATCCATTTCCAGGCTGGTTCCCATATTTCCATAGAATTAGTACCCTGTGTCATATAAGTAACTAATGTCTGGCGACGTACGCGGGTATCTTATGAGATCAGTAAGTTTGTTGTGTGTTACTTATATACGGTAACATAAGCGGCTATTTTAAAAGTAGAGCTGAAGCCTCACGATAACGCTTGTCAGATTGGATGGAGTATGTGTACATATTATATATATATATATAGGCTGAGGAAGTCTGACATTGGATTTGCGAGAGAGAGAGAGAGAGAGAGAGAGAGAGAGAAGGGTGGGGATGGAAAAGCTAATCGGTTCGGGGCTGAGAGCCTGGTCATCTCAGTCTGCGCACCCCTGTAGAGCGTCGTGGGTTAGCGCCAAATAGCTATATTAAAGGGGATGACCCACCTGATAACAGAACTAAACTTTCAGTGCAGTACTGTATTCACACACACATTCAGGCATACATGAACAGTTACTAAAATATTTCTTTCAACCTTCTCATTGCAGTAGGTTGTAGACCATGATGGCTCTTTTCCGGGTGAATGATATTGTCATTCTGTTTATTTTTCTGAACTCCTTCCTGGGCAATAGTGCATGTAAGTACATCAAAGAAAAGGATAAATTACTTACGGTAACATTGTTTCTTTATCGTCCTTTGTCCGATCAAAAAAAATCTATTTTACTGAAGTCATTATCGACTCATGTAAGTAGTAACAATCGCGAAGAGAAAGTAAGGTTCCTGCAAGGAATATTTTCTATGACGCCTACAAATGTTTTCTAGTTGGACTTCAAATCAGGGAATTTAATTATTTCATACGTACATGTTTGTTTCCTCCGTAGTGTTTGTATATGGGTTCAGCCTAAGTCAAACATATATATATATATATATATATATATATATATATATATATATATATATATATATATATATATATATATATATATATATATATATATATATATATATATATATATATATATAGATAGATAGATAGATAGATAGATAGATAGATAGAAAGATAGATAGATAGGCGTAGGATGGCCTTCCCACTCCTTTGGACTGAACTTCGGAGCCTTACAAGTTGGAGCAACATTGCTGTGGTTTTAAAGTTCGTAAGTATATGCATAAAAGTCAGAAGTAAATAAATTAAATATATATATATTTAGATATATTCATAAAAGAGTGACATTTGATGATTAAATTACAGTTTGTAGAGGTTCAAGGCCTCTCTCATCTCGATAAATCAGATTTGCACAGAGGAGCCAGCTACACATCCGAGGTCATGCAAATCACCAACAATGTGAAAACAAATATGGACAATAACTGTGAGGTCTTTTCTAGTCAAGCTAGTTTTGTTGCGTCAGATCTTCATATTTTTTTTTGCAAATTGCAAGTATCCGTTTTTAGAGAAAGTGCAGCTGCATCTAATCACATTCAGAATTTAGTTGAAGTTCGTGACACGGTCTTACTTTGAAGTTCGTGACACGGTATTACTTTGAACTTCATGACACACAGTATTAATCTAAGTTCGTGACATGGTATTACTTTGAAGTTCGTGACACAGTATTATTCTAAGTTCGTGACATGGTATTACATTGAAGTTCATGACACACAGTATTATTCTAAGTTGGTGACACGGTATTACTTTGAAGTTCATGACATTATTAAAAAGATTTGAAGCTCGTGACACGGTAGTACTTTGAAGTTCATTACACAAAGTATTATTCTATTTTCGCGACACAGTATTAATTTGAAGTTCGTGACATTATTAAAAAAATTGAAGTTCGTGACACGGTATTAATTTGGAGTTCATGACACACGGTATTAATCTTATTAATTTAAAGTTCGTGACACTATTAATTTTTGTAGTTCGTGACAGAGTGTCTTTTGTAAACGTAGAGGTTCGTAATTCTAGACGTCATTTAGAATGAGGACTAACTTAATGAAGAAAGGCCTTAGAATAGGTAATTTCTTACATCAGTTTTAACTCGTATACACAAATAATTCATATAGAATAGAGCTTACTAAAATGACTTCAAAGAAAGTTCAGGAACAAGCAATTTCTGACTAGAAAGACAAAGTTAATGCTGCCAGAGAGAGAGAGAGAGAGAGAGAGAGAGAGAGAGAGAGAGGGAGACAGAAAGAGAGAGAGAGAGTTGTTCTGGAAACTACAGACACAGAATGGTTTGGTTCTTTACGGCATAGAAAAGCAGGTAAGTTATTTAGTGTCCACGTAATTGGAATTAAGTGCGTTGTTCAAGTACGCATCATGGCAGGCGATCTAGTCTGATTCAGTGGTAGAATCCGAACTCGCTACGAGTCCTGCACTCTTACCATGAAATCACAGCATTTCATGTCTCCTTTATTCGTCTCTTACGATACGGGACAGAGCCCATCTGACATATTCTACACCCCCAACACCACAGGGTATTACAGACACGAAGAAAACGTACATCTAAAGAAAACGCTTGCACTAGACTTGCTTGCAAGAGTATTGTTACTCACTACCCCCAAAAATTATTTGAGATCTTTTTAGACGCACTTCATTCTCGTGGTACTGCAATTGAAAATATTATCCTACATCCTGACAATTTTTACAAATTCTCGATGTCATCATCAGTACTTATTATATCTCCAATTATTATATTTTTCTACTCATATATATATATATATATATATATATATATATATATATATATATATATATATATATATATATATATATATATATATATATATATATAATTGTTTTTGGAGGATAACGTATGAACTATTCCTATTTCTTTTAATCTTTTCTCATTTTAAATTTGAATACATTTTAGTAGAAGTTTCTGTAGAAGTTTCTATTAGCATACAAATTAGATCTTCTACGTCATTGTTGATGAACATAATTGTTCGAAGTACATACATACATACATACATACATACATACATACATACATACATACATTTCATTATTCAATGTTATCAAAGGTAGCAGAAGGAATTAAAAAAATATAATAAAGGTTGACAATGAAAATGCTAACTAATTACTCTTGATTATGATTACGGTTCATATTATTACCTTGTTATGACAATGATGCTGCTGTATCATTTGTTTTCTTGTATGGGCTTGCCTTTTTACGTATCTAAAATCATCATGTTAGGTACGTTCGCATGTTTTTCATGTTGGGTGGGTGGAATCCAAACCTTGACCTTCTTTTTCTGTCTCTGCTTGTACAGTGTACTTGCACAAATGTATGCACAAGTATTTCTTGTCTGTTTTATCTCTTTCATGATGTAAATCCTCCATTGGAGGATATACAAAATTATCTATGAATTAATGAATCAGTAATATTGTAAAAAAAAGATCCATATTCTGTCACACAATACCAATATCTTTTAAGCATCAACGTCAACAACAGAAGCATTGACGACATCGACAATATCACCATCCACAACATTAAAAACAACAGCGACAACATTGTTAACGTATACGACAAGCACTGAAACTGAGACAACAACACCTGAAGATGAGGGAATGTCATCAGATAGTTCTACAATACCTACGATATCTACGGGCACAATAAATACACAAGAGACGACAATTTCAAATGGAGAAACATCGACAACAGGGAGAAAAACAACTGCGTCAGAAATACCTTCAACTGAAGAAACATCTACAATGGAAAAAACAACAACTGCATCAGAGACAAAAGTAACCACACAAACAGCAAGAGGAATATTCTCAAACACAGCTACACATTCAACAGTGCCAACGACAGAATCATCATCATCAAAAACAACAGAGACAGATACAAATAAATCGAAGTCTACCATAGGTATTGTTAACTCTTATATTTTCCATATATTTCTAGACATAAATTCAATTAATCTTACCGGTTACGAAGTCATTTATTTCTTAAGACGGCTTTTGTGGAAACATGTTATGGCATTTGCAAGCACTTTATTCATTTAAGTGGACCGCTCCGGTTTCCTAGTGGTTAGAGCGTCCGCCTCGGATGCGGGAGGCCGCGGGTTGCCGATTCATACCAAAGACTTCAAAAAGTGGTGCTAGCAGCTGCCTCAGCATTAAGAGGTTAGTGTTATGACTGGTTGACCTGGTGTTAGAATAATGTGACATTATGCTACATGTCTGCGGTATGATGCCCCAGTGCTAGACATAACTATTCACTGTCACACTGCAGACATCGTAGCGATATGACTGAATTTGTTTTCAAGCTACATTAAAAATACCAAAACACACATACATATTTATTTTTTGTCTTGTGACAACGTCTCAGACGAGTTTGGTGCGTGCCTTGAATGTGTTCAAATGAGGTTTTAAATAACAAAGTACGTCCCACAAGCCATGAAGTTGATCAGTACTTTAATTAATATGTGCAATGTTTGTATAATCTGATTTATGCATACTTTTAAGTGGCAACTATTCACTTTTTTTTGATCCTCATGCATCCGTATTTCTTTTAAGGGCGTTATTCACACGCCACCGTAAATTCAACCGGCAAAATCAGATGCAAAAGTTCGTGGACATATTTGGATGAGGTCAGTCTAAATGTGTGTTAAAAAAAACCCGAATTGAATGTCTAGCACCAATTTTTTAAGTCTTTGGTATGATTCGGCCGGGGTTCGAACCCGCGACCCCCGCACCCAAGGCGGACGCGCTAACCACTAGGCCACCATAGTGGTTTCATACGCGTCTTTTCCTGCCAATAATGGATACAAGTGAAGTTAAAAAGGCGATGATTAAGATAGAATTCGTGCTCTATGTAAATGATGTATTATTGAAACAAATTTGCTGTATTTAAACTCAGATGGCTGTAGTGTCATAAAGCAGATATTATAAGACCAACGGAAATCTGGAGAGACTAACGGACTGATAAGCCGTAATATAATTTGTATTTTCCCTTTTTTAAGGAAAGGCAAGTGTACTAAGAATGTATGTGAGCATCTCCTGACTTTAGTTTCAGAATGAAAAACTGGTTTTGCTCAACAAGAAAGTTCATATTGAATAGGTCGTGTATGAAAACCCGTGTTTTTAAGCACTACAAACATGGTTGGAAAATGGACATGTTTTTAAAAGAATGTCTCATAACATTAGTAGTAAATGAAACCCAGACAAGCGCACATAGGTATGAAAAGTAAATGCAATAAATGCACAGTAATGTTTCCCGCACGAAAGCTTGATCCAGAACTATTTGGTGGTGGGTAGAGGCAAATGGAAAACAGTTATAGATCAGCTTTTCGGGGTAGAAAGATTTCTCACTATAAATAGAAATGAGACAGAATCATCTGTGAAAGGGTTGGGTGGGGTACTAATAAAGGTTAGTTATATTCAGAGTAGCAATGACTTTTATGGAACATATTTAATGACTTTTCTACGTTGATTAATTTGATGACTAATATCTCTTGTTAAGCAATGTGAAATCCGAAATAGGTCTGTATCGTAGCTTAAGTTGGGATAGACCTTTAAACTTAATGAGGTACAGACATTGTTGCGAGTTAGTTACCTTGTTTAACAATCTCAAACGGATAGACGAACCTTATGTTAACTATTTAGGAATTCATGTCTAAATAATTAACCCAACAAACAGCATATCGACATATTATTATTGTACTGAATGAATTTATTTCCCAAGAAAATGGACATAAGTAATTGTTTTTACTTTGTGATTTCAGTGCAAAGTACGGACTGTCCAGTCACGGTGCTGTACATAATTATTGCTGTTGAGGGCGTGGCAGTACTCATATTAATTGTGGTCATCACGGTCATCTGTTTGCGGCATCGACGGATCTCTCGTTCGAATTCTCCTAAGCCTACCAACACGATGCCGATGATGTGTTCAAAGTGTCGGGAAATACGATCATTTACTGACTCTGATTACGTTTCCTTGGACTCAAGCACTCGAGCGATTTCATCATATACACCTTATGACTCGATTGAAAGTGTCGGTAAATGACATCAACTGGTGACCTTATTCTCTTACGTTTGACCCCGTTTCTACGGTGCATTGTAACATTAATGCCGATTATTTTACAGTAACTCGAATTTTGGCCTAACAAATAACCATGATCTTCTCGATGGGATCCCTGAAGAGGCCATTTTCCTACCGAAGAAATAACACTTCATCATATCAGGATACAAAACGTATTCGATTATGAAAGTAGCAAAATAATGTGTTTGATGTTTTCATATATCCGAAATATTTAATATATATGGAATTTACTGCAAGAACATATTTACACTACCGGCGGCTTAGGAACCAAAATCGTCGAGATGTTTGTGTGCCGCCAATAGTCCATCAAGGTCTGTTCTCCGACAATGTTTTACTCTGGGAAAATAAAACGGTGACAATTACAACGACTGAGACATTAATGAAGCCGATCGCAAGAATACTACATTAGCAATCTCAAAACAACTGATGGTATTGACCCCACCAGCTCGCAATACAGCAAATATATTCATATGCTGGGTTTTTCATTACCATTCAGTCACATAATACAATATTTGATGTACATGTATACTTCTGTTTAAACAAATGACTAGATTTACTTAGTTTGCACAGAGTTTTATTCTTCTTAAGTTATTAACAATAACAAATGTGAGAAATATCATAACTTTAGACTAGTTTCTTATGCCTCTCTGGCCCCGTTGGAATATTGGGCCTTAACTACGTCTCACCAGCGGATCCGGTTTTGGGTTCTACTCTTCAGTTCGGCTCACCCCATTTTGGCAACCTTGATCTCTTCCTGTTCGGACCCGAGCCAGGTTTTTCTTGGTTTGCCAACCTTTCCCTTTGTTTCATTCTAGGGCCTGCCTAATGATGTTGTTTGGTGGATTTCTCGGTGTATGCCCCATCCACCCCTATTTACTTTTGAAGATTTATTGTTGTTCATGTAAAAGGAAGGTCGTGTCCCACAAATAGGTATTACGGATTCTCTCATGCCATTAGATATTGATATAGTCGGCGGAGGCGGGTGTTCACCAAATACTTTAATTTGGTAAGAGCCATATAGCAGGTCCTTTCAAATTTATTTCGTAGATGTCTGGTTCTTGTTGACTTGGAGCAATGCCTCCCTTGTGGTATGTCGGGCATTTCTATGGTTGTTTCCTTGTTGTTTTTATTTCTTCTGTATGTGCGTGAGTTTTGGTATAATATCTTCACATTTTTCTTTTGTTGATGATATCTTGGCATTTGTGGCCAGATTATTTATGTATTTTGTTTTTCTTTCTTGACACTTTTCTTTACTTAATTGTTAACCCGAATATACCAGCTGTATTTCTTTTTTCGTTCATTGCTTTGCCTCTAACTTCATTGTTCTACGATCATTAATGAGGTGCATGTTTCTGTTGTCAGTCATTCGTTGTGTCTTCTTTCTCTCTTACCTAGGATTCCTCAACAAGAATTCTTCCGCAGCACTCTTAAATTTTTTCCAGTGATCGTCGATGGGTTCCACAGATGAATTATCGTTGAAGTCTTTGTATTTCAAATTTTGCACTTAGCGTGTTGTATGTGGACTGTCGCGCATTTCTCTTTAGTTCCTGAGTTTCGTCATAAAAGACCCAACTCTTAGGTGGTCATTGGTTGTTGAATCTGCTCCTCTTTAAACGAATACATCTAGGAGGATGCTTCTCCAATTACGGTCAGTGGTCACTTGGTCAATCTGATTTTCTGCTTTCGCATCTGCTACAACATATATTGGTTTGCGAATTCGTTTGTAGCGAAAAGCAATGTATCCGATGGCCATGCAATTGAATGTACAAAAGTCATTTATAATCGTTCGTGTATTGTTCCCAGACAGTGCTTTTCCATGATCAGTTCTTACCCTGTGTAGTCGGAGCCCAGTTTGGCACTAAGTCATTCATCATTATCTTGAGGTCTCTTCTAGATGCCTGATTAACGGGAGTCCTATACCTGCCACATAACCCTTCTTTAGTTTCTTCTTGTGTGCTAATTAAACTACTATTCGGGGGCCTGACTTCCAGAAGGCGTTCTCCAGATCGCAACTTGAAGAGGAGTCTGCCTCAATCACCTTTGTATTTTATGGCGTCGTCATGGTTTCCGTGATCGGTATCAGCAACCGATGGATGATTGGCCTAGGCAGCTTTATATCAGAGTCAACGCGTTTCAGAGTGATCTGGGTTGGGCGTGATACCGTAATGGCCTGGCAAAATAACGGCCACCATATTTCGGCCAAACTTAGCAATCCCTTACCTTGTCTGTTTCTGCCTCCCACGTTGAGGACGAAGGTTTGGCGATCCTTGAGACAATACTGCATATAAATTCAACGTACACAAAAAAGCAATTCAATGGCCTTCTTTTTTCATGTGTCACGCTTGCACAATACCGTTATATTTCAGATATAGGATTGAAAATGGGTTCAAATAAAGCCTGAATAGCTGAAGTTTAGAAGATTTTATCAGATGGTTACGTAGACATAACTGACATAACTATTAGTATTGCTGTTAAGTTTATCAAAATAAAATCAAACACTTTTATATACAGATTGGAAATAATATGTATGTATGGTTTCCTAATTTATTAAAGATTAATTTATTCTCTCCATTAAGATTACGTTGAAATGGTCATGTCATTAAATTCTTTGACCCAAAACATACAGAGTGCTTGCTTGGATTGATTGTCAGTCCACGTTAGAAATGAAGGTATATTGACATGGTAAATAGGAACAAAGTGTTTGAATATTAGGATTTTTTTTTCAAGGCTTATCCTTGTTGATTGTGTTTTCATCCAAGCTACAAATATGCTGATTACCTAAGGTATAGATACACCGCTTCCCCCTCTATTCTTTTTGCTCTTAAATACTTTAAACCATTTCCTATTCAGTTTTACATTTTCTTCAACTTCTTTGGTATTTCTCGTATTGAACGTAAAGAAGGTCAAATTACAGTCGAATATTTACATGTACCTTTGTCGCCAATGCGACATAGGGCTAATTTTGTTTCCCGAAACCATGGCTATTGGAGAGGCTAGTAGCAGAATAAACATAATCGTCAAATTTGTAATCTTAGAAGTAATTTGCAGTGTTATTCCTAGATTCCGGTATAACTGCCAGTGCCAAAGCAGGTAGAAATGTATCTTTGAAGTGAGTTACCATCTGTTTCAGTTGTCACTGAGAAGGTAACGAAAACACAACATTTAGTAGACCTGCTGCTGGAAATGACAAGGGCACGTATTGTGTATAATACATAGTTGATTGTTTTCGAAAACCCAGAACAGAGATCCAGTACTTGAACGCATGGGAACTATAAGGCATGGCTTCTTACTGAAAAAGAGATTCTTTGCCAACAATGCTAGTAAGTTTACCTGTATTTAAGCTGTTATGATAACTTTGCTGGCAATGCAACAACTTTGTTGGTAATGCAACAGTTCCCTTTATGTCACAGGTTTCATGTGACGTTATCAAGATAAAGGTAGGAGCGGAGTTACTTCACTAAGAAATAGTTGATGGAATGGGTCTTTAAAATTTATTAGCGCTAAATGACAAACTGAACTTTATAGTTATTATTTCATGCTACGGTTTACGTTTAAGTGACGGTTGTAGAAGATAACGTTGTTTAATGTTATTATTTGGTTGAAAGTATATAATAAATAAATGACTGAATAAAATTATTCATGTGGAAAATGGGACTGAAGATGGCCGTATAACTCATTACAAATATAATAATTACATCATATTTATGGGAATGACACGCATCACTGAATCAAACCGTGTATTATAATCACTTAGCTGAATATGTACCGCGAAGCCTGGATAATTCAAAAGAAACTGCCTAAACACTCGTCTCACTCGAATTGCCTGCTCATCTTTTGTGCAAACATACATTTAGCTCCACACCGCTGCGAGGTTAATAAACAATACCATAGTTATAATGAGTTGCAGAAGAGATTAAGACTTTATTGATTATTTCTGGAGATAAGGAAATATATAAGAATAATAAATAAGTGATAAACTAAGAGACATACCAAGCGATTTGGTAAGACAACTCGTGCAGACAGATTAGCTTGTTATTGGGATATTTACTACATCTTAGCAGACACTGAATATGGGTTTGTTGCATGCATGATATATACATAACTAAGTTTGTTTTATGTATACACAGTTTTGTTGTAAATATGCCTTATGTATATATAGGCTTTATTGTAAATACTTATAAGTTTGTTGCATGTATGTCATGTACATATATAGGTTTGTTGCATATAAATATTGACTTATTCTATGAATGATATGCGCATATATAGGTTTCTTTTATGCATGTTATGAACATATACAATATTGTTGAATGCAGGATATGTACCTATACAGGTTGGTTGTATGCACGCTATGTGCATATATAATTTTGTTGTATGCATGATATTTACTTATATGGGTTAGTTGTATGCAAGTTATGTGCAGGTACAGTGGTTACATTTTGCATTACACAAGCAATGTAGATATATAGGTTTGTTATAAGCATGCAATGTGCAAATATAGGTTAGCTTTATGCATATTATATGCATATACATGTTAGCTGTATGCATGTTATATGCATATACATCTTAGCTGTATGCATGTTATACGCATATATATGTTAACTGTATGCATATTATATGCATATACATGTTAGCTGTATGCATGTTATATGCATATACATGTTAGCTGTATGCATGTTATATACAGGATAATGGTACTCATGATACGTGCATATGCAGGTTAGTTGTATGCATGCTAAGTGCATACACCTGTAATTTGTACGGAACCTACATGTATGCAGAATGACATCAAGATGGGATGTCTATGTCAAGTACAGATGATGCAGTTATGTCTATATCGGTTTTATTTAGGGAATTGTCATACGGAATATTTTAAAGAATGATGTTTTCTTTTTTCCAAGCACCGGTCTCTGTAAACAATAAATTGTCAAGTAACAAATGGAGTTTGATAACATACATTTTTAAAAAGACTAATTATCATACCGCTTATGAAATGTTCACTTCTGCCACATATGGCCATGTCTCTCTCTCTCTCTCTCTACTTTGTTAAGGTTTACTTAGTTAAACATAGGAAGCATAAAATATAGCTGGGAGCATTGGCGGAAGGGGCATATCTATATTTAATAAGATAAAGAGATGTAACATTGACTCTCAGGAAGAAAACCTGACACAATGAAAGATCTTCCAAATCTCATTTTATTTTCCTTTCACCAGTAATGAAATGATTGCAAAGGTCAGACAGCGTGTAAATCAATGGCTTAATGCATACTGACATGTTTTGAAACAGTAAGTGAAATTTAAAAAACAAGCAAACTCTTTACTGGTACGAGATTTAGTATTCAATTCCTTTACTGGTACGAGATTTAGTATTCAATTCCTTTACTGGTACGAGATTTAGTATTCAATTCCTTTACTGGTACGATATATAGTATTCAATTCCTTGTAACAGAGACTTTACAAGTCATATGAGACCCTATCGCCGACAAATGTTTTCCACGCACGAGCAGGAGAAAAAATTATTAAAGTTGTAAAAAATGTTTGCGTTAAGTTGCAGCAAAAAGAAGGGCAACTTCTGACATTCGTGTGTTATAGAGCACATTTTATCACAGTTTGATGAGGAAAAGTAAAATTAAATAATTATTATTGGGCAATTGGAAATTTGGAAAACACGAGATAATATGAAAATGGGCACATGAAAGTGTTGAAACTAACCGGTCTAGCAGTAAAAAGTACAAGGTACAATGCATATTTGAGAAAGAGAGATTAGTATATGACACTATAGGGAAGTGATAATGTGACAGTTGATGGAAGACAATAACAAAGTATATCTATTTAAAGAAACGTTATTGATCTATTTGAACCTGGTATAAATAAACAGTGACATTTATTTCAAAATTTACCTTTCATTTGAGATGAGATCATGCATTTCGACTGTCCTTATTTTGTTTACTGCACAATAAGGGTAGACCACTCTACAAACAATTGAAATAACAGTGTTATACTTTTCAGCGCAAGACAGCTTTACATACAGTTATATATATCTATTATTCATGGAAGGTAATTCCAATGAGTCTTTACTTTCTCAAATAATATAGTTTATAACAGAGTTTACGGTAATTTCCATGTTGGTGACTGAATTCATTTTGTATTCATGAGTATCAAATTTCGTTGCTTTGGAAACACTATATTTGTATCTCAGCCTGATTTGTGGATTGCGGAAGAACACTTTTTTTATTCATAGACTGGTTATTATTAGTTGGGCTTTTAATTTCCTTGTTTATAGTAATGAAGATATCCACGAAATTTGGCAACCTCAATAATTATGATATCCACGAAAACTGGTACCATGCAAAAGAAGGTCTTTGGGGATCCTTCCATCACCCATCCGACGTACATGGCCAAGCCATGTGATGCGACCTTGGCGGAGGAGTGTGGCCATGCTGGGAATTTTTTTCTTGGCACGTACAAGCACCTCGTTGCTTGTTACTCGATTGCTCCAGCTGATCCCAAGTATGCGTCTGAGACGTCGCATGTGAAAGACATTAAGTCTTTTCTTTTATGAGGCATACAGAGTCCAGGTTTCACTGGCATACAAGAGAGTGCTTGATACGCAGGCGCGATAAACGGAGACCTTAATGTTCAGGGCCAGCATGCTGTTGTTCCACACTCTCTGCGATAACCTGGAGAGAGATGTTGATGCCTTTCCAATCCGCTAGTTGAGCTCAGCATTGAGCGATAGGTTGATGGTGATGGTAGAGCCAAGGTACGTGTTGATGATAATGCTTGGGAGGTCTGCATTCTCTTTTGTTTTCTTTAGGCTGATGGTCAACCCTAACTCATCGCATGCATTAGCAAAGCGGTCTATCAGGTGCTCTAGCTCAGCTTCTGTGTGAGTGGCTAGGGCAGCATCGTCTGCTAAGAGCATGTCCCTGATGGTTGCTTCACACACTTTGCTCTTTGCTTTTAGTCGTGCCAGGTTGAACAGTCTGCCGTCTGATCGTGTGTGCAGGTAGATCCGTTCTGTGGACGTCCCAAAGGCGGGCTTGAGCAGAACAGCAAAGAAGATGCCGAAGAGCGTGGAGGCTAGGAAGCAATCCTGTTTCACTCCGCTGCGGATGTTGAAGGGGTCGGATGTTGAGCCATCGTACTGAACTGTGCCTTTCATGTCATCGTGGTAGGAATGGATCATGCTTAGTAGCTTTGGATGGCATCCGATCTTCGCCAGGATTGTGAAGAGTCCGTCTCTTGTGACCTGATCGAACGCCTTGGTAAGGTCTATAAAGGCCAGGAAGAGGGGTCTGTGTTGTTCTATGTATTTCTCCTGCAGTTGCCTGAATGAGAAGATCATGTCGATTGTGGACCTCTCTGCGTGGAACCCGTACTGCGAGTCTGGATACACTCTGTCAGCGTCTGTAGTTTATTCACGATGACGTGTGCAGACTTTACCCACGGTGCTGAGAAGAGATATGCCTCTGTAGTTGTATCAGTCACTTATGTTGCCTTTGTTCTTGTACAGGGTTACGATGTTGGCATCTCTCATGTCCTGAGTAACTGCAACCTCATCCCAGCACTAGCAGAGGAGGTCGTGCTGGTGTATGATCAGCACGCTGCAGCCGCACTTGATGACTTATGCTGGGATGCCATCCTTACCTGGGGTTTTCTGCCACGGTAGGTTTCTCGTCCAGTTCGGCCTTGAACGGGAGGTTTTCAATGGCGTTGAGGGCATAGTCGTTCACGTGGTTCTCTTTGGAGTACAGTTCAGAGTAGTACACCACCCATCACTCCATATGCTTGCCCTTGTCGTGGAAGGTATCACCTGCGGAAAACTTCAGTGGTGCTGTCACTTTCTTCGTGGGACCCATTGCTTTCTTTATGCCATCGTACATGCCTCTGATGTTTCCGATATCTGCTGCTGACTGGATGCTCTGACAGTGATGAAGCCATCATTCATTGGCGTACTGCCGTGCTAACCTCTGCACTTTGCTTCTGATAGACCTGCATGCCTGTATAATGCTCTGGCACGGAGATCACTTGTATTCCAGGTGAGCACTGCGACGCTCTTATATGGCTGGCATGAGTGTGGCGGAGTTAGCCTCAAGCCAGTCGTTGTTCTTTGACTGCTCCTTACCAAACATCCGTGTGGCTGTGCTGTGCTGTACACAGAGTCTGATATGATCCCATCTCTCTGTGGCACTGCCATTGGGAGGTTCTGAATCAAACGTCTTGGAGAGGGCATAAGTAAATTCTTCATCCATGTCTGGATATGACGTGTTGCTCACGTCAATGCTTGATTTACCTTCTTGCCTAGAGCGGTGTATCTTCTTTGACTGATGCTTCATTTTGCAGCACACCAGCGAGTGGTCAGTGTCGCAGTCAGCGCTGTGGGAGGTACAAGTAAGAAGCACACCCTTCATTGCAGAACGTATCCTAATGATCAAGTGCTTATTGTACTACCTAAGTGCATATCGGGTTCCAAGGGTTGTTAACGCCGGGGGCGGATGTAGGATATAAGCATCCACTTCCCTTGGAAAACCCCCAATGGGTTGCGTCTGATAGAGCGTACGACAACCAAATCCAGTTCCAGGCCTTCACGAGTGGCTTAACTAAGCCCGTCGGAACCTGTTATACTAACTGGAGAAGGGATGACAGGCGAGTTTCTGACGCCTCAAAACCAGACGCTTCGGGCAGATGGGGCTCGTTAACCTTGGGTGGTCGCCCATCTAGGAGAAGGGAAACTATGACTTCAAACCTTCGCTGTCTTGCGATTATACCCTCTAATGAGAAAGACTAAGGGAGTAAACCCTAACAGAAAATCCGGAGACTGAGTCCCTAAGGCGACTTGGCATTATTTGTAGTGTCATCTCGGCAACTCCTGTTACGTCGCTGGTGCCATGACGTATCGGCTTGTCCTTTCCCTTGGATCCATCCGCTGCCTGGAGAGGGGAATAAACACTTAGGTAGTACAATACGCACTTAGGTAGTACGATAAGCACTTAGGTTGTACGATAAGCACTTAGTTTGTACGATAAGCACTTAGCTTGTACGATAAGCACTAAGGTGGTACTATAAACACTTAGGTAGTACAATAAGCACTTAGGTAGTACAATAAGCACTTAGGTAGTACGATAAACACTCAGGTAGTACAATAAGCAATTATGTAGTATGATACGCATTTACTTTGTACGATAATATCTTAGGTTGTACGATATGCTCTAAGGTTGTACGAAGAGCACTTAGGTAGTACGATAATCACTCCGGTAATAACATAAGCACTTAGGTAGTACGATGCAGCAATCACTATTGAAAACAGAATTATTGACATACCCTCTACTCTGGGAATTAAAAACAAAAAGCTGTTTTTTTCTCTCTATACCTCTTTCTATTTCAGTCTCTCCTCTCTGTCCTTCTCGTCTTATAACGTAGTATTTATATTTGGTGTGAATGTGTAACAATTTAAGCTACCACTGTCACCAATTACAACTAGGTTCAGATGTGTCGATCCTTAGTCAACAAATCATTGCCCTGCATAAGAGAGGATTCATGGAGTATTAATTAAAACGATAGCTCACTATATGAACACTCATCTCGCTCCAATGATCTGATCAATTCACGCGGAAAGGCTTACATTGCCTGCAACATCGATAACATAAACAAAAGAGTACACGAGCAAACATTTGTGGTCTGCTGCGCATCTCTTTTTAAATGCATATTGTAGTTTCATTGAGTTTGCAAATCTTTTATCACTTTCTATTTTGTCACTGGAGAAATGGAAGGAGAACCTAAGAATCGATAAGTCATAACCCGATGGATACATGGTAAAGACACATCGTTCTGATGTTTGGGCTTTTTATTAGAATGTGTATTATGGTCTAGTCAGCGTGAAATATAGGTTTGTGGTATGGATGCTATTTGCATATATACATTTTTGGTAGTCATTCTATAGGTATGAAATCTTACATGCATACCTGATAGGTCTCATGCATTCAAGTTATGTGCATTTACAAGCTTGCTGGAAGTTTTGTGCATTATATAGTTTCTTGTTTATCAAATAATCAGTACATTTTACCTGTAGTATGAGCAGTTTAATTGTTTCGATATTACAACATATTAACGAATCACTTTATGTGTTTCTGTTTGGTTCAAATAAACCCATGAACTTATTGCGCAGTATTCTCTTTACTGATTGGCTGCGATCTTGGGTAAATTTCATTGCCCCGCCTACTGGAACTTTTTGTTTTTACGGTGACTGCTATCATTTTGGCGGTCATTTTGTTGTCTGTTTGTCTGAATATGGCTCATTCATCCTAAAATGATGCTCTGAAAATGGCGTTAAACCCCAAGCAGCAGCAGCTACAACAGCAACAATAAACTACAACAAATACATTAAGAGAACAGGTCAATTGATAGCGTACGTGTATAAAGGGTTTGGGTATACATGTGACATGGAATCCAACCTATATTCAAAAAATATTAACTGATGGTGGCTGGGTCAAGTTTCGTAAATTGGCCCCTGGCAAATTTCTTAACTTAAGGCTACGGTGTGACTTTTTGAGCTATTATTGGTTACTATTTAAATATACGGATATATTTGTGAACTGGGTGTTTTTGGCTCGTGTTGTTCTTCAAATTCATGTCAGGTATGTACACCTTTAATAGTTACTCTGTAGGATGTTGATAGTGAAATACCAGTAGTCGGCTAGAAAAGAAGCGATAGCGTCCCATAGCAAGCAGAATATCTCAAAAACGGCTTGGATGACAACTATTTTCAATTGCATCAGCCTGTTTAGTACACACTGTTTTGCAGAATTGTCATCTAGGAAAAGGGCTTGTATTTCCACTGTGAGCATCACATGGTGTCAGAAATGACCTTTATACATGAAAATGACAGGTATAAATTTGGGGTTCAGGTGCATAAACGTCTTCTGCTATGAACTGTCATTGACTTCTTTGGTCGAATGGATAATATTCTTATGCTTTGTTTTAATATAGGTATCCAAAAATATGTGCCTTTTTGACCTCACCTGGTTTTTTGAAATGTTTAATGCTTTTATATACTAGGTTTTTGACTTCGGCATTAAATTTGTACATAAAAACTGGCACCTGTCCCTTAGAGGATTAAATAAAATCACATATATTCACAGAAGAATGTGGACATAAAGCAGCCTCCAAACTGAAAGAACATTTTTCAAAAAGAGCATGTTTATGCCGTAAAATAGCTCTTATATAATTCAATTCCAAATTTGTTTATGTCCTCTATAGTCTACTGATCCAGATCGAACAATGCAAATATCCAGTTACAAATACATTACAGTAAATATGGAAAATCTGCATCTACAATCATTCCTTGACATATCAGCAATTTGAATGCTTAGAAGTGAAACTCATGTTGGCACACTCCCGCTGTAAAGCGTTTCTCTATGACACACCATATAGAAATTGCATACACATTCTGTGTTGAAAAATTAAGTTGTCATATATTCTGTTTTTTCTGAACGAGAGTTACTCATTGAGTTATAATTGGCACAAATTACATTAATACATTTTGCTAGTCATTGAAAAGCACAAAATTTCCAGTAATTATAATTAAGCGGAACAAATGAAAGATGCAGCTTCTGAGTCATGACATGTTTCCTTCTTTCACTCCCATTTCGATTAAAATAAAACTATGTTATACACATACTATCAGATGGGTTATGATTTATTGATAAATTTACGAGACTCGTTGAATAGTGTCGAGTTATTTTAGTCCCAAAGCTCAATAAACTCTTTGTAAGTTCAATTAATAATTTAAACAAATGATCCTCTTAAATTATATCCAAAACAACTGAAATTAATTAAGTGAAATGAACGTCAAGCAGGAACGAACAACTATGTGTACCTCATCGTTAAATAAAACCCGAGACAAAATGCTATGACCAAGATGTGGATCACAAGTTATTTTCCAGAATATTGTACGTTTTATAAATAAGGCAAGACCTTGAACTCAGAAATCAGTAAACAACTTATTAATAACTTACAAGTAAGGACAAACGTTAGCTATCTAAACATGTTGCTTGCACATGACTATAATCTTAAAGCTAAACATATAATCACGGATAAAAGTTAAGCACACAATATCGATATACTTTACAATATGTTCACATATAGGTCTGTTGTATCTCTGTTATGTACATATACAAGTTAGTTGTATGCATGCTATGCTATGGTTGGACACAGGTTAGTTTAATGCATGCTATTGGCATATATAGGTGAGTTGTAAGCGTACTCTCTCTCTCTCTCAATATATATATATATATATATATATATATATATATATATATATATATATATATATATATATATATATATATATATATATATATATATATATATATATATATATATATATATATATATATATATATATATATATATACATGTGTGTGTGTGTGTGTGTGTGTGTGTGTGTGTAATTATGCCAATGCAAGTAGACAGTTTCTGAATTATGATTTTTCGATAAATTCTTTTCTGGGCATTAAAAATATAAATGATAGGTTAGTACGAGAACGGAATTGACTGCAACAACATTCATTGATACACAAAGATGTCGCACTGAATCTAAAAATTGATAATCCTCCCTGAATGTTTACCTAAATATCGTTATGTTTTCCATTTACTTAAAATACAGTGAAATGACTGCACAGGACAGGCAGCGGTGACATTGACGTAAACATTGAAGATTTGTACGTGTTGTAACTGGCTGTAATTAGCCATTACCGTTCACAAGTGTTTTACATGATCAAGAATTAGAAGAAAACATCAAAGGAGGAGAAATATGTTCATTTTAAGCATTCTAAATTCCAGCTACAAAAAAGGACAACTTTAGAACTTCGTCTCGACATTGTGTACATATTTAACATAGTTTTGAGGAAGAAAACGAACGGTTTAATGATTATTAAAAGATAAATATAAATTAAACAAAATGATTCATTTAAAAATGAGCAGTTGAAAGTGTGGAAACTTAATCAGTTAAAATATAAAAAGTAAAATCTTTAATACATATTTGAGAAAGAGAAATTAGCTAGTGCCAATGTAGGTAAGTAATCGTGTTACCGGTGAAGGATTACAATAACAAATACCATCTCTATTGATCTTCTTTGACGCGTATCGAGGAACTTGTGACATAGATTACACAATTGCCTATTTATTGAGATGTTGAAGTAGTACTTATTTGTTCACTATATAATATGGCCAGACCACTCCACAAAACTTGAAATAATGGTTTTGCAAGACAAGACAACTTTCCTTACTCTTTTATACATGTAGTAGACATGAAAGATAACTACATGGATTTTCGTTTTGTTTCTTAATATTATTTACAACACACTTTATAGTAAATTCTACGTCATATTCTGTGAAATTAATTTATATTCACAAGTATGAGTGGAAACATTAGCAAATGAAATAGGCAAACTACATCCATTGGACAGAAATGTAACAATCGTTGCAATTTAACAATTCATTGGATTACTGTCAAAACATGAACCACATTTAAATATCGAATGCATAATCGAAACAATGGCTCCTTTGCCAATTTTTATGTTTTTGACAAACATGTAGTCTTGATGTCATTTAAAAATGAGATTTAATTTATAAAGTAAACTTTCCTTAAGATTTTGTGATGCTAGACTTTGTTAACATTTCTTGATACGCCGACATTATATGAAATACATGCAGTAACCTTAAAAATCGGTATGCTTTTCATTTGTCAAAATACAACTAAGTTCTTTAAAAAACAATATTACTAGAAATGTCAATATTCACATAATATTAAAAGCAAAGTGCAACAAAATCTGTGTCAACATTTGATCAACATTAATTGCAACATAAACGACTGCAACTATATCATATACCACGATGATTACAATATATAGTTATTAAAATACGTCTTTGACGAACTATCAAGAAAACATGTCGCCGACTGACAAAAGCGGTGGAAACAAAAGGACAGTGAGAATTCAATTCCAGAAACACCAGCAACAACAAGCATGCACAGACCAGATACAGTGACGAACGCAATCTCTTCAACATCTGTAAAATCAGCACCAACAATGAAAATGAAGTCATTTAGGGGCTGAAATTGGTGGAATTTAGTCTAGAACAATGCACATTGTGTTTTTTATATTATATATAAATTTAAGTAGATTTCTAAAATACATTTAATCTGGTTGATTCAACTATATCGATCTAAATTTCATTTACTGTTTTCTAGGTCATATTCAGCTGACAAGTTTGGTTCCGTACTTTCATTATTTGTTATTTGCTATATATACACTGATGTACTTTGCAGGGAGAAATTGTTGCCATCGTCATCACATTATTGTATCATCCGCGTCATTTCTAAAACATAATCACATTTAAAACTGCCGATGCTTTACTACGCACTGACAAGAGGGATTCTCATCGATTTAATTGGGCTTTTATCCATGTGAGACGTCGTACAATACCACTTACGTGTACCAGGCTCCGCAAATTCAATACAGGCAAGAAATAAGCAGCTAAGTGACAAACAAAGATAGGAAACGAGGAAACAAACATAACAACAAAGCAAACTTTTTTTGCGTTTGGATAACATTCTCTAGTGCATGAAATAACACCGTTAAGACATATCATTATTTTCTCGTCTAATTCATGCAACGACCACATTGAAAGAAGTGTCGAATCCGAAATATTTACGAAGTATGATTTTCTTTTTTTGATCAAGTTGTGAAGAAACCTAAGACAGGCTTTAGTGAAGACATAAATTCGATGCAAACTTTATAACTTATACATTAAAACTGCAACATTTACGAGACCCGCATTTAATTGCTTAATAAGGTTTCCATGTAATGACAACGAAGTGTATATTATATTATTATGTTAACTTATCATCGCACAAAAATATGCTATTCTATGATTATTTTCCCCCCAATACAGCATCAAAATGCTGATTATCATGTATTGGCTTGTTACGGGTATCTTCATTATATATTGATTTACAATATAGTTTTATGTAGGTCAGTTTGGGTTTATGACATTTATATTTTAATTCTTTAAATTCACCGGCTGGTTTGTATTATAGTAAACGTACATATAATATGTGGAAACTTTCATTTGTAAGTCAAAGTTGATTGACACTGTCAAATCAACATCGAGTTTGGTCAAGCACGCCACGCTATAATTGGAATAGAGGCTACGAGTGCGTTTATCTTGCAAAGATAGCATGCGCGCAATATTTGTGGAGTGATTCAATAATTTTAGAAGGTTATATCTTGACTGTTACATTATTTTACAATCTAATAATTTAAATGTTCGAGAATCTTTGTATTGAAATATATTTTGCTGATTTGTTGCACGTTAGGATTTTTCCGCTTTATGCAGCTTTTGTAGTCGTGCGAAACAATCGTGATTTATTTATAATACGTTGGGTGGATCTGCACAGTGGAAAAATATTTATTCTAGAATGAAGGTTATGTTGATAATTACGCGAAATTATTCAGGGACTTGAACATTTAAAAATTCTGTCTGCTTAAGTGACACTTTTAAGTACTTTAGTGATGTTCTTCTTTCACGGATGAAAGGTTCCCACAGTTCATTCCAACATTCGATGAATATGATTACATCCGGTATAGGAAATCGTGACGCTTAGTTATTTGTGCTATTGCTGTAATCTCATGGTTTTCAAGATAACCAACTTGTCAGATGATACACAATTCTAGTTTTGAAAACTTGCCGTAAAAAGAACGATTCGTTTTAATATATTGAAACCTTCCAGATAAGTAGGTCCAATCTTTAAATGTAAACGTTCACACCGTCAATGGCTAGTAACTTCGATCTTCTGGCCTGCATACATGGCAAAACATTCATCAGGCAAAAACAACCTAATGACATTTTATCCATGACAGGTTGTACATCTGGCATGGACATTATTGTCATAACAAATGGCTAAAGCAGGAACACATGTTGCAGAAGTTCAGCAGTGGCAACAACAGTATAAACAACAATAACAGCAGCTACCATAGCAAATTTGCCGTTGAAAAGAGCAACCACATCCGATGGTTCCAACACTATCGATTTATTCCGATCGTATTCAATATACCTAACTATACGAAGACAAAATAGACACATGTTTAAAAACGGAATCACACATTTAGTTGCAACGCTTCGTACTATACATCATATTTTACCTTAAGAAAATGCATGAAAAGTGCATGCATATTCTGAGCGCTTTCATGTGCAGTTTCATATCATCCAGGTAACTGAAACGTAGACACTTTTGTCCGCAGAATATGACGTTATAAGTTGTTTTGTGTTAAAAAAAATTGAATGGTATGCTCCTTGAAAATGATTTCTACTGAATGTATCAAGCGTTCTACATTCGTACCAAAGTCATAATTGAATTTTCATGACTTGGATGAACTTACTTGTGACTGCATCCGTTGTGGGAATTCTCTCCAAGATGGCAACCGGGACTAGTAGAACTCGTAATAAGAGCCAGATAAATGAGAATAAATTGGATTCTTTTGGTTGTGTCAGTGACGAGGTAATTGAAACTGAGATTGACGGCTCTTTGTGTTTTTTGTCAATTAGCCATATCTTATCTGCATAATCAAATACTAGTCGGATTATTGTATTTCGTAAGCAAACGCATGTTAAAGATATGGGCGCGGATTCCAGGGCCAAAACAGTCCAGGCAATCTTTTCAAAATTGATCGTAAGTAAGGATGAATTGGACTTAAAGAGTTCAACGTATGAGCAGGATCCTACAATGCTGGAATTTCTTAAGGCTAATGTGGAAAGGTGTATGTGACGTGTCGGGTTGTTATGCCGCCACTTTGGTAGGTGTGTTATGGTTGGGGTGGGATGCTCCCAATATTCTATTTAAATTATTATAGAAGTCCCACACAGGCTCGATTTTGGTTGGAAGTCAAATTAGTGAAAGATAGATATAAAGCTCCGAGCCCCCAGTCAGCAATGCCGACGGTATACATGATTGAATATACAAAATGTGACATTCAACGAATAACAATTTAATAAACATTTAATTGTCAAGTGCTTCATATTTCCCATGTACTCTCCTTCTGCACGACCCTATCATAGCATATTGCATCATTTGATTAGTAGTGTGAGATAGCTTTCCAACTGTCCTTGTTATTTACTCATATATATATATATATATATATATATATATATATATATATATATATATATATATATATATATATATATATATATATATATATATATATATATATATATATCCTTCTTTCCTATTCCTCCAATTCCTTCTCCTCTTCCTCCCGACTTTCTCCAAATCCCGTCGCCTCCTCTCATTCTCTATACTCCTCCTCCTTCTCCACGTTCTTCTCGATTCCTTTCCTCCTCCTCCTCGACTCTCTCCACCGACTAGACCTGTTGACTCCGACTGCTCTGCTAGTCTCCCTTCCGTCTCCACTCTTAGAGACTCGGACTCAAGTGAACCGGAAGATCTGTCCCCCAAAAAGCTTCCTGTCAAAACACAAGGACGGTACAATATTTTCCTTAGCCCTCTCATCTAACAATACACACAATCATCAAATAACAACTATTAAATTTCTTCCGTCACGCATTCATTCACATCGAAATACCCATAAGTTCTTGTATGTCAAAACACAAGGACGGTACAATATTTTCCTTAGCTCTCTCATCTAACACTACACACAATCATCAAATAACAACTATTAAATTTCTTCGAAATACCCATACGTTCTTGTATGGTACAACAACGTCGTAATAAAAAACACGGTCTCAATTACATCTCACACATACATCAATAATTTGCGTCAAATCAGTACGTATTTCTAATCCCATTATACTAAACAATAGCACAGCAATTAGACGGATTTCTTTACATTACAAATCATACAAAGCACACACATATTCAAATATCCATGCTCTGATATATCCACACATCCATATTAAATAATCGTACACACTTCCATTCTAAATTCACAATTCAAGCATTGTGAAATCAAACATATCACATGAATAAATGTACAAGTTTACTACGAAGTAACCGATTAGCGAATGACAAAATTAATTCTAACCAAAAGCTAACAATCTACATAATTTTCAATATAATACTCAAATACGCACGTAAATCAACACTACCAAGGTAATTCTGCGTACTGAACGATCCTAGTAATTAAATCTACATGCTACACATACCTACAATTACAACGCCGTAAGATTCTGCAAAAATCGAGCAAATACATTTCTGGAATTTACGACGATTTGTCTTTCCTTAGAATCTCCTCTCTAAGTTGTACTGCCAAATTACGCGTGGCTTCCTCGGGGTAACTCTATATTGCTCAGCAATCTTCATAGGCGAGACTAAATTATCGCTTGCTAGTTAGAAGTTATAATTCTGATCTAAAGTTTATCACATATTCGACTGGCTGTTGCTTTGACTCGATCCAATCAAACTTAGCGGACAAAAAATGTTCTCTCGCTGTCTGTCCACATGGGGACGGATTTTGAACACGCTCCGTTTCCTCGCGTGTTCCTCTGATCTTAGAACTAAGCTGTTACACATCGGTGGCAGGTCGCTCGATCTAACGCCTGTGCCGATCCACGATGCCGGGTCTTCTCTCTGGTCATGACAATATTGCGTAAGAGATTACCTCTAGCCTGCTGCAATATTTAGACATCAAACAATGGCTTGTAATAGTACCTTAGTTTATATACGGGGCTGAGCAAACGCGACAGTGGAGCATCAAAATATTAAGATAAAAATGGATTTGGAAAAGGCAAACGTCAGAAAGAGACAATCAGGGAGAAAGAAAGAAGATCTTTTTTATATAGAAAAACGAGTAATCAAAGTAAAAATGAAACGAAATGTTATCACAAAGTCAGAGAAACGAAAAGGTACAAGTAAAACTACCAAAAGTAAGAACTATGTCACGCGAGTTTGATAATGGAATAATTACGTTGGGTTCATGGAGAAAAAAGAACTTCGATGTAAGAAAGGCAATGCAAGATAAGAATAGTCGGCATTAGGTTCAGACAAATTACCCTTCAGGTCAGGTCTGAAAATGATATGGTCAAATAACTTTAAATCGTGCTCTGATAAGTATTATGAGTTTCTGAATGATACAAAATAGTTCAGTGAGTTAGTCTTAAGGAGTCGTTTGTGACAGGAGAACGTAAAATAATCACTGCGTGTACTTTTCGAACTTAAACGAACGATAGACTGAAATTATTAAGGAAAATTATATACTATGCCAACTTCTACGAGAGGAAATTGCTATAATCATTTTAGCAGCCAGGGTTAGGAAAATGTAAATGAATCAAAAGACCTGGACAGATGATTGTGGCGAAATTGAAACTCCATTATAGTGCACCACGTCTGGAAAGAATACAACATCATGACAGCCAAAACTGATCAAGGAAAAGTTTGATTTTGCTGAAACGATCACAAACATAAATGTCAACGCAAGATAATTCATACAGTTATTTTCAAAGGATTGCCTTGAGCTCAGCTTATTTGTGACACTTGACAGTAAAAATCAAAACAGACACTGAAACATTTCGAGTGTTCACGTCACATCCGGTTCATCATCAGGCGTCACAGCTTAAAAGATTTTGGATATTATTCCTAATCTTTGCTAGCATTAACTATATTTGATCCCAATCAGAATACTAAATTACCAAGTAACTTGATTTCCGAATTTACACAAAACCATACTCATCTTAACATTTGGATTAATCATGGTACCAAGTCAAGCTTTTTCTGCTTGATTCAAAGCTTTGTTACAATTTCCTATTGTAATGCATTATAAACAAGTAAAAATATACTAATTTAAACAAGTGCAGGATTCCGAGTAATTTAAAAATGAACATCCATTTAAATAATTGTTTTTGCGTAATTACAGTCATGAGATAGTTTCTGAATTTTTAATATTTGGATTTCAGCCTGGTTTTTAGAGACTATAAACATGGTTAATACTTCACATTGTTAGTAACTTCTTCTTGTCAATTTTCTAAATTTCACAAGGACGCAAGATAATTTTCAAGGGTTAGGGGTACATTATTTCAAAACGTATCGAAACCTCAGGCTGTAATCGGGCCATTTACAGTAAATCCTTTTAATTCGGAAATCATTGAAAAAATGAAATTCTTCGAAAAGTTTAATCATTTTGGATTTAAGCTTTCTTAAAGGTCTGTCTGTAAATGAAGGTATTGGCCAAGACCATCAACAGATACCTAATGATTTTCTACGACTAAGGAAACAAAAAAGGAACAGGTGATTTGCATTTGAAAAATGATCTTAAGAGAGTGTTGAGGCAAATCCGGATTGATCCACAAGATTGTGATTTGGTAGGCCTCAAATGGTAAAGCTCATTGTATTTTGATACAGTTTGAGTGTAGCTGAAATCTGTCGCAAAGTTACAAATGCTATTTCCGTCTGTTTTCCTCAATTATAAATTGCGCTTGTAACTTATTTAAATGTTTTTTTTGGTGGCAGTTTCTGAAAAATGGAGAAAACTACAAAAGCAGATGACAGGTAAGACTATATGTTTATAAAATTGCAACTGAAGAAGCCGAAGATGTGGTTTATCCACCGTCTACAAGGATATAATTTGTTTATTTTTGACCTTGTAAGTGTAACATTAGAAATGCTCCAAAAAGACTCGGCGCAATTAAATGTCTGGCTCAATGGCACAGTAACGTAAATAGATTAAATATAGAAATCCAGTCCTGTTTGGAAAGCCCAATTTGTATCGTCTTGTTTCAGACCAGGGTGAATATCTATATTTCGCATAATGTTTTGGGTGCGGCAAATATATATTTCAAAACATCCAAGATTTAGTTTCCCTGGTTATGTTAGGAATGATTTAAATGGTAGACTATATATCTTGCGTTATTACAACGGTATTTCAGTAATGATAATATAATTCTTTTAAAAACGTTTTGCCTGTCTATTCAAAGAATGCATACCAATGCTTTAGAATATGTTAAGCCGTCTTTGTGGTGATAAGATACTTATCGCTTTGTGTGATTAACTCAGGAATATCTGAATGTACATTCTTACAATCTTGTCACAGAAAAATTTGTTCTTACACTGCTAGCTATCAATGCGAAATAAAGCAAAATTCTTAGAGGGTGAGGAAAATACATTATCTGACCACTTGTCTGGTTGGAACACTTATCCTTCTTACAGACTGAATTTTAAGAGATTAACGTCCGATATCGTTACTATAGAATGGATCCCACCTCCAAACATTTCGGTTTCACTAATGATTGGTAATGCTAATTTCGAAGGTCTATTCATATTTGCCTCTTTTTATTTTGCCATTTATTTTGTAAATTTGGTTCCTAACAGCATTAAAACAATGAATCTCATCAAGAGTTTATTGAAGTCTGATTTTTTGATGAACGAGGACTACTGGCTACTTCAGCCGAAATGGACAAAATAATATAATGCGGGAAAAGAATTCCAAGTTAAACCTTTGTCCTGTTATAGCTTTTCATTCGATGCGTTTATTGATTCCATCTAATCCAAACATCCCTGTATTTTTTCTCCAAAGAAGAGAGTTAATACGTATCTAATTATTCAGTCATTTGCATGAAATGTAATTAATATAACAGGAAGAGACACCAAAATGTTCTTCTCGCACAGTGTTAGAATAGAAGTAATTAATTTAGCCTTCGAGGCCAATATTCGTTAGGAAGTCATACCATCTTTGAATCAATGGAAATGCGATGCTTGTAAAGAATACATTGTATTGTTTTAGAAACGTACAATTGAAATTTATTGCAAGCTGTCTGAATTTATCTCTAAACTTCATTTTTATTACATGCAAGAAGTACACAATTTTTTTCTGATTCAATCGCCAGATATGTGTTTAGTATAATGAATAACATAATTCAATTAATTATTTGGATTAAAATTTGTGCTGAAATGGAGCAAATATTTTGAATTACGACGCAGCCATATTTCATGTCATCAATAGTTTAGAAATACAATTAGTTGAAGAGATGAAGGCAAAGGATGCAAATTTATCAGCCAAGTAAAGATTGAATTCTCCGTCAACAAACATTTCATCAACCAGTTTGCTTAGTTGCGTGGATGATCTATTATATGGCGCAAATATTCTTGAAATACACAACCTATTGCTGTCAAGGCTATCTCACGATCATCGTTGAGTATTCATTGCCTGATATATAAGAGACTCTTTTCTCTCAATACAGGGTGGTCTTAGTTGACATTTGGAAGGGGTTGCATGACTAAAAATGTCTGTATAGTCTGAGACATTTTATCATGTCTATGTCTTTACGTGCATGAGTTGGATCAAACTGATGATCTGACTTTCTCTCTTTTCGGATGGTATGTGATAGACCAATACTTGACGGAACACACCCGCCAGTTTATCCTGTGTAACTTTCTGTGGAACATCAGCCATCACTGAGTTACTTGATTTGTCTGAGTAGGCAACATAACACGGGTTGTTACCATCGTGCATTTATCTGCCATTTTAATTTCTATGAATTTTCGAATCTTTCTCTACTACCATGCTTAATGGCGATGACCTCTCATGACGTGTGGTGTCCCACCAATTTCAATCGGTCAGTGTTTTGAAACTTCGTATTTTCTATTGCAGTTGTGTAGTGCCTGCCTTGCTGTTCTTTTAAATTATGTGTTCTGGTGGAATTTTAGGTACTTTCTGTCATTTAAAACTCATTTTCTGTAGCAACATTCATGCTCATATAGATGATCACCTTGAACATTTACTCGTTTATTACGTAATAGTACAAGCATGTTTATATATATTGTTTAATTTTAAAGTGAAGATAAATCTGATAAATGGAGATAGGAGGAGAGGTAACTCTTTCTTAGACAGCTTTAAATAAATATTTGTTTCTGATTTTCTTAACTGAAGCTCAAATACATAAATGTTGCTTGAAATGCGCCATTGCTATATTGGTGTACATGTACTTGCAATATGATCTAATAGTCACTAATAAAATCTTTGACAATGTAAATTATTTGCTCACGCATTTAACTACTATAGGTCTGTCAGGTAAATCAAGGGTGGATATAGGAGGACTCACGGTAATAATGACATGGAAAAACGGGAATCAGTCACGGTACTAAGGATATGGAAAAAACGTGATCCAGTCTGGAAATGGGTGAAGATAAAAGAGTATACATGGGTTTGGCTGGCGAGGTTCGGTTGATCATGAAAGTTTGATTTTAGTAAAAAGAATCTTTTGAGAGCTTATCCTGAAAAAATAGTCATTGCTTTCTTAATGGACTTTCAAGTTGAATTTGGAACACTCCTTACTAAAATTAGTACCCGCCTTTTTGGTACGGAGTTGAAAGCACGTTTCAAACACATGTAGATCCAAAACATTGCGCGGCTCACGTGATTTTCAATAAACTAAGGCTGTACTCCAAGATGCATACATACTAATCAATATAGGTTTGATCATGAACACTCAGAAATTTGAAGTCATTGAACTATGAAAATCATTGTCTTTGTATAGGTTTACTATGGGAGCTGAATTAATACCGTGAGACAAATACAGTTCTAATTTTAACTTTTTAAAAATCTATGTTGATTTCAATTTGACTTATAAATAGCTGAATCATCGTCAAAGGATTATTCAAATACTGAAGTAATTTTCTTGACAATATATTTTACTTTAGTGGAACAATAATGACGTGACCTTTAATTTACACCAATCTGTGTGTTGAACTCGATAAAAAATGCATTTTTTTTCGGACCAACAATTACATTTGTAATGATTCTTTGGAAGGCCCTCGATTTGGGCAGCTATTGTTAAAAACTTTCAATTGTTTACATTTCGTAATGCACTTGCACATTTTCTTTTGTCTTTCACGTTTTACATAATATAATCTCATCTGGACGTATTATATAAATCGTATGATGTACTTGTGTGTGTACCATAAATGAATGCTGAAACTGAAACTTGTCGAAGTCTTGTAAATGAAACAGGAACATGTCGAAGTCTCGTACGTGGAACATGATCAAGTCGAAGTCGAGATAATATATGATTGTTAATAAATCATTATCTTTATAAAATGTAATGTGTTGTAATGATAATGTGGTTAATTATACACTCATATAAAGCATTTCAATAATATTCCTTGGAGTAAAAATAAAATGTTACATTCGTTTCAATGCTATGTATATTTAATCTGTATTTGTATGTCGAATTTTCTAAATGGTTATATGTTATGTATACCTACATTATGTGTCTGACCATGGTCGGTAAATGACTACTCACATAATTTTTTTAAATTTAGTAACATCATAATGCAAAACTAATAGTTCTCTTTGTCTTCGATTATATATTAAGATCATTATTAAATGGGAGTAAGCATATTTACTGATGTTGAATTCAAGGTCTAGCTCCATTTAGATATCAATAATGTTCTTTAGAAACAAGTTGTTTATAAATTCAATGGAAACGTTCGTTAAGACGACATAATATTTTCAGAAAATGGCCATTGTAGCATAGGTCAGGTGGAGAGGTATATTAAATTGTTTTCTTCATAATTACTCGCTCATACCTTAATATCTGAAGTGGAATCAGTCTTATTCTTGTGTTCAGATTTTATTTGAGATGATTTATTTATTTAAACTATTCACTGGAGCTACAATGTGCTCACTTAAACGTTTTGGATAACGTAACTATTTTGGAATTATTTTGAATTCTTCAAGAACATTTTGGATTACACTCTTTAATACATCAAAACTGTTAGTACGTTGACACATGCCAGGTTATTCCTACAACAGTAGGTTCAATATCGGAATTCTTTCAAAACACCACTAGAATACGTTTGGAACTCTATACTGGACTTAGATAGAATGTTTTGGACTAGTTGTGATTTAATTCACAATACTGTCAGGTATTATTTTTAAATTTTCACTTTGTCTTCTAGAGAAAATAAATTATCTATTGAATTTTACAAAACGTCTTTGGCTTTCGCTCTTTTCTGTTACTAATTTAAGAACAGTAATAATATTAGCATTTCCTTACATATAAAATACGCAACGAATGGAGTTACCATGGTAACAACATATAGTTCTTTGATACTTTTCAAAAGATAGACCTTTCCGATGCACTGCTCTTGTATGGAAGGCCATGTTTGATGAGCCCAGTTTTCATCACATAAAAAGCGGTGTCGGATATATTTTCATACCAAATATCTGGAATTATTCCCATTTGAAAATAATATCGCAATACATATAAATGTATTAAAACGAGTTTGAACATATGTGCAGACCACGGGAATAGTTCCTTAGATGATTCCACGTAAACAGTACGTGCAACCCTATCTTTATTGCTATTAGATTCATCTCAAGATTGAAAAAGAAACCCCACAATCCTCAGCATATAGTCAACATCTTGCAAACTTTTTCTTATTCCCACCGCATCAGTCGTATAAATTACAAAATCTCTTCAAAAAATATAAAACAAAGATAAATGTAGCCCTCATAATAAGTTTATCGGAAACTGTATTGAAACATGTACCCTTTGTTTAAGGACATAAAGAAGGAAACTCCGTGGATTTCCCACATTGGTTTGACAGATAATTAGCAATCACTAGAGTCAGAGTGATATCCAATAATGTAAAAAACAGACATCATAGTTTGCGTAGTGCGTGCAACGAACAACATACTATCTGTTATCGACCTTTGTCTTGCAAATCAAATTGATCATCACGTGCTCTTCCATGACTTAAGAAACAGACGATTTTAAGTCTATCGTACTGAGCTCCAAGCATATTTTACCTGAAATGTTGTAATGAACCTAACCAAAGAACCACACATATACCGACAAAGTACATATTAATACCTTGGGACTTGAACACGAACGTTGTCGTCACATTTATAAGTGGCAGTTGTAGACTACAGCTACTAAAAAGTCGTTCTTTTTCAAACAATTGGCTAGATAAAAGACATATAAGTGATAATGAAAGTTATGTTGATATGACTCAGGTGTGCTGTAGTAGACTGGATAACCTATTACATGATACATTATATAATTAAAAGTTCTAACTACAGATCTGGGAACTATTAAAGAAATGGGTCATCAGGTGGAAAGTGTTTGAGCTGACTTGGGGATTTTATCTTAAAATGTCATTTGGGAAATATGTATATAAATAAACCCATATGAAAACGCAGGTTCGATTGTCATTTATTAACGTTGTATGGTGATCAAAGGTTTCTAGTTATCTTTTGACCTTTGTATTCAAGACTTAACATCTGGATAATTAAAACATCAACGAGAAGAGATGTCTAGTTGATAGTAAGGAATTTTTCGTAAGGACCCATTATAGAAACAGGATAAAATCAAAAAAGGAAAGTCCTCAAATTTTCTCTTGAACCATTTTGCGAAGAACGCATCGATGTTTGGCGAAGCGTTCTTTCTGGTATTTAGACAAAGGTATCTTTCTTTTCAAGACATTCAAACAACGTTCGCTCACGGTATCGATGACGTCTTTGGAGGCTGTTTGAATAAATTGTTTTCGCATGGGTGGAGTTGATTTGAACAGGATGAACAAAACGTCCCAATGCTTGGCTAAACAAGGAGGAACTCTTTTACTTTTCTTGGCAAGAAAATGGTGGTGTGCACTTCGTTTAGGTCACATCTGTTTGGTTCAGGAGCACAAATGCAATGAAGTCCATCGCTTGACATCCGTCTTTTTATCTTTTGGTTCTGACTGGTGGTGAAAGACCAGGAAAACATTTGAGAAGCTCTGGTAACAAAATCCTCATCTTTGCAGCATCTTCTTATTCTTTGAACGTCTGGTCTTTTCTTGGTGTGCACTTTTGGCGGGTGACATATTTCTGCGTTCAGGAAGACATAAACACCGGTGTCCATCCTTTTTTTTTCGATTTCAGGGCAAACGACGCGACTGTCCTTTTCGTTTACATTTTCCTTTTCGGACAGGAGAACGGCGATGGTGATGGTATGCACTTCTGGCGGGTGACATATTTTTGCGTTCAGGAAGACAAAAACAATTATGCACATCGTTTGATCGGGTCGTTTTTATGGTGGTCGAATGCGTCGCCTCTGATTGTCGGTCCGTCGTATTGTCTACATAGCAGGCATTAGTCAACCTTGAGGGGTTCGAAACTTACTAAATCAGGTAATTTTCTTGCTTGGATAAATCAATTATCTCTTGGACTTTGATTTTGGGGGAGGGTCTATGTTAGCAGCTGCCTCTTCAGCTAAAGAGAAGTAAGTGGTTACCTTAGGCGGAAAAGTTCCTGGAGACACGGTTTTCCATTATTTCAACCATATAGAAAAGAAGTGTGTCAAATTGGGTTTGGCTGGCATCACAAGCAACGGAGAAGTGACAAAACCTGAAGCTACTCTAAATTCGGTTACCGTCGCTGCACTTCGTGGCTTATTGATGTAAGGTTGCGTCCTGGTAGTATTGCCTCTCTTGCGGGTAGAAGCTGATTTATGGTGTATTTTCTTGGGGATTTTCTTTATCTGGGGACTTTGCTTTTTCTGCGTCTGTGACCAGGTCTTGACACCAATGCTCATTTTCTTCTGTGTATGTTTTGGTCGGGGAGTGGGTATTTTCTTGGGAATGACTTTTATGGCATTGGGATCCGAATTTAACAGGGAGCGATTGATGACACCTCCTAGAGAACCGCTACCTCAAGGTTTTAAAATCATTTGCCTTTTGGTTTGAAGGTGTGTGCGGAGATCTGCCAGTTGCGTCATGGCTAGTTTGTTTCTGTCCAAAAAGTGTTTGGTTTGATGAGGGATGTAAATGATGTCTTGAGCTAAGGGATGTGTTGTCACCGTAAACCATCGTAAGACTTCTCTGAGACTGGCTTCTAAAACACGTGCACGTATTTGTGGATCTTTTTCGCGACCGATGCCGTACAAGGCGCGATTCAATTTGACGGGAAAATGAGACTGCGTGGACGTAATGTTGATGATGTGTGAGACAGATCAAAAGTCTCCGAGGTTTCTATTGAATTTTTTTAAGTCCACGTGGACGTGTGACACGACAGGACCTCCGTCTTTTCACCAGTGGTGAAATAGATAATTACGAAATCGCAAATAATCGGGGGTACAGGGTTTTAAATCCACGACTAAATGGACATGGGGGTTTGAGTGGCATCATCGTAATCAGCAGTCAGACAAGGAGTTCCTGTTTGTCTACCTCTTGCAGTTGCGATTTATCTCTAGAACGTTTAAACAAGACCACGTAATGAGCATGGAGACAGATGGTGCGATGGGCCATACTGTGTTGAAACAAATATCGGGTGATGTAAATGACACAGGCATTAAGACGATGCCCTTTGCGCGGAAGCCACAGTTTAATTTCTTCTTCTTCTTCTACTAACATGTCATCGGAGATGACCAGATGGGTATGACTTGGGTCAGACACGATCCCGTCGCCTTTACCAGAAATGCCTTCCACAAACACAATGGAATCTCCTTGACTTTCTCGCAGGAGACTGTACGCAGATAGCCACTCTTTGTAACACCACAATATACGCTGAGGTGGACGATCGATCAAATGTCTTTTATGTTCGATCAAAAGTTTGACAAATTCGGTTTTGCCTGAACCGCTCACGCCAGCAATTATCATGTTAAAGGGATGATTAAGATACAAGGACTCCCAACTTGCACGATCTAACGTTTCGACGATGACTTGGAAAGTGAAGGAGGAGGTGGCATTGGTAGCCATAGTGAAAGGGTGTCACATAAGACAAGAGTTTTTACACTTTTTTGCAGGACACTTTATTCCGAAATTTGTAGAATTGAACACGAACGACAAAAATGCATAAGAGTCAAAATGGTTAAATACATCGATAAAATAAACATTTGTGGTGACGAAGGTGTGTTGTTCTAGGGACACTGGGTTATATTCTTCGAGTCTCTACACTTGGCAAAGTCTCAAATGTGTCCTTCTGGAACGACCTTTCTGCGATGGCGATGACAATGGCAGTCTTGTCTTGAATGGGTTGACTTTCCTCGGTGTCGGGTTCTTCTTCTTACACTGTGGCTAACAGTTTTAAAAGTTACTTTTTCACTGGACGTTTGAAGTCATCAACACAAATCTTTGGCATAACGAACCGCTTCTTTTTTCCAAGCCTTGAAACCAAACATTTTCCAGTAACGTACATCTTGCCAGTGAGGGTGTAAGTAACAAGCTATACGCACATCTTCGAAAACATCCTCAGTGACTAAAAGTTGACGAATCTTCTTTTCCCTAAGAGGTAGATGAAAACGCAAGGCATTTAACAGAATGCTTCTCTCGTGTACATTTAAAGGTACCACTTTCATGTTTGGTGCTACTGTGAGGTACAGATCATAAAAAGTTCACAAGGAATCGGCTGGTAAACGAAATCTAGGAATGAAAGTCACTAAGACACACACCACACGACGATCCCAATTCAATGGACACAGTTCTCGTAGTAAGTGTTGATAATCCTACACAGTCTGAATAGTGTCATTGACTTCCTTCCACGGTATTTGTCGTATCACGACTGATAACGGTATTGGCATGGTTGAAATTGTTATACTTTCTTTTGTGGAAGGTAATAACTACTTTGTTTTAAAAGAAGCAGTTTTATTTCAGTACCTTACAAAAAGTGTTTGGTAACTAACTCACACACCACAAGTTGCATGTAAGTTTCCTCTTGAAACAAGATTTGCTCTTGTAAAAGAGTTTGGTAATCTAACTCATCCTCTGGAATTTGGTGTACTATGGTCACCTTGTAAGTAGAATGAGCAGCATCTAACGATTTCTGAAGCTCGTGTGATTCGCAAATGTCTGACAATTGGAACACTTTAAAATGAATTATTTTCCAGAATAGCTGAATCTTTATAGATGCATTGATCCATTTGCAACGTCAGACCAAGACTGATACCCTGTACTTCGTATCCCAATCCAGTCTCAGGTCCCAAATAGACAAATCCTGTTCTAGCTTAAACATTCGGAGTAGTTACTCATTTCCTATCCTAAGTCAATTTCTTAAACGTTTCCATTCGACTAGCACAGTCACAATAGTCAGGCAAGAAGACAGGAAAATGTTATTGTTTGAACTTGGAGTTCGCACTCGATTTTTGCTGTGTCAAAGTCATTCTTCTTGTTGGTGGCTATCGTCTTGGAATCATTTTTGATACCAGTGGGTCCGTACGTTAAACTGAAGTGGTTTGGAAGCCGAACTCGCTTATGGTACGCAATTTAATACACTTTTTCCAAAAGTCAACTAACAATTTGGTGTGATGGGTAAACGAACAATCTTGTGAGGCTCCTAGTTAGCCACTTTAAAATGTTGATCCTCTCGAGACTACAAGGCTTCTTTCAACATCCCTAAGTTCACCACTTGACTGGTACGATAATTAAGAGTCAATCATTTCACTTTACACTCGATGTGCACTTCTTCTTATTTGTTACAGTATTCGTAGCCGTAATTGTCTGGACCGTCACTAGCAAATCTTAGAATCCTGTAGTCAGGGTGCTCGTCCGTCCATGCTCCTAAACGGCCTCCTTCGATGTCAGAGTGCCGGTGATCAAGTCTTCACGAAGGACGTCCACGTATTTAATGTATTTAGTTTTGTCGTAAATCATCTGGAAGGTTCTGCCAAATACTCCGTCTTGGGTGTACACGGTCGTTGAGCCATTTTGCCCCACAAGAAATTCAACGTCACTTTGGCAAACGATCGTCGACCTTGCTTTTTCTCGAAAGTGATGCATTCTGCTAAAAATCATTTCTCTTTGAATTTCGTTTGGTCTTCAGGGGTGTGGCACCAGGACGGATAGCCGCTGCCTTCTTGTTTTAGTTTCAAAAACGCATTCACGTAGTCTGAAAAAATGTTTTTGTTTAGTCTCGTCGCCCTTGAGGTACTTTTCTGATTAGAAACGTGGTACGTTTCGTACACTTCTAACTATTGTTATCGCAGGTCCAGAGCATTGAACAATCCCAGATTCCTGTCAAGGTACGTTCTTTCTGGGAGTGCTGCCAAGGTTGGTCTTGGTTGTACGTTTCGGCACAAGTCGGCACAACAGAAACATCAGTTATCCTTGGAAATGGTGAGGTAAAACGGGACGGTACAAGTCGGTGGGAGGCAGGTCTTTACATTTAATCAATCCTTCGTGGATGTGATTCGTCACCAATTGTGGGTACCTGCGGAAAATTGTCAATATTTGCGCACTTTAGGATGCAGCGAACACACGTCCAAGTATCTGATGTCTTATCCTTTCCCCTCGTCTGCGTGGTACAGCAAACAGGTGGCATTCGTCCGTTCTCCATACCAACAGTCCCGTGGGTTCAGAGGGTAAACCAACTTGTAACTTTGCACGATACGCTTCAACTCGGGATCGGTTTTCAAACGGTGATCGTACTCGTGTTCCCACATTTCCACGACTTGGTATCCCTGCTGTTTTAACTTTAAGCGTCGCTCATAAGTGGCGTCGTACAAGTCTTCCATGGTTCGTTGTAAAAGCTGATTTTGGGTGTACCGTTGTGGGTAGCGGATAGAACATCAGTCAGATAAGCAACCGTTAAACTCGTACACAATATTAGGTTTTCTAAGTCGTAACCCTCTACGGAATACGTTCCAATGGTATTTTCACCTCCGTGTTGGACGTGTTGAATCTATTTGTCTTCCTTGTTGCACAAGTAATGTAGCCAACGTTGAGCTTTGACCGACCATTGACGTTTGAGAAAATTGGTCGTTTGAGAGCATATGACAGCCAGCGTATTATTGGGCATGAATCGTTTGTGGTATACTAAGGAACACGCTTTGGCAATGGTGCAGGAATTTTTCAAAGACTTCATGAACAATACTCAATCTGTTCCCCTGCATTGCCGTAAAATGTCCACATCAGAATGACAATACGTTAACAATTCTTCTGAAAGTCGAACGGGTCCGAAGCATGAGTTTGGTATCAAGCGTAGAAGTGTTTTAGTTGCTCGTTGCGCATGTTGTCGGGGCTGTAGTAGTGAGCATCAGGCAAATGGAGTGGAACGGTGTGCTGATTGGCTTAAGTATTAAAAAAGTGAGGAACGTAACCATTGGCAATTTGTGTCATTACAAAGGCTTTAGGCATTCGACTAAAAAGCATGGCCAAGTAACTTATCGAATGTTTAAAATGCATTTTTCCCACTTGTATGGAAATGTGCTTGGTTCCGTTCAAAGTCATCTTAGGACGTTCACTGCTTTGTTCCGTATAGTATTTCAGAAGAAACTGTCCATGGTATCCCGAGAAAATGTGAGCCATCACCGTGACATAGCGATGTCAGTCTACGTAAATTCTCTGCTGTCAAACTTGCGTCTTGAGATGTTGTTGGTAACAGGTTGTGCTGTCAAATATTCGCCGACAAGCTGAGCAATGCATTCGTTTTTGATCTTTGTCAAGACAGGGTTTACATGCCAAACATCCCTCACATATAGATCCACAATGCTTGTTTTGCTCTCGATTGTTGTAACCTTTGTTACATTTCTCACAGTAATAGCTATATCCCAGGAATCCAGTGATACTAGTAATGGCATTGAAATGTTCATCGTGATGATTGATATGTAGGCATTTTCCGTCTTTGAAATTTTGGCCACTAAACAACATATCCGCGCACTTCTTGAGGGTGCACCTTCAAGGTGTAGCGTGGAGCTAAACGTCTTGCAATTTCTCCATTTCAGGAATGTCACAAGAGGTGTCTTTGAATAGGCTGTAACAGGAGTTCTGCTTCACTTCGTTGTTTGGCTGGGTCCGATCGTTGAATAGTTGTCCAGGCTATTTTCCATTTAACTGTGTCGTAATTGTTGTCATACATTCGCCCACCGTGAATGCCGGGCTAAACACATCTTTTCCTGAGGGTTGTTAATTCGGAAGAGACTCGTTTTGGTGCTACGAAGGTCGTCCACCAGTAACATCTTTTTGAGTCAAGTCCCTCTGGGAACAGAAAGGTGGGTCATGCAGAGCATCGCGTTTCCATCGGTGATGTAAACTTGACGTTGCATTGCTGTACGTGTTGAATCTTGTCGGTGACTTTGGAAGGTGTCATTTCTGCTGGGCTACTAAACGCGATCCAAACAGGGGACTTTAGACTGTCGTGTTAAATGGAAAGTCTTAAACTATAATCTTCTTTGGCTCGACAAAGAATTTTACACATCAGTAATGAGCCCCTTTGTATTCTCCAGTGGTACGTCCGATTTGAAATCGTTAAATTTCACCGTGTACGTGTAGGCCGTAGTTCTAAATTTTCTAGAGTAGCGTTTATCAGTCTCTCGAATGTGGTAATATCTTTCGGGCGTTACTGACAGTTAACTTTGGTTTGGCGTATACTCTCTGGGTCAGGATTCTGGCTCACGCATATCATCTTCAAAATCACTGGCATGAATCTGAGCCAAGACTTCAACTACTGTTCGAGTCGATAGGTAACGTTTCTACTTCTTACTTTCTTCACCTTTCTTCACGAAATCTTGCGATCTTTTCATCCTTTTTTAAAATCAATTGACTCAATGTTTTACTCCATGGGGATCATGGATATCACGGTAAAGTCAGTGTCTTCCCTATATAAAATGCTAATGTCTTCCCTCAAAGTATTCATTTCACTCTCAATCGTTCCAGAAATATGGAAGTGTCAACACATATCGAACATATGATCAGAGCTTTGCGATGCGCCATACGAAGGTTTTCTTCAGAGAAGCCGACGGACTACTCCCCCTCCTTTCAAAATTAGAATCGAGACGCATGCTATATCTGCCAGAAGAAAAGTCATTGGGCCACAGAGTGTCCACAACGTCAAAGCAAGACAGACATAAAGAAAGACAAAGGTCAAGATACCTGTTATAGTTGTCAAGGAAAAGGACATTGGTCTTCAGATTGTCTTAATAAACAACAGGAGTGGGAGAAGGAGAGGGTTCCGAACAGGAAGAATAGGTAGCACCCGAAAACGAGGGACCCAGAGACGTACAGAAAGAGAAGAAAAGAAGACGAAAAAAAAAATGAGGAAGAAAAGGGAAAATCTGTGACAATGAAGATATTCAAGAGACGGAGTGAGCGAAAGGTAAAGAAGACGAAAAATGAACTTTTTAAGTGATTGTTGTGAAATTTGATTGTAATTTGTACCAGATAATATACCAGAAAGAAAAACATTAGTGTCTCTTGGTTTTGATTGTCATACTCATGAGGACCGACTCACACACGTCCATCATGGGATAAAATGTATTTGAGTTTTATTTGATTTTGGCAAACGTTGAGTAGTCTCTTTTCGAGATAGCTGGGTGACCCTCAAAATGACCATTGGTTTTTTTTCTTTTTGTTTTAAAACAAACTCAGGAACGGGAAGCAATGAGGTTTAAATGCCTTATCCCTTTGCCACGGCCAAGGCCAACTTCTGGACCTGCTACTGTCGATGATTTGGTAGAGATCACTACCGTTATTTATTTTAGTTTTAGTGGGAGCGTTGACGGGGTTGAACAGTTTGACCCGGGAAGGTCTTTTCTCTTTGATTGTTTAAAGAAGTCTGATACTTTTATTCGCGATCCTTAACTCCGCTAAAGTATCTAAAAGTATCGTGACCATTTGACTTTCACTGACCGCCTGTTCTCTTAGACAATGTTTCTTCTCTGCTACTTCATCTTCCTGTCGTTTTCTTCTTGCCTTTTCTTCTTTTTGCTGTTGCTGTTGAACGAGAAAGGTGGCAGTGGCACTTTTTAACTTGGAAGCCCCATTGTCGCTAGGGTGCCCCATTTACTACTGATGGGTTTCACAACCCTAACCACCCAGACTTAAACAGGACTATCGCAATATCTCGCTGATAGAATGTGATGTGGGCTGCTCGACGATCATAGCAATGAGGCATACACACGTCAGTTATAACCGAACAGACGGTTTGGCTCTGCTGTTGGATCTAACTCTTTCTTGTTTAAGAGAAATAATCTAAAATCAAATGAAAATTTAAAATAATGAAAAGGGTTTGAAGATAAACACTTTATAATAGCTAATAGTATGCCTCTTGATGATCTAATCAGCGAGGCCAATAACTCGAGCGAATATGAGATGCATTGTCAAAACCAACGCGGAAGCCATCTTGAGTTTGCAAAATTAAATTATCCATAATGAATTTCAAAGTTAAAAATAACATTAGATCATCACCATAAATCCTCAATGACTGGTATCTTGTTTAGCATGCAAAGTTACATGGACTTTGCCGTCAATGTTCATAATTGTTTGTTCGATATTCATATAAAGCAATGAGCTTAGTCTACTTTTGTGTGAAACTACATATCCCATTAAGAGATTGCAGTTATTGATAGTCAGTCCTTTTAATTTTAGTTATATAGGGTAGTCTGAAGTTAGATAGTATCCACGTCTTATTGAACACATGCTATATGCTACTGGCTTACACATCTGATGGGTTTGTCTTACCCAACTGACTTATGCAATGTGCTTTGTCCACTTCTGTGCTCTTTACACTATTTTACATTTTCAGATTTAATTGTATGATTGGTCAACTGTGTGAGACGTTTATTGAAACTTAAACTTGGACTTCGTTCGCATTTATAGTGAACATTGCTTCATGTTGGTAATACTGATTTTCGATAAGGTGTATTTTAATGTAAAGATTATTCAGTTTTTATATCTCATGTTTTGAGACGTGTTATCTTCTCAGTTATCTGAACGTTCATCCATTCAATGAGCTTATTATTATATCCATTCTCTTTGTACGTAATGTCTGCGTCATCAAGGTACTTGTACTTCTTTTTACCAACGCTAGTCTTTACTAAGCCTCTATTGTATATTTGCAATTACCACCATATATTGTCTTGAGTAAGTGTTATTTATTTGCAGCAATACTTTTCAAAGCTAAAAGAAGAAAGAAATTACCATATCTTATAAAACAATTCCGTTAATTAATTATTTGGTGATACTAGGTCATTTAAGGGCTTAAGCTCTACCTCACTAAATGTTTGTGCATTTAAGACCATTATAGCCCCTTACATACGATTTACTTGTGTTCAATTTCATAGCGTAAGCTTGTATACGGCATTCACAAAGATCTTTTAATAAATGTTTTGTATTGGGAATCACGGCACATAACTCCAACATTATCTACATACAATTGAACATTTGGGTCATACGGTTAAAAATGTTCTGTAATTCATGTAGCACTGAATATTTGATATTTTATGTGTAATTGTCAGACAGGTTTAGCAATCGCGATCAGGAGGCAAATGAAGGTGCAGGATGCGATATTCTGTGACTAGGGTGACAGTTAATTGTTCATAAATTTGCCATTATGTTCTGTCGTAAGTTAATGTGTTTTGTCATCTTTGTCATTTTAGTCCTGCTTTCACGATGCGTAAGTATTAATATGCCTATATTGCAAGTTAATATGAATCTTAATATACTGACCTGGAATGTTAGAGGAATTATGTCCTCTGCTCTTAGCTTTAGTGCAATGCTGGATAAATATAATGTTGACGTAGCTTGCGTAACTGAACATAAACTATTACAGCACATACTTCCATTTTGCGATACTATTCGTTCTGATTATAAATGCACTGCTAAGGCAGAGGATATTTCCTCTAATTGTATGTTAATAAAATGTGGTAAAGGAGGAGTTGCAATCTTCTGCAAAACTTCTCTCATGAGATATGCTAACTTTATAGATGAAGTTAATAGTGACAGAGTTGTTGGCATAGAATTCAAATTTCCTGATATGCAAAATGTATATATTTTTTGTGTATATATGCCGACCCTATTATATGGCATAGATTGTTACAAAGCGCAAATTGAGTTGATTCAAAATCTCTATGATCAGTACTCACAGCTGGGGGACGTGTATTTTACTGGTGATTTCAATGCAGTAGCTGAACCAGCCACTTTCAGAGATTACAAAGATAGAGTATTTCATGAGTTCTTGCGATATAATAATCTAGTGAGTGCTGGACATTTAATAATATGCACTGGTTCCCGCTATACGTTCACCCCAGCAAGAACGATGATTGATCATTTTGTACTGTCGGATCAATGCATAGGTAGATTACGAAGTGTGCACATTGTTTCAGATCACGAAGAGCACGCGATATCTGACCACCTCCCTATCCTTACTTCCCTTCGTACAGTGACCTGTGGGAGAGACTTCAGACAGTCTATGAAGAGAAACAACATAGCCTGGAATAAATTAAACGCTGATATCTTGAAAAACTATCAATCTGAGCTGGACCTTCGCCTGAAAACTTTAGATATAGATACTATTTCGGACAATGTTGATAGCTTTTACCAGCACATTGTTAATGCAATACAGCAGTCAAGCGACATCGCGCTTCCAAAGTCTAAATTCAATTATCATGCCAAACCATATTGGTCAAATGAACTCAAAGAAGCACATAAACTTCAAAGACAAGCTAGGTATACTTGGATAAATGAGGGAAGACCGAGGGGTAGTCAATTTAATTCTTACAGAGAATATAAAGATAAGAAAAGAGACTTTAGAAACGTTCAAAAACTGGCTGTGGAAAAATATATGGGGGAGGTGTATGAAGAAATTGAAAAAGCACATGAATGCGATGTAAGACACTTTTGGAAAATGATCAACATTAAGAGAGGGAACAATACAAATTTTTGTCAGGAACTATCAACTGATGGAGTTTGTGTCCGTGATGATGATTCCATCGCAAATGGCTTTGCTAGATACTATGAGGACATTCACACGCCGAATTTAAACCATAGTTTTGACGGAAACTTTTATGAATTTATAGAGAGAGAATTAAATCGGGGTCTACAGGACGAAGTAAGCCATATCGAGGCCTTACAGACCAGTATCAGTTTAAATGAAGTAAGAGAAATCATTAAAGGTCTAAAGAAATCAAAAGCATCGGGCCATGATCAAATTTGCAATGAACATTTGATCTATGGCAGCGACTACCTCATCGAGTGTATGACAATTTTATTTACTCGGATGATTGATCAATCTTACATACCTGTAGATTGCAAAAAAGGGTTAGTAATACCACTGTACAAAGGTAACAGAAAATCAAAGAACTCCCTCGAAAGTTACAGGCCTGTTACTTTACTGCCTGTTATCTACAAAACCTTTGAGAAAATTATTCATGAACGTTTGGTAACTTGGCTCAAAGATACTAATTCTAGTATACCCAGTTCACAACAACATGGTTACCAAAAAGGTTTAGGCTGCACAACAGCGAGTTTTGTGCTGTTGCAATCAGTACAATATAATGTAAACATGGGTTCACGGGTTTTTGCTGCTTTTCTTGATACAAAAAAGGCATTTGATACCGTGTGGCACGAAGGACTGCTTTTTAAATTATTCACGTTGGGAATTACGGGTAAATCCCTTTTGATATTTTTTAACATGTATACAAATTTACAGAGTAAAGTTCTTGTAAATGGGCAATTTTCAGATTGGTTCTCAATTGGCCAAGGAGTGAGACAAGGGGGTGTTTTGTCAACCTTGATGTACACAATATTTATAAATGACTTGCTGCTACAGTTAGAAAATAGTGGATTTGGAGCAAAGATTGGATCCTTAGCTGTGGGAAATCCAACCCTAGCTGATGATATTTCACTTTTGGCTATATATCCTAGCAATCTACAAAAGCTGTTAGATATAGCATACGACTACAGTAATAAGTGGCGATTCGAGCTTAGTGTTACAAAGTCATACGTTATCATTTTCGGACCCCAATACAAGAATTTTATCAATATGAAATGGTATCTTGGCCCGTCATGTTTGCCGGTCACCGATTCGGCAACACACCTGGGTCACCGGATTAAATCAAAGCTGACGTCGCATGACGCAATACTCGATGCATGCAAGAAAGGGAAAAAAATCTTTTCACGGTCTGTTTGGTATTGGCATTAAACCGAATGGTTTAAATCTTTTGGTTGCTGCAAATGTAATTAAAAAGGTAATTTTCCCTTCAATGTTTTATGGAAGTGAATTATGGTGTAACATTTCAAAAAGTGACCTCGCTTTATTGGATAAAACTCTGAGGTATTTTGCCAACATTTACAAGGTTTTCCAATACATACAAGATCAGACATTGCCCTGGGAATGCTAGGATGGACATCAGCGCAGTCCGAAATTGATAGAAGAAAATTGATGTTTTTACACAGATTGTGTTTGATGCCTAACAATGTACATACTAAACGTGTGTTTAACGTTGCGTTATTTCACTTCATTCTGAGCGGATGCATGTCAAGCTGCGGGTTAATTTCAAATTTATATTATACCTCAAAGAAGTTTGACTTGCTCGGGTATCTAACTGATTATTTACATCATTCTGAAATTCCAGATAAACATAATTGGAAAGAAATTGTAAGGTCAAAAATTGTTGGTCTTGAAAATAGCCTCTGGAGAGTTCGTATGTCTAATCAAGCAGATTTTGATAGATTCTCTTCGATACACGAATACTTACGACCTGCCTCAGTGTGGCAGTCGGCTAAAACTAGACAACACACTAAGGTATTTACATATGTAGCTAAACTATGGGCTGCTGTTCCACAAACACAGCTTGATATGTGTATTAGATGTAGGAATGTTTATACAGACTTGATACTTCATTGTTGTGTTAGTTGTCCTTATATGTCGAACTTTCGAAATTCTTTCTGGGATTTCCTTACTGATAAATTTCCCCTGAGCCTGCACATTACGTTATTTAATGCAGAAGATGAGCTGCAACTACAATATCTTTTAGGTAAAAGGTTACCATCAGGAGTAATCGACAAAGAAAACTCCAAGCTATTCGTCCTGTATGCAGCATACTTTGTCATGCAGTGTGCAGCTATCTTCTGTAAATAAGGTACTGAAACTTGCAACTTATGAGTTGACGAACACTTTGTTGATTGATATTGTGTAAGAATTTGTATTCCAATATAGAATATTTTTTTTTTTTTTTTTTTTTTTATATTTATTGATTGTATTCAGATGATTTATTCTTATATCATGTAATCTTCCATGGAAGGAAATAAAGATGATGATGATGATGATTCATGTAGTACTGAATATTTGATATTTCATGTGTAATTGTAATTAATGTAGTACTGAATATTTGATATTTTATGTGTAAATTGTAATTTAGGTGACTTTCCAATAATGCCTATCTAGATATCGATGCATGCCATGGCTTTATTTTGGGAAAACAGAGGCACTGAAGTAGCAGTACCTACTAGTACCGTGCTGAAAATTAATCAGACATCGGAATTTGAGTCTCCTGGATAAGAAACAAAAATGACCGGAAACAGAGTGAAAAAAAATTAGTCTGATTCTCTGTTTGTCTGTAGAATACAACTGAGTAAAAACAATGATTGAAAATCATTTTTAGACTATATATACTGAAACTGTTGTAGAATCAGACTACTTGATTCTAATAACCGTTGATCTCAAAACTGACTTGCTTTAGAATGCACCAAGGTCTCAACTGCAAAACCTTATCTGAATTAATTAGGCGCAAGCAAGTAATTCAATTACCACAGGTCGTTATGTCAATGTTTGGACAAATTATCATATTTTCGCAGTAAGATGGGGTCTAATACACTTGCATCTCATACAAGATTTATCAAATAGGAAACATTTAAAACGACAATAAGTATGTGCTTCGTTTCTAATGTTCGCAAAACTTAATTTATTAGTCTATCAAGAATAAAAAATCTCAATATTTTGATCAGCTATACCAAAACATGTCGACCGTTCCAGTGGCCTAGTGGTTAGGGCATCCACCTCAAATGCGGGATGTCGCGGGTTTGAACACGGTCCAAGTCAAACCAAAGACTACCAACTGCCTCGCTAGACGCTGAGCATTAAGAGGGTATTGTTAGGACTGTTCGGCCTATTGACTTGGTGGGACATGATGCTACATGTCTGTGGCATGATGCCCCAGAGCTAGACATCACAATAAACTGCCACCCTACATATATCGTAACGATATAAATGAAGAATTGTTAAGGTACGTTAAAAATCCACACACACACACACACACACACACACACACACACACACACATGTGTCATAGTGGGATCTCTGGTTGATGTCTTTGCGTTTTCCATACCTCCTGTGAAGTGGACCCCTTCTGACAAATTGATATCGAGTACACGAAAGCGAACATTTTCCATGATTTTGTAAGATTTTGTCTCCAGGAAAAATCGATAATACGAAAATACGGTAGACCTATACATCAGTTAAAATAGAAATAATGAAAAGAAAGGAAAGGGCTTGTCATAAAAAAAACTAGTAAATCAGAAGGCACGCTCGTTGATTTGCGTTTGCCAGGTTTTTTGAAAAAGCTTTCACAGTTGGGCGTTAAGCAATAGTTTCGATGTGGAAAAGAAGTATAATAGTTAAAGAGTTGAAACACTGTACATGTTAATTACTTCTCAGTGCATATTTAGTCTTTTAAAAAGTTACCGTTCTATGAGGGATATACACAGAGAGATAAATGAGGGCTACACGAAGATTTAAAACAAATACTACAACAAAACTTTTACATTGTAATCACCAAAAATCCACAGACTCATATTTCAGTATCACAGCACTTCCCTTATATGGCTTCCATCCCAACGTTCGAGACTCTTGGTCACTTGGAGTATAGGAGGTATGGGCTTCTTCAGATGCAAATGTCATTCGCGAATTAGCATTTTGTTTTTCCATGTATCTGTATGGTTATACTGCAGGTAATTGATATTGTCCGAAATATGACACATGAACTAAGTCCCTTAGGTTATAAGGACTGAAACCAATTCCAGTAGCATGTACAACTCTATCTTTACTGAACAATACGCGCACTTTGGTTGTTGGCGGGAAAATTAATAGTTTCCAAGCTATATCATCAGGGCCTAAGTCCATGAGCGTAGGAACAGACCCCCGCGTCATAACCAGTTATATGTATAAATTTCGTTTATGCCCAGTAAGTGTATTATGGTTAAATAGTTTCCAAGTTATAACCGTAATCTAAGTCCATTAGTGCAGGGATACAGCCAGCTTCATTGTCAGTTGCATGTATTAATATGTGGTTTCATGCCTGTTCAACGAGTACATGGTCATAGGTTGAGGATCTCACAAGTTTCTAAGTTACAACCCAGGGGCAAAATTCCCTGTGGGCAGGGATATATTCCCGGTTCAATCTCAAGGTGCAGTTATGAAGTCGTCTTTTCATAACTATACATGATTATAGGCTGGGAATGACAGTGTATTATATGCTATAGCAGGGGCCAAGTTCACTGGAAAATAGAAAACATAAAAGACATCATATTACGATTCCAGTATGATTTGTGATGGCACTCCTGATAAAATACCGAGTTGATTTTATTGTTCATAAACTAATGGTGAGTATAAGGGATCAAACATTTTCCATGATTTTGTAAGATGTTGTCTCCAGGGAAAAGATAGAATACGACAATGCAGTAGACATGTAAAACACTTAGATTGGAAATAAAGGAAAAAGGCTTGTCACAAGAAGACTTGTAAATCAGAAGGCACTCCTGTTTGCCAATTTTTAAGACAAGCTTTTACAGTTGGGTGTTAAACTATAGGTTCCATGCGGAAAATAAGTATAATAGTTACATTATTAAGCCATGTACATGCTGTTTTTTCAGTGCACATACAGTGTTTGGAAAGATACAGTTCTATTTGGGGCATTCTCTGACTAATAAATGAGGGCTACACAATACTTGAGAAAAAAAGTGCAAAGAACTTCTTGCACTGGTACAGTCTAATCACTAAACGTCCACAGACCAGTATTGAGTACACAGTGGTTATTCACTTTTCCAGTGTTTCCATGATTTGACTTCCATTCATTTCTTTTTTCGTTTATAAACAGTCAGCCCAAAGTGTTATTTTCTCATATGCGATAAATGTAAACATATTTATAATGTGCATTAGGGGTGGTAAAATGTGTTGGGTCTAAAGTGTGCAATGTGTGCCCCTCGAGTTCATGTTGCAATCAAGATTTTCCTGCAGAAGACCTGTAGTCCCTATACACATGCTATGCAATATGTCCAAAAACATAAATAAAAGTTTTAAAATTGTGTGTAATTCAATCTACGTTTGTATTTAAAGGGCTGACTATCCTGTACACCAATCGACGACATGCGCAGATGTTTGGTTAGTCGGATTTGGAGCGTTAGTCATTTGTATAGACCTTTGTGTCAAGAAAATCGTACAGAATCAAACGGGAAGTCTCGTTAAATGAGAATACCCTTCTCTACATCTTTTACGGCGACGAAGTAGTCAGTATCGAAGTAATAAAACAGTACCCTGTAGTAAAAGTGTATAGTATATATGCTAAAAAAAAAATATGTAATCTAGACGTGACGTTGTCCGAAAGACTACATTATTTATTAATTCAGATAAATTGCGAATCACTTAAATTTGTTCGATTGCTTTACACTGCGAATGCCAGGACTAATGGATTAAATATATATAAATAACAAGAAACAAAAAGCAAATAATATGGCAAAAAAGGTTCTTACAAATTGTTATATTGGTTTGTCGGAAGATGCAATAAAAATCGATTTGAAAAATATCGAGGACAAACTACAGCAAATTTACTGATCATGAATTCACGAGACTCCAAGGGAATACGGATTTTCCACATTCACGAGACTCCGAGGAAATAAGGATTTTCCAGAAGAAAAAACTATAAGAGGAACCCTGACCTTCTATCAAAGAGTGAAATGTTCGTCACCCAAATATATAGTATTAAATGAAATTAAGCTTAAAACATTTCATAGCACTACCAATAATGAAATTATTACTGTACAACAACGTTTTCATCTTGTACAACAACAACATCCACATGCTATTGCCACTTCTTTTCTCAGATGGTCTATATACGTAATTGTGTGAATATATTGACTGAAACATAGACGTAGGAAGCTATAATTTATATTACCCGTAGTACACGTAATGGAAGGCTTCTTGAATTCGAAAATCACTGCTTTGGGGTGCCGTGCATGTGGGCATTTCAGAGTCTTTCTGATTCTTAGACGCCATAAAGATTCAGGAAAAAGGGCAACGGAAATAATCGTAAGCCTAACTTTCACACACTTGGTAATCTTCGTTTATACAGACAAATATCACGCAAAAGACAGGTGTGGACAAATATCACACAAGAAACAGGCGTGGACAAATATCACACAAGAGACAGGAACTGAGTTTATCTTGATGTCAGACTGACACGCTCTAGTCGTACAAATTCATCCCTAGTCACCAATTCACGTAAATTGGAAATACCAAAAGAAAATCATTTACTAGTATGGACGTGACGTTTTGGCAAACCTCCAGCGCATTTATAAAATCGTGCTGATGTTTCCGCTAGTTATTTCATAATATCAATACTGTTTAATGTTCCCTAACTATTATGTTCCACTTTTAACAAATGGATTATGGTAGAAAATACTGGTCGTCATATTAAACAAATATAACATACAGTTGCTACTCGTGTGTGTGTGTGTGTGTGTGCGTGTGTGTGTGTGTGTGTTTCGTGAATTTTCAGAATTAGGAATATTCCTGAATTGACTTGTGTAAATATGAGAATTCAAAATCGACGTTCTTTTTTGAATTTTTAAACTTACCAGAATCGTCTATGCATAATTCGAGAAATCTTAAATGACGTATAGAATTGCTGATGCCCCATTCAAGAGTTTGCTACATTTAAGGATATAAGAAAAGTAAAATAATTAAATTTATTGATAAATTAAAGAAATAATATATTTGGTATACATTCATAATCATATGTTTGCCCTCTTTCATCTGGAATTATTTTGAAGCGATTACGCGATATTCCGACTCTTGATTTTTCTGTATGCTTCAAAAATAATGACAGCAAAATCATATATGTTGTATAATTAAAGTCTGAGATTGTAGTCAAGGAGACCGAGAACGAATAACTGAATACAACAGTTTTAATGGTCAAGTAAAGTGAGTTTCCTTCTAAATAGTAAACCGATCTGTTTAAAGCTTTGCTATCTTAGATACGCAGACGCAAGTAAAGCTAATTTAAATGCTACCTTGCACTTAATTTCGAGGCCGTCTTGTAAATTGCTTATGGCGATTGCCTTGCAGTAATTCATTTCATGGTTTGATTTAATAACTCAAATCACATATTTCATTTGGTTCGATTTAATAAAGCAAATCGTATCTTTTTTCTTCTTTTTTTTGATTTAATTTAATAAATCAGATAGCTCGTTTCGTTTTCATTAAAGTCATTTGGTGATTGTGGCACACCGTAGTTGACAAAAAGTTGATGTCTTCCTTTTCTACTATTATGGAAATATTGATAATTTATCTGAGTTTTCGGATCAAGGAAAATAAATGTAGAAATTATTCCTGAAAATCAATTCAGTAATGAGTCGAATATTATTCAACAGTCGAGTTTGGTAGAATTTTCACAGTTAAGAGGTTTTTGTGCCAAATGAATTTCAGGCACAGATTTAGGGCAGGGGCATGTGGGCACTTGTCCCTGGTCTGGGTCAAAATTTGTTGACATCCATTTACAACTATTGCCTTTTAAATTTTAATTACATTCATTACCTCTAGAAAAATGGTATGGTACAGCTGAGGAAATTTATACATATAAACTAATAATTACCCTTGGGGATCTGGTCAATTGTTATGTTGCCAGCTAGATGGAAAAAGCACCGTGTTTGGAAATAATCAACACTTTCCCAGACCAATAAATTACAGAGGCCTGATAAGGCAAACTTAAACAATTTAAGAAACTCATACGCTTATTTCTGCTAGACGATAATCATTGTCAAATAAAGAATTTGATGAATTCTTCTGTTCTAGATTGATAATATTTGCCAAATAATGCGAGTCCTGACAGGATCATTATCATGCAATATATGCAGGCAGTATGCAGATCAATACGAAGAACGTCCTCTGTGGCAAATATTAAGCATTGAAAAACACCATAATCAATGCAAAGAATGAGAATAACAATGCTGTAAGGCAGATTCCTATTGTCTTCTGGAGAATAGGGGGCATATTTGATGTGTTCTAGAACTTTATTTAAGCCAGTAAAATAATTTCATCTTAATTTCATGAAATGTTTTAATTACTCACACTACATGTCATACACATATAGAGACATAATCTTCATCACGTCGTGAACTCATATACAATAATGCAGGTCATCTAGGCATGCGTTATGGACTATTTCACCTAGACACGCTATCTTGAATTTGATTATATATACCTTTTAATGGGGAAAATTCACTTTATTTCTCGTGCTCAGTTTCAGTAGTAAATGAAAGTTATTTTCTGGCTCACATAATCAGTACTATCCAGTTATAACCGGCTATCCAGTTCTTGTCCACATTCAACTAACGTGTGACCATAAAAAAAACCAACAATTAAAAGCTTTGGTTACAGAATACTCAAGTACCCTGTAGTACTCGGGTTTTGTCCGCCACACCAATTCTATGAAAAAAGCTGGCTACCCTACACCCATAGTTGTTGTTACAACATAAACCTGGATCAGCGGTATTCAAATTTTCATTAGCGTATATTCTAGATGAATAATCTTTACAATAGTTCTTATAACACACGGTCAACGACCCAGCCCCGCCCGGTCCAAAACACACACACACACACACATCCATAGATACATACATACATTCAATACATACATACATACATACATACATACATACATACATACATACATACATACATACATACATACATACATACATGCATGCAAGCATGCATGCATGCATGCATGCATGCATCCATCCATCCATACATACATGCATACATACTACATAATTAGATGTTCTAATCCATGTGTCAAATTAACATTTTATCGTAATGAGATGAAAATAACCGATTTATATCATCCTTATCTTCAGGTAATTTTTCAACTAACTAAATCATTCAATATGTAAACGGAATCAAACATGCGTGGTATTAAAAAAGGTCAATCGAAATAGAAGGTCTAAATGTTAAGTATACACGCTGTTTTGATTGTGCACGTATTTTGACAAATTATGTGTGTAATTTAGATCATTAACGTAGCTTCAACAATTGTAGTCATAGCGCTACGATGTCTGCAGTGTGGCAGTTTATAATGATGTCTAGTATTGGGGCATCATGCCACAGACACGTTTCATGATGTCCCACCCATTCACATTATCCTGACACCACGCCGACCCATCCTAACACTAACCTATTAATGCTGAGTGCCAAGTTAGGCTGCTAGTAGTACCATGTTTATAAGCCATTCGTATGATTCGGCCGCGGTTCGAACTCGCTATTTCTCGCATCAGAGGTCGAAGCTCTACGCATTTAGGCCACCAGAGTGGTCATAATGAAAATCGACTGGTATTATAGTAGAGGAAATGATAAAATCAGAGAATGTAAGCAGCAAACATTACTTGTGAATGCAGAAAAAGAGTAAGTAAAGATTCAGCATTCAATCACTTTATTATTTGAAATTTAATTTAAAAAAAAACATAAAAGGCGAAAAAAAAAAATTCACTGAAATTGTGATTGAAATGAAATATTACTACAATAAATGCCACAAAGTATAGTTGATACAAAATTATCAAAACCCTAAGTGATGAAAATTGCTGTCTTCTCTAATTAGTATTTCATCTAGAAGAGAGAGAGAGAGAGAGAGAGAGAGAGAGAGAGAGAGAGAGAGAGAGAATTGTAAAAGAAATAAACAGTATTTTCGCAAGAAAGCTACAATAATCATTTAGAATAGAAATACAGATTTGTGGTTGGAATAAAGCTTTACAGAATTGTTATTTATCTTTAATCATATTCTGCAAAGTAATATGTTTATAAATTATTGATTTAGGTTCAGTAAAGGTCCAGCTAAATTTAACTATTGAGCTCGTGTGAAAGGAAAGAGATAAAGAGGGGGTCATTATGTAGATAGTTATCATAGAACACCAGCTAAAGCATGATAAAAATAACGCAATATAACGTGTCGTTAGTTTAAGAATATTTTATTTAATAAGTTTTAATTGGAGATTTCAGGATGTTGAATTTAAAAGGTAATGGATTAGAATGCAAAATCAATGGTTATAATGTCGAGTGAAGTAGAAGAACTGCTTGATATATAATGTACAAGAGAAGATAAGAAAATAAGTATGTGTTGCTTTTAAGTAAGTTAATTTATTTAACTTTACATATTGATAAATTTAGGCCAATATCAGAAATGTCATACACAGATTTACAACTAGATAAACAAATAAGCATGCATGTCTCAATGTACAAAATAGTGAAAATATACGTTTTTGTATATAATATAATCAACTACAAACCCAGCAAGAGACAACCCATATGAGCCACAAAATATGACCCTGATAAATGAAAACATTGGTTGAATCAATGCCCAAAAACTGTACAAAATATAACATTTGAAAATGAATTAAATATGCCCAGGGCCGTGCAGAGCATTTGGGGGGCCTCGAGCATCATTCAGATTTTGGGGCCCTCCGAAAAAAAAAATAAAAAAAATTGCCGACTATAAGAAGTCCAGCTTTCTTTTGTTACAAGGTCATTTTTCTTGCACTTGTTTTTGCAAATTCCTAAATGATATCATGGAAATCGTTTTCGCGCTAATTCACACTCAATACTCAAAATGGCAAGATCACTAGTTCGTTCTTGTCCCATAGTTGAGCGCAAGAAATTCTTGATGAGTTTCAATTTACTGAAAGAATGCTCACTAGAGGCAACTGTTACTCGTATTGCAGAGAAAATGCGCAGCGTTATCACTACATTTCTGAAGAGTTCACCAAGCTTTAGTTCTGAAATCTTGTTCAAGAAGTCAAATGGAGAAAGAGGTTTCTCACCAAAATGTGCTGCATGAATTTGTTTCATATGAAGCAATTCTTCAGACAGTTCAGCTTCAGTTACGTCAAATAAATATGTCTTCGAAAAATCAGAACAGGCACTCTTAATTTGATCTTCAGACTGTTTTTGATACTCCCACAAGAAAGAGAAGTGTAGCCAAGATTGTTTGAATGGCTGTGAAACGAACTTACGTCCACCAATAACTGAATCAATAATATGATACAAAAATAGTTCTCCGAAACGTTGCCTCTTCTTCTGATTCCATTTCCGTTGAATCTGTGATATGTTCATCGCCTTTAACATGTTCTCCAACAAAATGTTTACGCTTCACTTACCGATGGATTGGAAATTCAGAACTGATTTTTGCAGACACTGACACTGTCGTGACTTCGTTCAAAATTGTTGACCAGTCATCCCGAACAGATTTGAGGTGACTTATCGATGCCTCAATATTTTTCACCACAACATCAGTAGTTGCCTTCCTTGCCTGAATGACCTGGCTGCAGTGATCAGTCAATATGGGACTTTCATCCAAATTCCTGCCATGAGAACACATTTGAAGGTGTTCATAAATTGTATGGCACCTTTCACATTGGTTCGTGTTTTTGCAGTCAGACTCAAGCTCTGAACGTCTTCCAAAGAGGCAATGATTCCACACAAGTGATTAGAGAAGGGGCAAATGCTATCAAGTCTCTCAGTCCTTCGCGTCCCAGATGGCCCATGCAGAGACACACCATGCAGCTTCTTTTGTAATATTTACCAGCGTTGTGAACTAGCAGCGAAGATGGTATACAGTTTGAACAATCCCAAAGAAGGTCTCAGCAACTGTGCAGGTTGGGGCAGCATTCCGTCCACACAAATTCAATGAATGACAGCCACACGGAGAGAATATAGAAAGTGGGTTCTTCTTTAGGAAAAGTGCTTGAACACCTTTGTACTTTCCTGACATGTTGGCCCCATTGTCATAGCCTTGGCCACGGCAGTCATCAAAGTAAATTTTCAAAGTTTCCAAAGTCTCCAGGACTAATCTTGCAATATCAGATCCAGGCTTTTTTGCACAATCTGCAAAGATCAAAAAACGCTCTTCGATGGAAAAGTTTGCAAGTTCTTCATGTACGTATCGTATGAAAAAAGTAGTTTGTTCAGTATGACTCACATCAGGGGTGGCATCATCTATAATTGAAAAATACTTTGCAGATTCACACTCTTCTACGATTCGTCTCCGAACTTCAGCAGCACAAAGTCCAATGAACTCATTTTGAGAACGACTTGAGAGATAATGCGCTTGAAACCGTTGATCCTTTTTCTGTGATCGTTTAACTTTCATCACATGTTCCTTGAGAATTGGATCATAACGCTAAATCAGTTCTAACAATCCTAAGAATTTCCATTATGAGGATCTCCAATAATGTCGGACTTTCGCGAAAAGCCAATCCACGTTCACCAAGAAACAGAACCACATCCAAGATTCGTTCTAGAATTTTTCTCCATGTATCTGCTTTGAGGATCTAGAAAATATTCAATTGACCGATCATTCTTAACTCGAACTTCTAATTTACGCCACTGAATGTAGCACTGTTTATGGATTTTTGAATGCTCATGCTCAGGAATACGATTGATAAGATTCTTCCATTCCTTTCCAGGTCCCCATCCTTCCGTCATTGCAAGTGATAAAGTCAAGCGTTGAACCTGACTTTCAGGTGAAAATAATTGACATGGCATACAAAATAGTGCCATCTTTGCTCGGCTAAATACAAGCCAATCTCGCGAAAATGGTCCCCATTTGGCATTTTACCTTTCAAAACAGACATTGGAAATATGTGATTTCCAATATCTGTTGGCAGCTCCAGTGGAAGGGAAATGTGGCCAGCCTTGACAAAATGTTCCAGCTGAGTGAGTAAGAATGTTTGAGTTTCAAATTCCCCAATGTCAAATGGCTGCAACAAAAATGCTCCAGTTGGCCTTGCAGAAGTATTATCACTCTCACCAATTTCAGTGATTTGACTGTCCTGAAAAATGGCTGGTGCACGTGTACTGTCACTGTCAGCACTGTTACCAGTAACAGATGCACCTGCACTTTGACTTTTTGCTGAATTTCCTAAGTGATGACCTATGGTATCATCTTCTAAGCTCTATAGCTGCTGCAACAATAGATTCGATGTCATGGTCATCTTCTTTCTGAGTTGATGAACTCCTGGAAGGGGCATCTGAGGTCTTGGGAGTTGTTGTAATTCCAACATCAAATAAGGTTTAAGCTGCTTTTTTGCTTTGGAGATTTTTTAGCTTTGACGCAGCTGATGGATATGTGCGTTTCATTTCAATTCTTTCCACGTACTATGCAATGCTTTGACGACTTCATGTATATATCTTCCAACTAGAAACGTAAGTACTGAAATGCAGTACTTGATGAGTCTTGTTGAATCTTCAACCAAATCACTCATTTCTCAGCGGTATTTCCATATTTCCGTTTTTAAAGACGGTGCACGTGAATTATTTTCAATTTGGAAGACATCGGCAGATCACCGCTCACAGATTCTTTTCATGCAAAATATATGCCTGACGACTGAAGTTTCAGACCAAGAGAAACTCACGAACTGACGAAATCATATAAAACTCACGTCAGTCAAGTGAGTCGCATTACCAGTAGAATATATATATTTTCTATATAGTATATTTGTGTAGTAGTACTGTTATATAATTTTATATATTTTTTGGGGGGGGCCCCGAGTGGCCGAGTGGTCTAAAGCGCTCTTCATCACGGATCACTGCCATCTCATCTCTGTCTGCGTAGGTTCGAGTCTCGGGCTCGGCCAATGTGGATATGTGAGAAAGCTTGCCGGTAGCTTCTCGTGGGTCGGTGGTTCTTTCCGGGGTTTTCCCGGGTTCTTCCTCCACCATTAATACTGGCCGCCATGTATAGCCTATCTTGTGCTGAAAAATGGCGTTAAACCCTATAACATATATTTTTTGTTTTGTATTGTATCGTTTTGTATTGTATTGTATAGTATTGTATAGTATTGCATAGTATCGTATTGTGTTGTATTGTATAGTATAGTATTGTATTGTATTGTATTGTATTGTATTGTATTGCACTGCATTACATTACATTGTATTGTATTGTATTGCATTGTACTGTATTGTACTGTATTCTACCTTGCACATGACCAATATCATTAAGAAATAATGTATCTGTACTCACTTTACTACTTGTTGAGAATATAGACTCCAGCAGACATTTCCTTTTTTGATAATGAATTAATCCTGTTCTATTACATTTCTTTATTATTTTTCTAAGATCTGAAGTAAAAACTATTTATAATTTCCATTTATCTAATCGTAATTTCACTGACGTTAAGAGCATTATTTAAGTCCTCCAACTTCCTATTGATATCTTCAAAGTTAGTCTTTCTATTTAATTGCGAATTAATTATTATATTCAGTTTATCTTCTAACCTGTTCACATGTTTTGAAGTCATTAGTTCTCTTTGTTCCCATCGATTAATTCTTCTCAAGTTGTTGAAGTTATGTTTGTAATGTGTTATACATTTCGAGTCCTCTCTATTATCTCCGCATCATTCCCTAAAGCCGATATTTCAGTTTATATCCGTTGTTCAATTGGTACTAATACAATCTGTAAGTTTTATATAGGCCCTATGCTTGATCTGAATGTAACAGTAAATTCGATTTTTTTAAAGATAGTATATATCATTGTAACTATTTTTTACACACACACACACACACACACACAGACATATATATATATATATATATATATATATATATATATATATATATATATATATATATATATATATATATATATATACGCACAAACATAAACACACATACACATACATATGTACCCATAATGAAGTTTTAGTCTCTCAGTAAAAAAATTGAGACAACTTTCGTTTATCACCTGTTTTTTAATTTCTGGACGATTCGATATTTATGTGATCCTGTGATCCACAGCTGCTAATTTTTATGTAAACCTGACGGCGTAATAAATAGTCTTCCATATCGGATTAAAAGTACAGTATGTCCGGAATAATGGTACAAATTATTCAGTTTCTTCAACTATTTTTCTAAGTCTTATCCTTTTAATATCCATCTTATTTATCTGGTTTTTAATTTCTTTCTGTCTTTCCCTTAAAAATTCCATTCGCCCTATTGATAATCCGTGGGCGATTGATTACTTGATTTTTTGTATGGGTGTTGGTGTTGTTTCAGGTTTATGGTCTTAAAATAAGTAATATAAAAGTGTGAGAAAGAAAAAGCTTTGAAATATTCAACAAACTATTATTTCCCAAAGTGAAAATATAAAAATAACTTACGGTATTGCGAAAGAAAACCAAAATAATCATAGAACTACTAACACCAGTCCTAATGAATAAAGTTCGGAATAAATTTTAGTGGTATTCCAAAATTCCAACGCTGAAGGTGTAACGTGGTTGTGATGGTCTGTGTTATGGCAATGTGCCAACAGTCTTGTATTCAATCACAATAATATATCTTTATTGGAATTTCACTATAAATCCAAGTCTCCCTGTCCAAGATCATTACTGTTGAGCACTTTGTATTTCCAGAGAATAGAAAATAATTTCACCCAAATCGAATCTACTCCACAACTTATCCTGCCCAGATGTTATCGCACGAATGATTGAGTTTCAGATAAAAACGATTTATACATAAAAAATAAAACCCGGGCGAGGATCTAAAGGTAATTTTTCATAACAATTAGAAGGTCTTTTACACAAAAGCATGTGCCAAACATTACTTACACAAGATTTAAATATGTGAAGAAATTCGGAATTTCTTGATTCAGCTTAAGAAGAAAATCCTAATAGTTATCCAATAATTTGGGACAAATTAAGCATTAAATTTAAATTTTACATTACTCATAGCATATAATGAAATAAAAAGATAACCAACCAACAATGTTAATTAAATACCCATACCAAAATACACAGGAACATATGTATGTCAGTTTAATGCTGGAAAAATGTTGTTTCGATTATCCAGTCCTCGTTTTATGTGTCAGAGTCCAAAACTTCAACCATCTTTACCTAATTCCCACCCATCCCATGTGATCCACTTAGTGTAGCTCATCTTCATGTGTCTTAGCCGCCTTTGTAAGTATATACAATTCTGCCTCCTAACAATCCTTATATGTTGATACACAATTCATCCCAAGTGGCAATTTAATAGCTGTCCCGTCTATCCGAAGAAAAGTGTTATCAAACACCATTTTAGTCATCAAAATCAACTACAGATAAGCTCAAATACCGTTCAGAAAATGGCAGAAGAGATCGGGTTCATTCTTTTCGAAATATAAAACTGTATGTACCTCTGTCTATTATATACAGTTCATGTTGATCCAAAACTCTGTCATGATGGTTGTCCTATACCTATTGTAAAGGAGACAAAAAGTTTCGGACTTATGTTCGACAGGGAACTAACTTTCATTCAGCATATTATATACGCCATCGACAAATGACAAAAAACCTTAGTTTTAACAAGACTCGTAGCCAAAATTGTAAGCAGCAGATCAGAAACATCTTGCATTGTTTATCCCGGGCATTAGTGTAAACTTGACTGTGACTCGACTATATATGGATCAGCCTGTAAATCGTACCTTCAAATGCTTGATTCGATACAAAGTCATGGATGTAGACTCAGTCCGGGTTACGGGATAAAATCTCAATTTTTGCTGCACAAATACAGCCATATTATGAAATTTGAAGAATGTTGAAAGTTAAAAAGTAAAAAGTAAAATAAACGATCATCGCGTAGGACTGCAGAAATGAAAGTTTTGCAGAATATTAAATCTGACAATCCGTTCATATTGCACTTTTATACTCGTTAGTTCGAAAAATTTTCAGCAAACCTTGCATAAGGTTTTGGATATTTTTGTGAATCATAATACAACATTCAGCCTCAAACTAATATTTGCTGTGATCTATTGGTGAGCTTGGATCTTGCAATAAATTGTGTTTTTGGAACTATATAGAAAAATGTATAAATATTTTTAAATCTTTACAATCTTTAAGGTTTGCATCTTGTTAAATCTAACCTGGTTTGGGGAATACGATGCAATTGGTGAATGGTGGATGTAAGATTAGAGCACATCATGAAAAATACAACTAGAAGAGATACACATAATAATGAAATTACACTACAATAAACGTATGCACATTTTTTAATTCCAGACTTGTATTGCATGATCCAAAATATTGTCTAGTATTTTAAACAAATTTAAAGGTTTGGGACGCTTAATTTTACAAAGTTACCTAAATACTAAATTCTCTTTAAACAAAACAACATAGGAAAATGTTAGCCGAATTTGCCCTTTTATAGGCATTGTGATCATTCAGTGAACTGTTGTCAAGGAAAATATCAAGAAAAATTCGTATACCGTTGTAAAAGACTGCACGTAGGTAATGTTATGTTTGTTGTCGAAACGTTCTTTGAAGCTGGATTGTGCACAAGTTTCAAAGAAATTATGAATTGTACTTTAAATGGCTATTTTTGTTATATCAGGTGTCCGTAGAAGTGCAGGAAGTCGCAGAATCCGAAGAAGGCACGTATACTCGACGATCCACTAAATCCCACACCAGCCCTATGCATATGTTGATAACCGTAATAGTGTTAAGAGTGCCCCGAGGGAGACGAAAGAACCACTCACCGTAGAAAATGAAATAAATTAACCAATTAAAGCGTCCGTTAGACGTTACACATCAAAGGTATTCAGTATGGTGATTTCCTTGACTCAAAGAAAGATGGGAAATCTTGTGTGTTTCAATTTAAGAAACTGGCAATCCACGTGTGTTGTTCTCTGGAGGGCTCTGTGATTATTCCCATCATTCATCTGCGTCAATGTTTGGTCGTTTGCCTTCAGCTGCATACAGTCACGTAGCGGAGGGATAGACACTGTTTCTGCAAGCTACATACGCCAAGGTCGATATGGAAAGAAGTGAATCGTCGACCTATGGCTAGCTAATTTTAAGGAAGATGAACCCAGTATATTTATTTTCCTATATAGTCTCTGCATTTTCTCTGCAGCACTGAATTATTCAGCGTGTCAAAATCCAAATCAATAATATGTTAATAAAAAATATTTTCCTAGACAAAGTCACAGTGAAATTCTTGTCCTAATTTATCAGGCATATGTTGTAGAGGTTGAATAGTAGACAAAGCAAGGTGTCACGGGTCAGACTTCAATTACGGAACAGAATCAGTAGCCTTATTACACGCCGTGAACTGTAGACAAAATGGACGGAGAATCACCATAGTCCTTACAAGCTAACGCAGTGCCGTATTACCAAATAGGCAGAGCAGGCACCGGCCTAGGGGTCCCGCGATAAAGGATCAAAATAATATTGATAAAAAGTATTAGGAGATAATTTGAGAGTGGAGCCCTATATTTGGACTGCCTAAGGGCCTCCACATGTTTTAATACTGCACTGTTGTAACGAAAAGGCAATGTCCTTTAAATCAGTAAAACGAATGTCTAAATCAAAGCCAAACGTCACCGCCTAAAACCAGACGAAACAATCTATAAATATATATGGATACTGATCAGGAGGTAATAATTGTGAACCGAGACCAGCCGCCGAACTTTTGAAGGACCGCTATTTATTATTTCATGTGATCTCCTGAGACAACTGAGGGCACGTTGGGGTCACCAAAATGCGAATTGCTATTGATCACTGCCTCAAAATGCAATAATGGTATCTACTGATTGATCAACGATGTAGCCAGACTTTCAATGACTTGAACAAAGATTCTCCCTTGTAACTTTCTCGATGCAAATCAATGAAATATTGCAGTCCTCACATTGAAGATATATAAGCATATAGAATACGACGATTAGAATTATATGACTTCAAAAAGCAAGTGACAATCGAATAAGAATGCATGGGTGTCAACATGAGGATTTTAACTGGCCCGTGTTTCAGGTTTATTTATAAACGAAAATCAATGATAAAATACTGCTTTGAATTAGTGAGAAACAAAAATCAGTTTGACCCGATATGTCTTGCTGTCACATAAACTAACGAAGTGGTTAATTCTTTCACCTTGATTGATAACACGTATAAAAGCTATTTAATTCGTCTGAGAATATCCATTTCATGAAGAACAATTGATGCCAAACTAATTACTACTAGGTAACCACCGGAATGGTGGCGTAAATGGTTAGAGCGTACGCGTCGGATGCGGTAGGTCGCGGGTTCGAACCCCGGCCGAGTCATATCAAAGACTTCTAATGGGTAAGTGTCAACATTGCATTCTTAATTTTATATAAAATGGTTTGGTAATGAGTAGGGCGTGAATAAGTCTCCTCTGGTACTGCTCATGGGAACCTTATTTGCACATGAAAATGGCACGGTTGTTAATGACCACTCTCTGGAGCTTCCAGTCCCTGATACAATCGCGTTTGTAATGAAAATAAAAACATAACCGATTCAGGTTACATTTCATTATAGAAGTAATTTCTGAAATAAGTAATCTAAATTCTGATCCTTTTAATATCCATATATCATATTACCTTTTTAATCGTCGACGTAGGTTGGAGTGTTCATAAAGATTTAGATGAAATTGTTTCAGTCCTGATATTTAGTATAAAATACGAAGAGTATATATACCTTCTGATTTATGATGGCCGCTATCGCTTAACCGGCTTGAAGCAGCTGTTCCATTTTTGTGCCGTTTTCACGACATTTGTGCTTGTTGTCTGTCTTCGTCTACGTTATTGTGTTCATTATGTATTGGATGTTCAGTTCGTATGTGTTTCTTCTTCTCCTTGTTTTGGAAACGAGAACAATTAGACTTTTTCTCAGTTGACTTGCTCCACTTGTTTTTGAATAAACCAGCATCACGTGATACTCGCCTGTCAACTCGTTTATGCTATGATGGACCCTCATTAATTGCTTTAAATGACCACTCCTTGGCTCTCCATATTACATTGTGCTCTAGACTAAACGAACTGGGACTACATGCATCATTACCTAAATGTAAACAGAAGCGAAAGAAGAAACGTTGTTTCAAAGCTGGCCTGCGTAGAACAGGAAGAAGAATTCCAGTTATCGCCCTTATGCCCTTTCAGGCTCAACAACTTTTGTGTCAACTATCCAAGAGATACCTCTGCTTATTGCATTATTCAATGCCCAATCAGTAGGACCACCGGAAAAGCGGACAGAAACAGTTAATTTGATCAACGACCAGAATATTGACGTATTTTTCCTGACAGAAACATGGCTAAAAGCATCAGGTGATGAGCCCAAGGGTGCGGATCTAACACCCACTGGTTACTTCATCAAGTCGTTCCTCCGTAACTCTCGCGCAGGTGGAATTGTTGTCATCACAAAGAACTCCATGATCAAACGTCTTAAACACACCACAACATTACATTTCGAGCATACATCGTTTGAACTAGTCCAAACCACACTCACACTGGAGCAAAGGTCATTCCATTTTTTCTGCCTATACCGCCCTCCTCCTAGTAGAAAAAACAAGCTGGCTGAATCTCTCTTTCTGGAGCAGTTTCCGATTCGCCTGGAGTATGGAAAGTCGATTGATGAAAAGCTGATTATTCTTGGAGATTTCAACGTTCACTTTGATTGTCCCGGAAACCCAAACACATAAAACCTCATACGGTCAGTTAACCAACCCACCCATAAACATGGTCACATTTTAGACTGGATTCTTCATAGACATGATGATAACATTATACAGCAGTCCTCTCTGGTATCCCATGAACTTGCATCAGATCACCTCTGCATTATATGCCATCTTGACATATCAGTCCCTAATCTTCCACCTTTATCTGCTTCTAAGAGAAACCTCCATATGATAAATAGAACCAAACTAATGAATGACATCTAAGCAAATCTAACAACTTGCTTACCTCCACAGCAGAAAACCTCGATAACTGCCTGCGTTCATTGGTCGAAAAAGATGCCCCAGCTTCAAAGTGCAGAGTAACAATTCAAAAGTGTTCTCCATGGTATAGCAGTAATATGGTCAGTTTCGCACTGCTAAAAGAGACCGCCGTAAAGCTGAGAGGCTTTGGCTTTCCACAAGACTCACTATTCATAAGAAAATCTATGAAGCCGCTAAGAAGAATGTCACAAATATAGTCCACACAGCGAAATCAGCCCACTACACTACTAAGATCATGGAAAGTTCTAGCTACGAAGAGCTCTTCGAGATTACTAACAAGCTAATGTCAAGGAACAAATCTACACCACTTCCAACTACCTTCTCTCCAGTTGACCTTCCGGACATGTTTGCAAATTTCTTCCGTGACAAAGTAGAAACCATTAGAGATAAGCTTGACACCACAATTTCAATTGACTCGTCGTCACCATGCAGTTGGGATACAGAATTTGAGCGGCAACCATTAGCAGCACTTGAACCTGTCTCTATGGATTTCGTACGTACGATCCTGATGAAGAGTGCACTGAAGTCATGTGAACTTGATACAATTCCAACATTACTGCTGCTTGAGTGCTTAGATCCAGTATTTCCTTCACCAACTGATGTTATTAATACCTCTCTCTCATCAGGGGAATTCACATCATTTTTTCAAAACTGCCATTGTAAAGCCTCTGCTGAAGAAATCAACACTAGACCATAACGATTTAAAGAACACCCCCAGCTTCTAATCTCCCATTCATATAAAAAATCTTAGAGAAAAGGTTGTTCTATCCCAGCTTGTATCTCATATGAATTCAAACAGTCTGTTTAGCAATGTATAATCTGCATATCGCCTTTGCCACAGTACTGAAACTACTCTTCTAAAAGTAGTTAATGACATTCTCTCTGCTTTGGGTAGCGGAAAGATTACAGTCCTCACCCTCCTTGATTTGTCTGCAACATTTGACACAATAGACCATGATAGATTACTTCACCGTCTCCAGCATATATTTGGCATTCATGATACAGCCTTACTGTGGTTCAAGTCCTACTTGGTCAACAGGACGCAAATTGTATGTGCAAATGGAATACACTCCAGCCCAATTCATCTATGTTGTGATGTTCCACAGGGGTCTGTTATTGGACCTGTTCTCTTCATTATTTATACTCAGCCTTTCTCAAGTGAGATAGATCATCATCCAGTGTCTCACCAATTGTACACTGATGACACCCAAATATACAAATCTAGCCACCCAACTGAATTTGATGCTACGATCCAAGGTGTAGAGAGGTGCACTTCTGATGTGAAATCATGGATCACATGTAACAAGCTGTAGATGAATGATGATAAAACTGAGGCCATTCTGATCACAACACAAAGACTTTCTCATTCACATCCTTTACCCCAAACAATAAATATCAGCAACACCAACATTAAATTCACACAATCAGTACGAAATCTAGGTGTTACTCTGGACATTACTCTCACATTGCACCAACATGTCATGAACATATGCAAGGCTGCATATCTTGAGCTGAGACATATCAGCTCCATTCGCAGATATCTTTCTGTTGATGCCACGAAACACTTGTGTGTTCATTAGTACTTTCAAGACTGGACTATTGTAACTCAGTTATGTCTGGTTCATCTCAATATCTACTCCAGAAACTTCAAAAAAGTTCAAAACACAGATGCACGGATCATACTGAGAGTACCACGATCAGAGCACACCTCCTTGCTGCTCTTTACACTACACTGGCTATCCATTCGATCCAGAATCAAACATTTCACTGACGGACTCTAGTCCAATATACCTATCCGACCTCACCCATGTGTACACACCAGCAAGATACTTATGCTCCTCTTCTGACAATCGTATATTCATTATTCCCACTATGAAAACAAAGTCATATGGACAGCGTTCTTTTGCATACCAAGGCCCAGCAACGTGCCCACTGAACTTAGACACAAAGACACAGTGATCACATTCAAAAGTGCTCTCAAAACTCACTTATTTCGACTGCAAGAACAAGCTTAAAGACCTAATAATGTTTCTTACCCTAAATTGTCTCAGCATGTTTTTATGTTTTCTAATTTCATGGTGTTTGTTTTTGCAGCGCTATTCAAAGTCCTCATTATTATTATTATTATTATTATTATTATTATTATTATTATTATTATTATTATTATTTAAAACAAAAACAGCGCGATCTCTTATTACGTGTATTGCAAGCCCGATGTTGTGCTGAACCGGCAGTTTAAGGTAGGTTGAATGAAGTGGAAAGTTAAAAATTTAAAACCCAACACTAGTTGGAGACATTATATTGCTGGGGTGTGACTGTTGTGCCATTGTAAGCGTATTGTCAGAATATTGATATAAAACTCACGGAATCAGAAATGTTGCGTAGCTTAGACAAATCATTTTTATTTATGATTGTATGACCACTTTTAACGTGATAAAGAAGGTTGACAATTACAGTATAACATGTCTGTTGCAAAGGCAAAGAAGTATAGACATAGGGTAAAATATTCATTACTTTTTTAACATAGGCAATCAAGAATAATCCGTATTTCCCATTTTAGTTTTATGATTAAAGGCCATCCCATTATTTTTCTTTGATGTTCGTTTCAATTTTAGCAACTGTGAACAAAATTTGGAAACAAATGATTATGCAAAGATAAACATGAATGAGAACAAAGGTATCTCGAAGAAAATAAATTATAATGTTTTGGAAGACCATAAGTTCCTAGATTAGGCAGTGAAATGTTAGGAAATCCGTCGAGCTCAAGTTATGAAACGCAGTTTGTCAGCATGGTATGCAAAAATGCGTCCGTATCGGCAACATACTCAAAGATCTATCTGGTTGTTGGCTAGGCTGTTGACATGCCTATATGCCAAAAAGCCATAGTTTCTACATTTGGTGACTATTTAAATAGCAAACGAAGCGAAAGTCGATGCTGACAAATATGGACACTTTTGCACATCAATTGAAATATCAGTCTGTTTATCACATTCGTCATTGGGAGATCAACAGAAGAGAGAACGAAGCTAATTAAGTGACATTAATTGGATAATTTAGTAAACAGATCGATTCAAAGAAGTATCACAAATGCAAAATTACCGAGAAAGCTTTGATCATATTTTCTCTCCAACAAGCCAATAATGGCACTAAGTTCATTTATTAACATGCCAATATAATTGTACATTTTAGCTACCAATAGTTTATTCTTTCAAAATCAGGTTGAAAATCTTTAGTTTCAACACTGATTTAGTGTTTTGCAAGAATAAACGAACGGGAGAGGCAGAATGATATTGTCCTTTTCAATATAACTATGTATCAATTTTGTTGACAAACAGGATTTTAAAGCATAAACGGTTGCTGAGAGAGAGAGAGAGAGAGAGAGAGAGAGAGAGAGAGAGAGAGAGAGAGAGAGAGTTATGGTGTTAGAGAACGCTATTTTGTGAATCAAACATGAGTACATATTGTGTTAGATGTCGTACAAGGACATGAGTTATCAAATTGTAAAGATGTCCATTAAACAATTTTTTAAAAAAATAGAGGCGATTCAACGCTAAATGTAATACGAGTATCCAATAAAAGATGGATCCACTTTGTAGAAATGAAAGATCAATGATGAATGGTCAGATAAGGAGGTATTTAATCGCAAAACTGGTTGAATCATTTTGGCCAAGAAAGGAGAATCCAACCAGAAGAAAATAAAAACTGCGTTGGAGAAAGAAAATCATAGACCTGATGTTACCCACGATTGCATCAGTTTTTACATCATACAACCAAAAAAGTGATAAAATCTCGCCCAAACAATCGAAACCGGCTTTTATTATTTTGGACGCCCAAAACAAACTGATGAACATTAAAAATAAATGCCGAAATGGACTATTCCTGAATTGGACATTCTCGTCCGTGATAAAAATGAAGAAAATGAATAACTTGCATTATCTATGCGAAAACACAATAATTAGCAAAAATAATTTTTTATTTATGAACTGATACCTGAATTGTCACATTATTAATCTAATTAACTACATAAAATATTGTTATGTTTATTTCATCTGCTTCTGTCTGTGAAAGAAGATTGCAACAATGTTATTACTAAGAAGAGAATTATCTCATTCTCCGCATGCTAGATTGCCAATGATACCACAAATTGGATGATTGATGACCTAATTGACGTTTATATGACAAGCTAGGGCGGAGTCGAATCCCTAAAACAGAGAATATTGTACTTCTAGACAATAACCTAAAATTACCCCCCCCCCCCGACCGCGATATAAAAAGGGCGAATAAATATATGGCGATAAAGTAAAAAAGAAAAATCATCGAATGCAGAAACTTGGGTATCCTTTCAGAAGCATGAAGTTTTGATTTTTGTTTCAAAAGGAAAGGTTAATTTAAAAGGTTTGGTTGATTGAAAAAAACTGGATTGATTTATATCGGTAAATACTGAGAACGATAATTGTGTTCCAGTATACAGATACCGATTATGGTTGAGAGGAAGTTAATTCTTTTTTGGGAGATCTTGTTTATATTTTTATTCTGTATAAAAAATTTAATGTAGGTAAAGTGAGGTCAATTTCTAGCACAATAGTATATATATATATATATATATATATATATATATATATATATATATATATATATATATATATATATATATATATATATATATATATATGTTAAAAATATCTACTCAAATTAATGCTAATGAATCCGGAGCCAAACAGTGGGGCTGTATCGGGATAATATCGATTACACAAGCGTCCAATAGTCTATTTTTCACGAGTTTTAGGTATATTTACTTTACGGTTTGGCTTAGTGGGTGGGAAATGCTATTTACAGTGAATACTACAATGCTGCTTGCTATTTGCAGATATCTTTCAAACAGAATTGATCAGATGGAAATTAATCCATGATAAGCCAATTTGTCGATGTTCAAGTGTTTTGATTACGATTTTGGTACTCAGCCATCTGTCACTAAGCGAAGGTATACATTCCCTGGATACCAGTGAATGCTGTCTAACAAAAATCGAGTGATGAAAAAAAGAACCCACAAAAATATATATTGCCGAATCTCTTCCATGCCTCTAATTGGCGCTTCAGTTAGATTGTTTTCTTTTATCTTTAATTCAAGCAGGTACTGATACAGTGTTATGTCAGAAGACATTTACTCTCACAATGGTTGATAGTACAGAGGTAGATGTGTATAGAAGATTAAATATAGTAAGGAGAGAATTTACAAACGAATACAAAAGATATAAAGGCAGCAGACTGGATAAATTTCTATGTACCAATTATGATAAAAAAAATATACAAAGAGACAGGTATTATGGACTTCAAAATTTCTGGTCACAGACTTGTATACGTAGATATAGAAATAAAAACTAAAAGCAAATGGACAAAAGGGAGTTGGAAAGTTAGCAATAAGATTTTAGAGGAACCAGAATTTATTAAGGGAATTAGCGAAGAAATTAAAAACTTTGTAGAAAAAGGAAATAGGGATATAATCCAGAAATGGGATAAACTATAAATAATATTCAAGAAGAAAGCAATACAATTTGCAAAAGAAAGGAAAGAGAACCAAAAAATGGAAAAGAAGCGATAAGTAGACACTTGGAAAAAGAAAACACATCATAATTGGAACAACAACTAAAATCAATGCTAAACAAAATACTGGAAGAAGAACAAAAGGGCAGGGAAATAAGAGCAGGAAAATTCACGAGTAGCTACAAAAAAGCAGAAGGGCTCTACAAAAGAGAGGAATTAAGGAGGGGGGAAAGTGTATTGATAGTTTTAAATTAGGAAATAATGAGAGAGTAACGGATAAAAATAAAATTTTAAATCATATTAAAGAATTCTACACTAAGTTATATAAATCGGAAGAAATAGAAGACCAAACAATTGACAAATATCTGTTAGGAATTGAGTGCGAGATGATATCGTCAGAACACAAAGACTTGTGTGATGAACTCATCTCGACGGAATAAATTTTAAACACAATCAAAATATTAACAAAAGGAAAATCTCCAGTTGGAGATGGACTCTATCAAAAATTCAGCGGGGAGTTGTCGCCACTCTTAGAATGGTTGTTCAACAATATTCTGTTAAGAAATGACACTATGACAAAAAAGCATGAGGGAAGGAATAATAAAATTGATATTTAAAGGGAAGGGAGATAGAGAGGATCTAGAAAACTGGAGACCCATCTCTCTCCTAAATATTGACTATAAAATTTTAAGCAAAATATTAGCAGAAAGACTTAAGAAGGGGGTGGTTAAAATAATCAACAACAATCAATCTTGCGGAGCGAAAGGAAGAGATATCCAAAATAATATTTAAAGCATTAGAACGATAATAGATTATATTAATAAATGTGGTCTAAAAGGTACTATGGTACTTTTTGACCAGGTAAAAGCCTTTGATAGATTAGAACATAACTACATACAAAAGTTCTAGAGAAATTTGGTTCTGGAAAAATCTTCAAAAATGGACTAAAATCCTGTACAATAAAATAACCTCAAAAGTGCAGGTCAATGGGGCCAATACTTAGCAATTTGAAATTAAAAGATCGGTGAGGCAAGGATGCCCACTATTAATGCTATTATATGTAATAACAAGAGAAATACTAAGTATAAAAATAAGACTAAATAAAAGGCTTGAAGGTATTAAAGTTACAAATATAAAGGAGGAAATAAAGATACTACGGCATGCTGATGATTGTACGAACTTCATACAAGACCCTAATTCCTTCAAACATCTGGTAAAGGAATTTGTAGAATTTGGAAAAGTCTCAGGGTCTAAATTCAACCATGAAAAAACAGAAATCCTTAAAATAGGGAACTGGTGGATGAAACAACCCGGACTATCCCCACAGGATATCAAAGACAGAGTTAGGTATTTATTTCGGAAGAGGAGAGGATGAAGCAAACTGCAAGATAATGAGAGAAAAATTTGACGAAAATGTGGATATCTGGACACTCACGCCGCTCTGCCTCATGGAAAGGGGCCCAAGTGGCCAAAACTTACATATATGCAAACATAAATTATATACTAAAGTCGATTGATATTGGAAATATAATTTTGCAGAAAATTGATAATCCTATTATAAATTATATTTGGGATTTCAAAACACACTATGTTAAAAAAGAAACTTTATACAAAGCACGGGAGAGGATGGCTAGCAATACCGAGTCCAATACTAATTAAATGTGCCAATTTTTTAAATAGGTTAAAAAAAAATACAAATGGAACATAAATCTCCGTAGGAAGGAATATATATATATATATATATATATATATATATATATATATATATATATATATATATATATATATATATATATATATATATATATATATATATATATATATATATATATATATACTGGTTTGGGCTACTTATGAGAAATAGAAGATATATTTACCAAAATAACAAATTCGTCAAAAGATTAGAAGTACCTAGAAGGTTTAAATACATAAAGGAAATGCTACAAAAATATAGGGATGACAAGAAACTATGGGGTTTAAACGGTGGGATTTCGAGTTAGGTGCCAACTCGGAAGAACAACATATGAGATAACATTTGGGATTTAAATAAATACCCCGTCAAAAATTTAATCTAAATAAATTTTTGATCGAAATTCCATGTTTAAATAAAACAAAACAACATATCTGGGGGAAAACATTTACACATAAAACACCTTTTATTTTTGGGGGGATAAATGGAGTGGGGTGCCCCTACCAGAAAAAAAAAGAATTAAGTATAAGTATAATTAAACCTTAGAAACAGTTCACGCGTGTGCCATTATATATATATATATATATATATATATATATATATATATATATATATATATATATATATATATATATATATATATATATATATATATATATATATATATAATCAGTATTCATAGATCCAGAGACATCGTAGTATGAAACAAGCGATAATCATCTATGCTCGTGTTTTCATTTATAATTGCTCGTATTTTGCAACAGACAGAGAAAGAGAGAGAGAGAGAGAGGCAGCCTTTGGGCATTGTCATATTTAATTAATAATAATCGATTTTTGGAACAAATTTATAGGTTTAAGAGACAATAACAACAAAAACAACAAAGGACTCAATAGATACATGTGCCCCGTAACCAAGAAATGCTAATGCAACTTTGTATCATTGATTATATGAACACTGTAGATAGATCCCAAGGGAAGTGTACACATACCCTCACGACAAAACGGTATTTCGTGCAATTGTTTTTGGTGCAAGTTCAATTTCAAGGATTTCGTCTTGCCCAAATCTTTTTCTTTCGCCCCAGGTTTCTGCTTTTTTTGTCCTGTATGCATGAGATGGAGGGAAACGGAAAAGGAAAGGACTGCGATGAATTTGTTTGCCATGTTAAATTCATTTAGAAAACGGGGATTATTATTACTGTATTCGTTATTTTCATACGTCATTAATGACTAATGAGTCAAAATTCATATGAATTGAACTGACAGCCCACAGTTCCTTGAATGTTTATATATCTGTATTATTGCGCCATAGGCCGTAGGCTGATCACAAATTGCTATACCAATAGTATTCGTATATCTGTATACCAACGCTTTAAAAGCCATGTGATTTTTAATAATAATTAAATAATCTTTTCTTTACTCGTTGCTTCATAATCATACCAAAATAATTTTGACACACCGAAGGTGTATGATGCCCGTTTTTAAACGTTATGCATTTATCGTGGAAAGAACAGTGGCCCCATTTAAAAAAAGCAAGCGAGAGAGAGAGAGAGAGAGAGAGAGAGAGAGAGAGAGAGAGAGAGAGAGAGAGACGGCTTGAGGGAGGGCATGATAGGCACTATTAGAAATGCTACTCCTTAATCGAAATATTGAATATACGCACTTTACACTAGAGGATCGGTAGGAAGTGTCACACTGTGCAAACTGCAAAAAATAGATTCATAAAATGATTTTATGGAGCGCCGTATTTACTTTAGAAATCAAAATCGAATCCAATCATTAGTATTTATTTTTCGTTGTCTCTAAAAGCAAATGTCATTGTAGCGAAATAAATCCCAGCTACGCTGGCAACAATACAGTAGTGACTTTTCTCCAGATGCGGATTCTTTAAGTGTTAACTTGCCATCGAAATTTCATCCATCTGCGACATTTTCGGATGGAAATATCGATTCTTAAGATTCTCCATACTTCTAGAAATATGATCCGGATTTTTTCATTGTACAATAATCAGTCATCGAGCTATACTGGTATATATTATAACCGTGATATTTGTTATATAGATTATAACCGTGGCATTTGTTATATGACTTAGTATCATTATAAAGGTAAAACGCCAAGAAACATAAAACATAAAAAGTAATAATCCAGTATGTAAATAGTGACGGATAATGCTTTGACAAGGAAAATATAAAAAGCCAAGTCTAAAGAAATAGATTTTCAATGTCTCCGCCCACACCCCACAAAAACCTTGTATCAGCGATAAGTATAAAAGAAGTTATAGTTTTTATAAAAAGTAAATGGCAAGAGAATAAATGCAAACAAAAGTATCAGGAATAACATAATTTCAGCACGTAGTTGAAGAAGAAAGAAAAGATTATATGAACCGAATGAATTTTATATAAATAATTAAGTTTGTAGCGAGACAATGTACATACATACATACATACATACATACATACTCTGAAATCGTAGCCGATTTCAGATGAAATTGCAGGAAGTGGATTAGACTCCGAGTTCGACCTTACTTCGAATTCATCCGTTGTTAAATTGGTCTGTCTCATGCAAATCTGCATGCTGTTCTTTCCCTTCCTCTCCACTCTCTCTCTCTCTCTCTCTCTCTCTCTCTCTCTCTCTCTCTCACACACACACACACACACACATGCACACACAGAGTTACTGCTATTCCGAATCATGGGTAATTTAAACAATGAACTCATTTTTGAAGCTGTAACTCGAGATCAACAAGCGCATTATTCAACGATTGCTCACTACCTACGTATTAATATAAGTGTAGACAAGAACATCTCAGTCAGCAATTCTGTTACTTTAGTAGTCAGCCAGAAATGCTTGGGAAGAGATGTTTTACCAACACAAACGTTTAAAAAGAACCACATTTTGCTAGGACAGTTTCATCCCACATTTTAAATAGCGACTTCACATACAATTCCCGATCCAGTATACGGTATTCTTGATATATTTAATTAGAGAAAAATATTCATTGTGAAAATTTACATGTCTTCAGCAGTCACGAATGCGGTCTTAAATCGCCCCCATCAACCGCGTTTGGGGGTGGCAAGTGGGGCGACCGCCCCAGGCCCCGCTCTTGAGGGGGCCCCGCGCTTCAGGCCTAAGGTCGTCCTGTAGAGTTTTTCAAGCTCCGGTAAATAGGAAACGCCGATACAGGCCGCAGTAATAATCAGTTAAATAGGCCAAAGGCATTGTAGTCATGTTATGTTTTCGATTGAAAACTCGTTGTCCAAAAACAGGATTTTTAAAAATGAATATTGAAAAAACTATATTCGTGCACCAAATCGCGAAAGTTGATCTAGTCTAGACATAATCAGTGTTTATAGTAGCATAGCAATCGGGATACCGAGGCTGTGGCCCCGCGTGGTCATGGTCAGCCCTAGGCACCGCGTACTCCTAACGCCGCCTCTGATCTGCCCCATCTCTCTCTCTCTCTTTCTCTCAAAAACAATATTTTTGATCATTTCATCGATTTGATTCACTGCATATGTATTTCACGTTTTGATGCTACTAAATTCGAGAATTCACAATGTTCTATTTTTGTCAGGTTAAGATGGCATTCTCGTAATGTTACATCCACCAACCACACACCTCCTTCCCATGATGCACTCAGCCAGGAAGCAATACTGGGCAACGTCTCACTCGACAAAGCAAATCAAGTAGTAAAGTGCAGTGAAATGCAAGGGAAGCAATAAGGTAGGATTAAACACACAATATGCACAGAAAGGTGTATATACTATGAAATACTGAGTCAAGGAGAAAAGCGGGTTAGAAGCTATTAAGAGACTATTATACGTGGACTGAAAGAGGATGTTAAAGTGTTTGAATACATAAACAAGCATAGCCTTCTAAAAGCACTAAACGGGACGGGGGAATGAACAGTTTCGATGGGAATTGGCTTAATTTTGTAATCCAAGAAGTGTGTTACAATATATTCGTTTCTAAATGTTATATGGAGCCAAAGGGGTTTAGAATTTGTAATACTTAGTAAACAAGATTATGAAAGAAAAAAACAAAGACACGAAGGAAGAGATACGATGAAGGTCCAAAGTTAATTTCTGCAAAATTCTAAAATGTAAACAGATAAAATCTGTTACTAAAATTATAATAAAGAATGTGGTAAACATCAGGTACATCAGTTTATTCCATGAGGAATAACAGTGGCCTAGACCCAGACCCAAACTATGTTAACATAGATTGATAATGATCCTAATATTTAACTGACACTCATAGGAAATATTAACTGTGCATTTATTTGTTTACCAAATTTACTTTTACTGGTCAGGAAGACAATAAACTTAATTTTGGACAAGCCCAAGTCCAAAATACGTTTATACGTATTATATAAACATGGAGCAAAAACTCGCAAACAATTCAAATTAAATACACAAAACAAATTGTATACCGAAAAGAAGCCATGACCGAAAACAAATTCGCAAACTTACTGCCTCATTTATATCAATCGTTCTGCCGTAGAAATTTAGTCAAAGCTTTGGGATGATTCACTCAACATTCAATATTGCCAAAGCGGAATACATGATAGATGACAGCTGATATTAGACTAAATTAAATCAAGCACGTACAAATAATGCTTGAACATTTGATCTTGGTGAATTACGAAGTTAGCTCCAACCGATGAGTTTGGCAATGTGATTATTGCCGCTTACATGACAGTTATTCCCCGTTTGATACTGTACTCTGTCTTGGAACCTTCAGGTGACTGTGTCCTTGCTTTGACACCGATAGCTGCATGTATAATTATCGTTCTGGATTATATTATCCACACACAGAAAGCAAAATTTCGGATCGTGGTCCGACGAACATCCCAAAGACACTACACTGCATTTTGCCAATAGTGGATGTAGATATTACAGCTAGCAGTACCGAGACAGGCAAACCCAGCTTCTTGAATGTTTGATGAAAGGACAAACCCCAACTATCGTTCTGATCAAGTGGTACACTTTGACGTTTTTAACGAAGCCTTAAATAATTTCTAATTAGAAGCTCTAAGCACTTTACAACATTAGACAACACCAATAAAATAAAATTAAAAAAAAACATATATGATGACATGATTACAAACACAAACACCATGAAATTAGAAAACATATAAAAACATGCTGAGAATATTTAAGGTAGGAAACATTATTAGGTCTTTATGTTTGTTATTGCAGTCGAAATAAGTGAGTTTTGAGAGCTCTCTTGAATGGGATCACGATGTCGTTGTGTCTAAGTTCAGTGGGCAATTCATTCCACGTTGCTGGGCCCTGGCATGCAAAAGAACGCTGTCTATGTGACTTTGTTTTCATAGTGAGTATACGATTGTCAGAAGAGGGGCGTAAATATCTTGCTGGCGTGTATACATGGGTGAGGTCGGATAGGTGTGTTGGACTAGAGTCCGTCAGTGAAACGTAGCACAGAGAACAACTTTTGTGTTTGATTCTGGATCGAATGGATAGCCAGTGTAGGGTACAGAGCAGCAAGGAGGTGTGCTCTGATCGTGGTACTCTAAGTATGATCCGAGCAGCTGTGTTTTGAACTTTTTGAAGTTTCTGGAATATATATTGAGATGAACCTAACATAATTTAATTATAATAATCCAGTCTTGAAAGTACTAATGAACACACAAGTGTTTTAGTGGCATCAACTGAAATATGGTTGCGAATGTTGCTGATGTGTCTCAGCTCAAGGTATGCAGCTTTGCATATGGTCATGACATGTTGGTGCAATGTGAGTGTAATGTCCAGAGTAACACCTAGATTTCGTACTGATTGTGTGAATTTAATGTTGGTGTTGCTGATATTTATTGTTTGCGGTAAAAGATGTGAATGAGAAAATCAACTTCAGTTGGGTGGCTAGATTTGTTTATTTGGGTGTCATCAGCGTACAACTGGTGAGACACTGGAAGATGATCTTTGACACTTGAGATGAGAAAGTCTCTGTGTTATGATCAGAATGGCCTCAGTTTTATCATCATTCATCTGCAGCTTGTTACATGTGATCCATGATTTCACGTCAGAAATGCAGCTCTCTACACCTTGGATGGTAGTATCAACTTCAGTTGGGTGGCTATATTTGTATATTTGGGTGTCATCAGCTTACAATTGGTGAGACACTGGATGATGCTCAATGACACTTGAGAGAGGCTGAGTATATAGAATGAAAGAACAGGTCCAAGAAAAGACCCCTGTGGAACACCACAACATAGATCAATTGGGCTGGAGTGTATTCCATTTGCACATCTACTGTGTGTCCTGTTGACCGGGTAGGACTTAAACCACAGTAAGGCTGTATCATGAATGCAAAATACATGCTGCAGACAAATCAAGGAGGGTTAGGACTGTAATCTTTCCGCTATACAAATCAGAGAGAATGTCATTAATTACTTTTCGAGGAGTAGTTTCTGTACTGTAGCAATGGCTATATGCATATTGTACATTGCTAGAAAGACTGTTTGAATTCAAATAAGATACAAGCTGGGATAGAACAACCTTTCTAAGATTTTTTAAGAGGTACACGGCGCACAACTTCGATATATACGAGTTTTGCCTTTTCGCAAGGTGAAACAGGAAATGTTACAACCTTAGGGTACGTGAAACATCTGCTTCACGCAAAATTCCATTTTGTGTGATACTGTGCAAACTTAATTCTCGCCTGTATTGATAGGTACCGATTTCAGTCAGTGTATTATATCCAGTAAAGACGAAAAAGAAACAACACAGAAAAGCAGATTGAAACGTAATTAACTGACTTTGGCATTGACCATCCCGAAAGCTAATTGTAACGAAGAAAAGAAATGCCTCACTTGACAATGGAAATTTGGTTACACATCTTAACTGCCAGTATTTACCAATGGACAACTACCAGCCCTGAAGTGAAATAATTAAATATAGGAAGACAAAAAACAGCATCACACATTCTAAACTATTCATAAGACTTGTTTGTCTTTCAAAACTGAAGCATAAACCCGTCTACTTGTATTCTATATATTCTGCCAATACGTTTGTGTGCGCGTGCACATTTCTACCCTTTCGTCTCTGCTAGCACTTCGCTGATAGGGAAAGTAGGAAGTAAAAGTATGTTAGGAAGTGTTAGTTTGGTATGTATGTGTGTGATAAGGAAGGTAGAGGAAAATATCTTAATCACTCTAAATATTTCTGGACAAATATGTTGTCTTAGCAATCGCTGACACTCCGCGAGCGACACAACTCTGATATACGTCACGTTTGCAGTTTTCAAATTCGAACAAAAAATGTTACAATCTTACTGGGCAAGAGACCTCAACTTCACACACAAGTCTGACTTAGTTTGACAGTGAGACCAAATCATCTTTTGCCTTTCTTGTTAGATAACATTTCTCTGAGATTATTGACTTCAACAACGTTTCCTGCGATGTTACGATTACAATACTTTTCTTCCCATAGGACTAGAGTCAATACGCAATGTTACAATTAAAAAAACAACTCACAACCCCGCAAAACAACAAAAACACTCCCAAAAGGAAAAACAAATAAAACACAAAAAATGCAAAACAACTTAAAACAAAAGGAAAACGAACAAAAATCCAAATTCCTTTAACAAGTTCAGACCTGCACATTGCATAACTTCGAAACATTGATGTTTCACGGTTCGCAAGCTGAAAATCAAAATGTCATGATGTCAAAAATGACACAAACATTTTGTTAAAATAAAACAGACCCCCCCGCAAAAAAAATTTACTTCGGATAATTAGGTCAGTCGGTGTATTGAATATAAGGTGGCAGAAACTATAAATAAAATAAGACTTTGTAACAAAGTGAAGAACCAAACATTCCCCGTAGAGCACTATTATTGGAAGGTACTTTCGGACAGTGTTTATCAAGCAACAGTGGTAGGCATTTAGTGAGATAATTAAAGATAGGAAGACTAAAATGACAGCAGTATCAAAATGCTAACTGCTTGTGTGTTTTGTACGTTCTTGAAAACTAAAATTTAACCCCACTCTTCTGACGTGTTCAATAGTCTATCAATATGTTCGTGCAAGTGTGTAGACAACCTATCTTGCTTTTCTTCTTTCACTCCATTAGTGATAGTGTATACGTATGTGTGTATGTGGTACACTCCAATGTTTTTAACTCTTTTAAATTCATTTATAATTGTATATAAGTATGTTTGTGCATGTGTGAGCACTAGTACCGCCTGGTTAGTGTGTGAATGGTTTTGGATAGTAACTTTGCGATGTTGATTAGTATATATGTGGTGGTTGGTCACTCAGACCAGCGTGCTGAATAGTGTACATTTTGGATTGTACATGTGAAATATTGGATATTAGATGGCTTAGTGCTGATCACTCCCGCCGACATATAGGAGAGCAAATGTGTGATGTTAGGAGACAAGACGTCGCTCGTGACTTTAAAATTTGTAGCCACTCTCAAATAATAAAAATAGACGGGAAATCAAAGCCTTGTATAGAAACCTGCGACGCACCACGTGCCAACACAGGAAAGAAACAAACACATTTTCCAACGTGGACAAAATATTAAATTAAGGTATACCTATTGTTTTATTTTAATTAGCTCTGTTCCCTTGCTAATTGGTTAGTACTGAGTGAATCAGTTGGTCTATATGTGATCATCAAAGTAAACAAAATATTTCATCGATTAATGGATAGACAAAATATCTAACGAGATAGATAACATACATTCATACATTTTTCAAACATGTGCGTTTTTGTGTAAGTTAAGACTTAGATCTTAGAAAGTAAAAATAGGGAAACAAAGAAAACAAAAACCATGTTAAATAAACGTAAGATTCGCGCTTTGGTCGCTTTATTCATTACTAGTTTCACTTTCCCAATTTAAAAAATACGTACTATTTCATTGCAAAGTTTATCACATGTAAATATTGAAAATAAAACTATTTGTGTCTCGAAGTTATTGGCGACAGACAATGATGCAGACGCACCACGCCACCCCCAAGACACATATGCAAGAAACAATAATTCTTTTAAACATAGTAAAATGCTTTACAAGGAAAAGAAAGAGTTGAAAGGTATCGAAAACAAGGCGTATTGTATTAGTTCTCTTTCCGAGCTTTAAGAACAATAATTTGACATTTAACGTACATAAGCTAATTCGACTTAAATCATAACTGAGAATTACCAGTATGGCCGTATCGTTGAAACTATTCAATTTGTTCGATCCTGTGACGAAGCAATAGTATTGATCGGAGATACAACGAACGTAGGACACTTTAATACATTCCAATGTGTAGTTTCTTCTTCTCTTCTGGAAGTGTTCTAGAAAACTGGTAATCTTATATATAAGTCTCAAAATCAGTGTCACGTTTTTCTAATTGTTAAAATATGATGTCTGTGATTTGTAATTTTTCTGTCTTCAAATGGTTGATCATTACTTTTAAGCTGACCAAAGCTATGACCTTTCTGATGAAGATCAAGTGAGGATCGCCCACGTCATTTCGGTTTTGACGACATTCACTCATTATTAATGAAGAGAAAATTAAGGGGAACAGGCTGATACGCTCATTGAAGAAATCCGTTTGAAGTATATTTAGCTGTTTAATGGTTTCTTTAATTAAATCGGGGTTATTTATTGCATGGAAGGATTTGTGTGATTAAATCGAATGACGAAAATTAAAAATGCAATACTATCATGCCTTAATAAAGTATATGCATTTTTATGTATGTAGTGTCTTGCGTGCTTTAATACATTTAGGGGGTTTGCTGTAAACGAGCGAATGACTGAGATATTGCATCGAGTGGGTGAAAAACTCACTATTTTCATAAGTGGCGAGGCCACGAGTGAAAATGCTCAAGTTATTCAACCCACGGGATGAAGTATATCCGTTATTCACTATCAGCAAGAACATTTTGTTTTGATTATATACTCAGATGTATTGGTTAACAAGAGGTGCTGTGTAACATATTATTCTGGCTGAAGTCTTACAAGAGCCTGCATGACGTCAGAGGTTTACCAATTATGTTCTGATAATTAGTAATTATTTGCATGACAATATAAACAACAACATAAAGTTCTTCACAATTCAAAGTAAAAAACACTATTAGAAAAAATAAGTGTTCTTGGACTCGATTCTTCTGTAAATGTAGGCGGTCATATTTACGATTCGCCTTCGTTAACGTATACGAATAACTTCGAATTTCGCGTTTATAATGTATTCCGTGTAAAATGTACGGACGTCTAGCAGAATAATATGATATCAACAATACGATATTGTTTTACTCAAGTGCAATGACAAGATTATTTATCTCAGAAAATATAGTAATTCATCTTTCTAGCATAAAATAAATACTGTCCATGGTTTCAAAACTGATATGAGGTAGAAACTGTAATCTAGCATGGATGCGGAAGTGGGTTAAAAACTGCGGAACCTATTGCCAAAAGTATCCTTCACTTTCTTTACCCTGAACTTATTGGAATTTTAATGCCTTGAATTTGTTTCTTATATCCTCATTTCTTCACGAACCATATGTTTTCCATTCTGAATGAATTATACAAGATTAACAACAAACAGGGATCAATCAGCCGTTGGGTTTACTTGTCGCAAGAAGTCGTTGCCTGGAGCAAGAATTAAAAGGAATAATAATGGTCCAATATACCAAAGGGTATTTAAGTAGTGTAAACAAATCATTGAAGTCATATCGAAATCAAGCTTCGAAATTGAATATATGCAGCACTCTATGATATTTATTCATCGATGTACACCACGTAAGTTGTTTACGCTTGCTAGGGTAAACAATATCGGTTTTACATTAAAAGTACTCCTAGGGTGTTATGCTTGCACCGATCTTATGAATTCTACATACTAAATTGCAAATGTATTGGTCATTTTGGCCCGGGGCAATACAATTTATCCACATCGCATGATGTATAAAGTAAATTAGTTTCTGTCAGGGAGGGATGACGTGTGACAAAATGAAGGTCATGCGCAAAAGTATATGATCTATATCCTTTGGTTTGTTGAGTTGAATATTATCATGTAAACTTATGAAAATCCCTATGTTTTATGTGTGTGTGTGTGTGTGTGTGTGTGTTGGTGTGTGTGTGTGTGTTGGTGTGTGTGTGTGTGTGTGTGTGTTGGTGTGTGTGTGTGTGTTGGTGTGTGTATGTGTGTGTGTGTGTGTGTGTGTGTGTGTTGGTGTGGGTGTGGACAGGTATCAATAAATTCATAAGTATGCAATACTCAAAATATTCAACGACTATGCTAGCAAGAATGAAATATTGTATACGGTCGATTCATTAAATTCCATAATATTATAGCTGACAGACAGGTACATTGTAACAAGAGTTCGAACGAGCCTCCTAATCAAATTCATCAGAGTGGATAGGCCGGCTTGTACATAGCGATATCATAATTACTTAAAAACCTTCTGTGGATAACGTCTTTATCAATGTTACTGGACTCCCGTGATAAGGTTAACCTGTTTTGTGAACGTTGGTGAATACGTTCATAATATGTCTATATTGACCATGAAAGTTTTGATTCTATATTCCAGTATATGATAAATCGATACTTCGAAACTTTTCAGAAACCGTGATATTTCGATACTTTGGTTAAATCGATACGTCGATACCTTGAGTAAATCGACACACGGATACTTTGAGTAAATCGATACTTCGATACTATAAGACAATCGATACTGCGTCACTTTGAATAAATCAATGCACTTAACATTCAGAAGTGAGGAGAAGGACCCAAATAAAAATACACCTGAACATGCCACTATGATTCTACTTTCATTCTAACTAAAGAAACAGATTGTCAAAATTTGTTGTGAATTCATTGATCGTGTTTGGGAGTCGTGTTAAATACACTTCGAGAAAAAATAGTCTTGCCATTTGCAGTTTGATTCATATGCTTTAACTAATTGATGCTAAGATCAATTCAAATACATCATTAGTAACATTGATGGTAATGATATTTGTTCACTCAACGCCGATGATAACGTTTATCTTCACGAGTTGCCTTTGTTACAGAATTGCATGACAATCAAGGTCGGCAGCTGTCATACTCCACGGGGTTTATATAAGTAGCTTTGATATGAATAGTAGTAATACAGTTTTTAAAGCTTAAATGGTTTCCTTATAAACGTTTCAACTTCCTTTTCGTATTTGACTTTAGCGTCGTTCTTAATAATAATAGGGACTATTTGAATTGAGCTAGACCAGTTGCATTCAGAGTAAAATTAAATGTTATCATACTGACACTGTTGTTCATCATAATTACACTTAATTTTATTGGTCATAAAATCTACATCATACCTCCATGAAAGCGAGTTCATCTTTACACGAAAGCGAGTTCATCTTCACAGGAAAACGAGTTTATTTTCCGACGAAAGCGAAAGCAACTGGCCTAAAGTTGGGTAGTTGTTTATATTTTCCTCATTTTACTTTCTCTTTTATGTTTCAATTGATACTGAATTAATTATTCTTAAAATCTGATATTATGCAAGTTAATATTTTGATTTTTGTCGTTTGATATTACATTGAATCAAAATATTAGTTCACATGATTTATCAATTTGATTCTCAGACTTGATTCCCTTGAGAGGGATTTGGGAAAGAACATAACATATATCCATGTATTCAATCCTATTTTACCTGCTGGCATCAACGAATGGCCTGGACAAAGAACTCCCGTTCAATAATGCACCAGTAAATCGAGGTCAATGCCATTCGCTCTTTATTACACACCATTAAATCTTACATGGTTAATCTGGTGTTCAATATGTGTATTTAATCGGTATTTGTGTATCGCAAGCCAAGGCGGGAACATTTGTTTTCTCATGGATCTCATCGCATAGGCATTCCTTCATACATTGAATCTAACATTTAAGAAAATCTTTTTCTTTTTTTTTGTTTTAAATTCCAATTAGAGTTATTTTAGCTCAAATCTTTGGAAAGCGCAAAATACGTCGGATGTAGTAAATATAAAACCGCAAACAGATTATGTTCCAAGTCAGGAGAAAAACGGAAGAAATAAAACCAGTTTGAGTTTATATGACGTATGAATACGTTTGCCAGGATATCGTCGACAGTTCTTTCCGCCTAATTAGCTTTGTGTGTACAGATAAGCGGTATAAAAAGTTTGAAATTAAATTGCTGACCCTGGGCAACTAGCTTAAAGAAAACTGGTTGCCCAAAAGATGTTTGTTTTACAATTGCAGGAATCAAAATTGTTCATCAATATACAAAAATACATGGTCGCCCACTGGACAATTTGACTGCACAATCTGACTGTAGATTTAAAAATATTGGTTATACAAATGGGAAATTCTTGAACGAAATTTCACTGAGCATGGTTAATCCACAGCAAATCAAATGTTCCTACAAAAGTCTAATCAATATATTAACTTCGTTTTTCAGTAAATAACACAATAAATTGTATGATTCAATCAACGTCCGATTATAATTTGTATTCCTCCTCAGTTTTCCACGAGCTTTTTAACCTCAGAAGAACTATATCATCGATATAGAAGAACCAGTTTCAATTGAAAAGTACTTAAAGAGATATCATTGTGTCTGTCTATAGATTATAATATTTTCCCACCTTTGTATATATAAATCCAATTTTAGAAACAATTAGGTCCTTTATACACAGTGATACTAGTAAAATTATGATGACTAATTAATCAACGTTTACCATAAAAACCTTATAAGGTTAGAGAAATCGTTTTATCAACGACTCCTGCTACATACTAGTTTAGATCAATATCACAAAAATGTGTTTTAATCCACTTGTTTGATTACTGTGCTTATACACCTGTATAGAACCCAATTCGAAAAATGCAATAATGATGAATTTCATGTAAATTACTTCTTATAGATACAATGTTTTCCGTTGTTTCGCAATATAACGTATTTTTGTATATATATATATATATATATATATATATATATATATATATATATATATATATATATATATATATATATATATATATATATATATATATATATAATCTTGCAAGTGTTATTGTCATATATGTCTCTGTACTAAGCATGTAGGCATTATTATTTATATGTTTCTTTGGTCTTCACAAGTTTATTTTTATGCACTAAAATTTAATAATTTCTTTTATACATTATTTCACGTTTGTTTTTGGTAATCGAGCTTTCTTCTTAAACTGCATATGAATCTAGATGTGACTGTGATATACGTGGCGGCCCGAAGCAAACATTGCATTATTGTCCCAGTCTGCTAGCAATGGATTTCTACTCCCGAAATTAAGATATTTAAGAGAGATATAATTCCTTTCGAACAAGTCAGAGTTATAATTCGTCCCAAAGAGTTGAAAGAGTTAAAGTGGTCCCATAACAAGTATTTAGGGTCACTGACCCTGATCTTTTAGCTAGTCGAGGGATTTTGTTATTGAACAGTTTGCCGATTGCTTCTCCCTCGTCTGTAGATGATCACCTGGAAGATCGTTTTAAGGTTCACGACTTCTCTCCATTAGGTCTGTTGGATTCTAGCCACCGATCTCCATCCACCTTAAGTTTCCAATCGCCGTATTTGTGTTTCGTTTAATTTCAATTATTCCATGTATACACAGTCAATGTGGAAGGAACTTCCTTAATTCGTCTTCCCCATTTCTCAGTGCCCCAAAGTATTTTTCCTGCCTTTTATTATCTTTGCGTTGGTTCAAATCCAAAAACTGTAGTCAGCAAATGTATTTGGGTTCTAGTCAATAGTTATGATAGGAAATTGACTGCCACATATTGTTTTTCCCCAAAAAGTTTCAAAATGTTACGACTTTTCATTTCTCAGAGTCAGAAGTACCAAACGTTTGTGTCGGAATATTATTAGTCAGAATGACTTGAATGCTCTCTCTAGAACCATCAGTTATCTCCAAAGGCCAATCTGGTGTCAAATGCTGACAGAATGCTGTTATAACTGTTGTTAATAGATTTTTCGGTATCTGAGCCTTATGTGGTTTTCATCAAAATGGTTCAAGCCATAAACCTCAAACCTAAAGCATTCACTCGGTTTTAATTTCTCATTTTAAGTCCATATTGAAATTGAAGCATTTGATTTGGAAACATATACTATAGAGTGGTCATATCTTTATAGAAACATATGCTGCAGAGCTGCAGAGAAGGCAATGTTATATTACACCGTATTTTCTCATGAAGAAAATCAATAATGTTTCTAATAGCGAAAGATAAAGAAAAAAAAGTTAATATACGTATGTAAATTACAAATTTGATGTTTACTATATTACATGTGGCAATTTTCATCTGTCACCATATGTAGTTATCGTAAAATATTCGATTGTTACGGTTCTGATGACTTTGCGATGATGCTCATAAAAATTGCACAAAAGTCTAACACATTCGGTCCTTGCTATACACAAAGAGTTTAATTAGTGTTACCATATTTGACGTATATATTATAGTATGTAGATAAGTTATAAATGTCCCTCACTGGAACTGGATTCATCGTCGTCTGCATTGAGCATGATACACACGTGGGTTGATCAGTTATAATATACAGTTTCAGGGCTATATACTGCTTTTATTGTTATTGTAAGACCAAGAAGATACCTGGATCGAATGCATTGATTCGAATGCAAACTATGCTTGCCGATTGTGGTTTGAGAATCCAAAAAGTTGGTATCCTACTTCAAAACCGGAATAGCCGACATATGATCTCAGGGTGACATAATTCCTTATTTACCACACATCTTGAATAGGATTAACCAAACTACCTGGCGAATTGCAAGGAATCTGCATGTATTAATCTTATTACCAAAAACTGTATGGTGTTTGCTAAAGATTCAAGAACATAAATTGTCACTGTGCTTGAATATTTGTAAAAATCAGACAGTCTGACTGATACACGCAGATTCCTTGCGATTCACCATGCAAATGGTCACAGCCAGATGTATGGATAATTAGGACACCAAAAAGAAGAAACAAAACCCCAACAACTTACCCTGAAATTATGTGGTGGCTATCCCTTTGAAGACTTAGTTTATCAGCCGGGTATTATGTCACCCTGAAATTATGTGGCAGTGTTATAAGTATGATAGCCCCGATCCGATTCTAGCTGTTAGTAGTAACAGTTGGCCAGAACCGTATTCAGAGCATTATGGATATTTGATACCAGAGACTGTCAACATGTTCCGTTTTGTTGTTTATCTTCCCATGGCTAACTGAGCCTGGACCTGTTCATACCCTTGGATAAGGCACCAATGTTAAATTAATTAAGATCCCTTATCTTGAACCCTTACTCAAACAAGAGCAGAGTGGTAGAGCAGGCATGTATGTAGCGGGTCTTGGTAATCTAAGCAACGCTGTCTTTTTTAATAGTTTTTTTGAAGATTGTAACTTTATTTTACATAACGTTGTAGGACACTTACTTGATGTTTGTGTGTCCTTTGAACCCCAATGTAACAGGAAGCTATACCTTTTATGACATAATTTACCAGCCGGGTATAATGTCGCAATCCGTCAGTAATAAACAAAGTGGTGTTATGTTTATGATCCAAATGTTGTGTGATTGGAAAAGCCATGTTTCGAAAAATATCGGAGGACTCATGTGGAGAGAGAGAGAGAGAGAGCTGAAATTATGATTAACGACTATATCCAACAGCTACGAGAGAGAGAGAGAGAGAGAGAGAGAGAGAAAACTTATGATTAACGACTATATCCAACAGCTACTTCGAAATAAATTCCACTGTACTATCCACCGCTGGTGAATTACAAATCACGTTTTGTTGCTAACAGTAACTTTAATTATTCATTATGTGCCCGGTACGCATTGCATACAAAACCAAAGGTCATGTTTTGAAACTTTTGTCGTTCCTATTGATCAGGTGTGGCAATGTTTCTTTGTCTTATGGGTGACATCATTTTTGTTCTAATACGGACATCTGTTATATTTGTTTGGTCTGCTGCAAGTTACAGCCGGTTTGTATGGAGTTTCTTTCCGAGAGTTTCTCACGATTCAAATTTTAGACTAGTTAGTAATGATTGACACGACCGACGTGGTGGCTACATGGATAGTAAGTGAGATTAATGTGTACTCGTTCAATAATTTCTTATTATTTCTATTTCAAGAGCCAGTCGGATGTTTTGCGTTAAACACTAGCATTGTTTATACCATACGATCCTGGCCTAAGATTCGCTATTTTTAGATAATAAGTCTCTTTGTTCATGGGCTTTTTAAGCGTTTCGTTGTCGGTGCAAGTCCTCGTTTTAACGGTGTTTGTAAAACAACGTTCAGAATTTGAAAGTGAGATCTTAATGGGAGGATACGATTTGTCTTTGTGTTTGTAAAGATTTATGTATGAAGGATTTTCTCGAAAATGCTATTGTTCTGTCCAGAAACGAGTGCTGAAGTTTTAACAACTGCATATTTGAGGGAATGGTGGAGTTTGTTAGCTTCAATGACGAATTTGTCTCCCCTCGTGCAGTTTTTACCCTTAAGACTCATTCTGGACATCGTAGCATTGCAAACTCAGAATGTTAAAAACACGTTTGTTAAAGTTGACATGTATACAGTCTTCACATTATAATGTCATTTACCATTTAAGGGTGTTAAACTTTGATAAAAAGATATGCTTTATAATGGACTTGATTGCAAACTATTGTACGAAGTGTGTAATGGATAATTTGGTACTTTGGTGTTTACAATTTATCAGCAATTGAATCATTTTAACAAACATTTAGCTATAGCATACATTATACTTTATATACATTTAGCTATAGCATACATTTAGCTTTTACATACATTTAGCTATAACATACATTTAGCGCTATGACATACATTTAGCTATAACATACATTTAGCGCTATAACATACATTTATCGCTATAACGTACATTTAGCTATAGCATACATTTAGCTTTTACATACATTTAGCTATAACCTACATTTAGCGCTATAACATACATTTAGTTATAACATACATTTAGCTATAACATACATTTAGCTATAGCATACATTTAGCTTTAATATACATTTAGCGCTATAACATACATTTAGCGCTATAACATACATTTAGCTATAACATACGTTTAGCTATAACATACATTTAGCTTTAATATACGTTTAGCTTTAACACTTTACTCATTTAGCTATACTGTTACATTGACAAACATACACAAATCTACGATTCACTGCTATAAGGTAGGATTGGAAGTGGGTGGGAGAGTCAATGAAAAGTGTTTGTCAAACGTTTTACGTATGGAATTATTGAGATGATAGAAATGCGACGAAGTTCAAGCCCAGCTTTACATTTTATAATTCATTAAGCTAAGATATAATTTCTAACAAGTTGATTTCTTTGTAAAAGTGGCAGAGGATCTATGCTGGAATTCCCAGAAATTTAGTTTCAAAATAGGTGACACACATTAAGATTTTTGTTTAAAATATGATTCGAATGACCAGCAGATAAAGTCACATCAATAAAAGCTATAAGTCTCAAGTGGTCAAATGATACTAATTATATGGACCCAGCCTGGAAATGGGCGAACATTAGAATATATATGGGTTTGGTTGACCAGGATTGGTAATAATGTAAGTTATGTAAGTTATGTTTTGAGAGCTTATCTTAGTTGTAAGTGAAAACAATCGATACATTGTTTTATTGATGGAATTTCAGTCTTTTAACAGTCTTGAGTTTGGAACACTCATTACTAAAATTAGCACCTGACTCTTTGGTGCAAAATTGAAAGCACATGTTTCAAACACATGTAGGTCCAGAAAATGTCGCGGCTAATATCCTTTCCTCTACACAGAAGATGACATCCAGGTTTCACATATAGTGATAAATATACGTTTGATCATAATCACTCAAAAATTTTAAGTTATTAAATTTTTAATATCATGGTGTTTGCATAGGTTTACTATGGCAACTGACAATTACCGTGAGTCCTAGAGCATACTAATTGATAGCGTATTAAACAATTTATCTGGCACTTTATATCAGAACATTTAAAAAGTGAGTTGTGTATCTATTTGCTATATCTGATCCTCAGAACAACAATAAATGTAATTACTGACATTCCAGTCCTTCAGCGTGATCTCTGTCAACCTACATCGATTAGCCACGCGTCTGTCGTCAGTCTACGAGATAAGAGACGCAGGCTTTAAAACGACCTCTCGTGTAGGTACTGCAAAGCAGTCAATTCTTCCTCCACAAAGAGAGAGCTACCTTCCGCTTTCCCATCGTCTATAGAACTATACCTGTCTGTGCGACAATATCATCGACTTCAACGCATATCAAGGAATATCTCAACCAGTCGAAGGCGTCAACTGGTATATTTAAGGTAAGGATTCTCTTTTAACTGCGTTAGCCATTTATTTATTTTCTTTACTAATATTTGTTTAAGTTACTATTGTAATTATGTGGCCGGGTGTTTTAAAAGAGTCCAAGTACTACCGCCTGACTCGGAATACTTATTTTTCTTATACATCCATGACCACAAATATGGCAACTTTAGCCATGTATAACCTGATACTGCGCTTATCCTTAGAGAAGTACTCTGTCTCCTTTGCGAGTATTTTTATTTCTTCTAGAAACTTCTTTGTTCATAGGATTTTTGGGCAGATTCATTTATCTTAAGACTACGATATGTTTTATTCAAACAGAATCAATCAAAGTGACAGACCAGACATCGGAAATTTTGCAGAATAAAACTGATCTAAACTGATCATCTAAGTATATCCTTGATAAACAAACATTGGCGTAAATTTCTAAAACGAAATATAACAAAAATAGATTGAATTTGCTGAACAGGTAATATCAATATTCGTCAGTAGAAAAACATGCAATTATTACTCGGGTTTTAGCGAAACTTTGACGGCAACGATCGACACATAAGGTCCTCAGATTTTAAAAAAATATAAACTAAAATAGGTAACAAATAAAATAAGAAAACATCGACGTAGGAAACTGAAGAATTTATAAAAAAGATGTTTATAACACATGTCAAATTCAGCATAATTATTAGATTTGTTTTTAACAAACATGCACAACATGTCTAAGACTTTAAACTACGCGCTGTTGTTATTTATGCAGTAAACTTATCTTCTTGTTCACAAGTTATTCATATCTAAAAGGAGATGAAATATGTCTATTGCTCTGCCCTTTTTTTAAAATTATCCAGGTTTCCTGGAAATCAATGAAAAAACTGATCCCGTATTTTCCTTTCTATCCAATGTTCACACTAGTGAACGCCGATTGATTTCATTTACTGGGCATAGTGGTAAAATAACAGAACAAATCTGAAATACCTGTAATCACTTTCATTTTATTTTTACACTAGAAATAAAAACAACACACAGAGAACGTACAACGAACTTAGGCGTATTAATTTATTTCTAAAGTTATGACATTAGCTTTCATACTCAAAGATTAAAGACAGAACAACGAATTACGAAAACAAATTCGTTTTTTTTCATAATAAGTTTGGTACCAAGACTTTTTTCAAAACGAAACGGTGACACTCTAGCACATACATATAAAAGGAAAGACAGACCAAAAGTCATTCTGCAACTGGTAAATAACGCGTGATGTTAAGAGTACATTAAGTAACTTGTGATGCCAAACAGCGAACCCTGTGAATAAAGAAATCTGGTGAATATGCACCAGTTTGTTCATTGGATAATAGCCGTTTATAGCCTATAGGCATGCACGACTCGTTAGTTTGCAAGCGTTTGCTTGCTATTTAATTTGTGAAATAGGCCTTAGGTGAGCCATTGGAATTGTATTGCAATTTCTAGTGCACACGTGAGATGCATATATCATCTTAGAAAATATGACAGTATGACATCAGCTTTCATAATCAAAGACAAAAGAGAAAATAAAACGAACTTTAACCAGTCGGAAGACGTCAAACTAGAAATCATGTCATATTACACTTTAATGGCCCATGAGAATGGTAGTGTTCTCAAAATCAGAAAGTATCACTAGTTTCCAAAAGGAATGTTAAATTGTTAAACGATATGCGATGTGTATTATATATAGACTGGTGTAGCATAACTTATTCTAGCGTACACAGTCTTAATAATCACAAAGATGAAAGGAAAATTTACATTCCTATGTTGTAAATCAGTGGAAAAACGTTTATATTGAATGACATTTTGCAGTGCTTTCAATTAACTCTCAAATAGCAAACAAATCTGACTGGATCGAACATAATCGGGATGAATTTTATTATTATTATTATTATTATTATTATTACACAGAGGAAGTTGCACTTCACACCAGTAAAAGTGTTTTCTCAAGACGTCTGAGCTCCTCCGGAAATTCTCTTATAATATCATATAATATCTAACACTATTATACACAGTTAAATGTCATCATTGCTGGAAACCTATAATTCGTAATTTTAATACACAAACATTTAATAGCAGGTCCGTAGAGGACGTCGAAAACTAGAAGACCTCGAGCGTTCCGTTGTTTTCAGCTTCAAAGATCGTGGATAAAGTGAATGTTCTACAACTGGACTGAGTGAATCGTGCGAGTTCTACCTGTTATACAATTAACCGATGTTTTTGAATATACGTTACATTTGCTCGGCAACTTCATACTTTGTATCTTAGGCAATGGCTACCCGTGGTGTGAACACATTTCTTTTCATACGAAAAAAAAATCTTTTTTTAATTTTAGCATAAACTATACAGGATAAACATTTTATATCTTTTTCATCAGCATTAATATTTAACAAGACCCTTTCAGTTATCTAATGTGAAATTTAATATGCGGTTGTTAAATGTAGAGTTGCTCGCAAAACCGGCCATATGTTTTGTTTGGTTGCATAGTTGAGTGCTGGAAGGACTGTGCGATTAGAGTGTTTGAACTTCGGATTAGAGATTTTATCAAAGGTTGCTGACCTCGATCTGAAGTGAAAAGGGGGGTGGAATTAGGGTCTGATATAGACAGAGCTCGACCACCATTAGATATATTTTCCAAAACTGAGTCGTTTTTGTTCTGTGCTTGGTCTTCGACTCTAAGTTTTTAGAGACTCCTCACGTTTGTGGTCTGTCATAAACAAAATAGTTCTGGCTGCAGACCCAGCATCACTCAAAGCTTGAATTGCTGCTGCATGGAGTGAGTGACCAGCATAGCGTTGCACTCCTGCATTCTTGCAGATGTCTGGTATGAATGAGAAGAATTGCTTTGGTTTGACCGGTTTACAAGTATACCATTGGTCAGCAAATTCAAATCTTAGTGATTCTTTACTCTATTACGTAAATAAGGCATTTACTGCTTTGTCACATTTCAGAAAGATTTTTAGAGACTCCTCACGTTTGTGGTCTGTCATAAACAAAATAGTTCTGGCTGCAGACCCAGCATCACTCAAAGCTTGAATTGCTGCTGCATGGAGTGAGTGACCAGCATAGCGTTGCACTCCTGCATTCTTGCAGATGTCTGGTATGAATGAGAAGAATTGCTTTGGTTTGACCGGTTTACAAGTATACCATTGGTCAGCAAATTCAAATCTTAGTGATTCTTTACTCTATTACGTAAATAAGGCATTTACTGCTTTGTCACATTTCAGAAAGATTTTTTATATATAGATTTCTCTGGACAAGTGTTTATGCCAGATGCATACATTCTAGTGTCTGATGTTTCTTCAAGCTTCGCATCAACATCACCTTGGTCGTTCAAAAACAACAACACACTGTTTCATGATTTAGGGTAATGTGCTCAATGCCAGAGGCATCATTTTCAAATTTTAAGGAAGTTGGAGTCACTTCATGGTGAAATTCTATACTTCTTGTCACAAAATGATTAGCCATCAGATACCATATTCTGTATCGCAGGGCAACAGGGTCAAATTTCTGAAGATACGCATTGATGTTACCTAATTCTTCCAGTGAATATGACTTGGTAGTGCTGAGTTGGCCTTGAAATACCTTATTTTAAACTACATTTCAGTTTTGCATTTAACATTTAATTATCATTGTTTGAATTATTTGTCTTTGACAATGTCAGTATCTTTTCCATTGTCCTTCAAGTATCTGTGTATGGCTGCATGAACATTTTTCAAGGAATTCTTATGATATTCTTGCGCATGATCGGCTGGCATATTTTTTGACCCTTGGTGATACAAATTTGGGTTGGGGATCAGCGTAGAACTTTCTTAAGTGGCCACTAAGCTAGTTGTATCTGATAATTTCAGATTTGCAGAAAACCCGATTCATTTTCAAACATTGGAATTATAGTATTTTAAAATTTCATTAACTGACGTGAATCGTGTTTTCGTAGGCAGACAAAACATAGTCAAGTATCAGTACCTAAGATGAGATAGAGATGAATCGTATCAGCTTATTTGTGGCGAATATAACGTGCTAACGTGTCGTATGACATTGATTTAATTCATATTCAAAAGGCCACTGAAAACGAGTAAATATATACCGTCGGTTTTCGCTGATTCTTTATTATGAACGATAAAACCGTCAATTTGCATGGATTTTTCTCTCCATTATGTGCCAGTGCGAGTAACGGCTGCATACTACATCGATAAAAGGACGTTCCCAAATTCGCAATGATTTTAGGACGGCCGTTTACTAATTTATATTGTTGGGGTTGCGATGCTATAGAAAAATATCACATACTGGTTACATCTGACAGATTTCAGAACGTAACATCATTAAGTAAAACAACTATGATGATTCTGAATTTATTTGTATGGAGTTTTGTTCACTGTTGTGTTCGTTCCTTCTTTTAATCATGGAATTTTTTGTTTTCCTTGGCAAAGTTACAGTATTCATTTAGTTCGACTGTCCTTTAATTTCGGATTGCAATCTGCTCATCAGTGCCCGATTTCATAATCGTTTTCGAACTTGACTGGCTGAGAGTTAGAACCGTTACTAAAACAATTTGTTGTTTATATTTAACCAATTTTTTTTATCGTCTAAAAATGTTGTCATGTGCAATATAATGTAAAAGGCGTACTGTACTGAACGGGTGACAGAATACTAAAGTGCAACAGTTTATGTACGTTCATTCACTAATTCTTTCCTGCATTTATGTGGTATGCAAATTCAAACTGCTAATACTCGCAGCCTGTATCTTTGCAGATTAAATAAAGGTATACTAGAGAGTGTGCAACCTTGTTTAATTTTAAGATCTTTTCATTCTATATATATATATATGTAAGGAGCAAAGGACCAGTAGAAGAAGAAAGAGTAATATTCATAAATGGGGAAAATACAGAAATTCTAAAGGTGATATTGCCAAGGTGGCGATAAAAGTGGTAACGCCAACACGGCAACATATTTTTTCTCCCACTGATGCATTTCAGTATCTCGTTATGAAATATATAATACATATTATTTATATACAATCTAGAGCATAAAATACATGGAACTTGTCTTAGTCACTTCAGTGATTTTATTCCAGTTTTCACTACCCGACGTTTCATTACAATAATATTCATGTCGAAGTCTTTACAAATTTTACTTGGTAATTTTCTTTCCGTTGTTATATATATATATATATATATATATATATATATATATATATATATATATGACTAGCTTATGGGATTAAAGTCGCACAGCGTGATATTTAATTACTCCTGGGGAAAGGAAAGACAGCCACATCCCCCGGTTTTAATGTGTTCCTAGAACATTTATTCATTCTAGCCTGTTAGAGTCCTTAACAACCTGACTAGAAGGGTATTACATGAGAGGGAATAGAACCACACACACTCTCATGTTTTCAAGAATTGGATCTGTTGCAACTGAACGCACCAGATGTCAACAAAAGCAGTATGTAACGTCCGCTATGATTGGTCGGCAGCGATGACGTCACACTGGAACAACTGGGTTTGTGACGGGTGGAAATAGTTCCATATTCCGTCACTGATATGATGCCCGAGCTAGGTAAAGGAGAACAAGGTACTCGACAAGCCAGCCATGTATGTTGTATACTCCCAAAACGCCAGCCCGTACTTGTTTCAATCAAGTCCAGTTTTGCTAATGGGAAAAAAGAATATATATATATATATATATATATATATATATATATATATATATATATATATATATATATATATATATATATATATATATATATATATATATATACATTTCGCTAAGGAGTTTAAGTAGTTATAATTATGATATGTTTGTTTTGAATTTAAGAGAGCAATATTTAAAAATTATTTCATCAGTTTTAAGCGCTATGGAATTTTATATGTATATGCTATCCTTATTGTGTCAATTGAAGTAATTTTTGTAAAACGTTTTGTGCTAAAGGCGTTAATGTATGCATCGCGCGTGCTTACACGACATTACTGTCAGACATCGGCTATAAATAGACTGATAGAAGAGCAAGTAAGTTTCTAATAATCTTCTCCTAGTGTGTGATGAGTCTCAGCAAAGAACCGGATATAGCGGACGTTTCGTGTTTGAAGGCAGTCTCTGCAAATAACCGGATATACCGGACGTTTCTTGTGTGATGGCAATCTCTGCAAGTACAGTTTTGTTTCAAAGTGTTTGGTATGTTGTGATAATCTCGTTGAAAAACCCGTTTTATCGTACGTTTTGTGGCCCAAGATGTAACTTATGGGGAACACAACACGGGTATGATTCATCAGGTTGGAACTTTTCTTTAGATGAATCGTAACGAGTTACTAGGGAATTATATTTCTGGTCAATAATATATGTGCAGCCAAAGTTGAATAAAGAAAGGCGGTTATTTATTAATTAATGAATTAATTAAAAATTATGCACTTCGTGCATGCTTATGTGAATTACCATCCTTTCACTATTTTTGTCACATTTTTATGTCTAATATTATACATTGGTCGGGAGATGTATGCCATTTTATCTTATTAAAGATCGATGGCGGAAAAGAAATAGTTTAAATAAACGTTTCTAATTAATGTCGCCAAAATACCACTGCGCGGCACACATCTATGAAACTTTATCTCTCTTTTCTTCAGGAAGAGAGTTGTACCAAAAATAGATATTTTCCCCTAAAATTCCTCTTCACAAAAAAGTGTAATCAGCTGTTTATATTAAGAAAACAAGGACTAATGCCATGAAATTTAGTAACAAAAGTCCCCTTCTGATACTTCTTTGTCACCTTTTGTTAAATCCTATCATATTACCAGGCAAATATTCCTGTACAATATTCTGTGATTGCCAGGAAACTGGAAGGTATATTTCTTTGATCGTGACTTAATTTCATATTCGTGCAGAAATTCATTCTACTTTAATAATAATAATAATAATAATAATAATAATAAAAGTTTGACCTGGTGGGAAGATCAATCCGATTTTTACAAATAAATATCATTATATCTGGCAATGGGGAAAGTTAATTGCACTTATTATTTATTGGTAGTAGAAATAATAAAACAAAGGTTGGTCTAATTATGTTCCTCATTGATCCTGATTATAAACAAACACTTGATCGTAAACAGTCTGGTTGAAAGTCAGTTTGGTTCTAGCCACAGCATAATGTATCCTTCTGAAATTAGAACACTACGTATGAAATTATATATCACTCTAAATGATCCATTGTCTGATGTTTAAAACAATTCCTTAAAACATGGTAATTCAAATGGGGATAATTTTTAATTGTTGCTGTGGGACATCACGCTGGCTTGAATGAGTAAGATATCTGATTTTAGGTAAGGTATATATACTGCTGTTGAAACATAAAATTCTTGGAAGTAATTATCATATTTCAGAACAAATTTTTCTGTATTAAGTCAGATTACAGACAACGAAAATGTACAAATAACTGCGTTGAAATCTAATTATTTAAGCATTTGTATCTCTGTTCTTTATTTATAGTTCTGTATCAATAAATGTATTAGAGGAAAAGGGTGATGTCATCCGTTTATTTTGAAATAAGTTGTGCCTGAAGAAGCATATTATAAATGCAAAACATTTATCTGCGCTTGTGTTGTCTTTTTTATTTCATTTGGCGAATGTGGGAAATAGAAAAATCTCTTTTGAAACTTTTATAAATTTTAGTCTTCACACTACAATATTTTTTTTTAAATTATAAAATACTAGTTCAAACTATAAATCTGTGTCGCAGGAACCAGTTGTAAATTAGATATCACGCCATAAGGATTTACTACAGCAATCAATGGTAATTTATTAGACATGTCTTCTTGTAGTATGTTAAAAACACAGCATTATAGTTTAAAGTTGCACTGTAACAGTTGATAGTAAATTAGACATCATGCATCAACTTGATACACCCTAGCGAGTGGTAAATCTAATCCCACTCTTTGTCCCGATGTCGTCTTAACACACTTGAGTAACAGCGAATGAACATAAATGATTTTGACATATCTTGTTGAATGTGGCTTCATTGTTCCGCAATGTTGTTGTTGGCCTTTTCAAGCAGTTGTTGTCTTAAGTTTATGTTGCACTAATGAAGTATTTATACAAATATGACAACTGACATTTGTATAAAGTGTATATAGCATCAGTAGCTTTTACAATACCCACGTGAATGACAATCATCATTAAAGCAAAGATTGTTATTTTACTTTATCCTGTGTGCAGTTGTTTTATATAGTGACATTTGAGAAGACCGGTCAAGGTTGTGACCTTAAAATCTGATCGATGTTTTTACAGTCCTTTTCCACAATTTCCTTTTAAGGTATGGCTAGGGACGCAGTTTGAGATGGAATATGACAAAACTAGCGATCTGCACATTATTATTTATTGCACATATTAAAATGATATATACAGGTAGGCCAATTCATGTCAAAATTTCGTCCACACTAGCACTTAATCTGTTTATACTTAATTTTCTTGATTATGAAGTTCGTAGTACACTATACAATTAGACAATATGTTGGCCGTAGACAAATTAATTGCACGAACTTGAAACTTTAAAAAAAAGTGAATGTTAAAAGCAATGAAGCCATTACATGCGTTGCGATAAAAGACTCAAATTTTAAGACATCGCCAAAGCTTAATGATGCACACCTGATTCAATATTTAATTGTTTTATGGTGTTTTCGAATTATTTCTTTTCTGAAGGATGTGGAAATTTGTATCTAGGATGGCTGGATCGATATTACAATAGGAAGACACAACGTACCTTTGATTCGTATATAAACGTAATTCCTCTGAGGGAATGCTTTTACTGTTTCCTCTCCATTATTTCAGTGCGCAAATTCATTCACATTGCATTAGACATAACGGTTGTATGTGGTTATGATAAATGAAACTCTTCATGAGTTAAGGAGTTCAGGCAACCCGTGTATAAGGCAGTCATCTACTGCCAACGAACCGTGGAGTTATTCCAATATTTTGTGACGTTAATATCGATGACAGACAGTGTCAGCTGGCACTTTCGATGGTGCGCTGATCTGGGCAACTGCCGATAATTAAATAATAAACGCAAGGAGTTTATAATATTGTCTTATGAACTGCCCATACTTGAAAAATAATCTCAAGGAGTCGACGCCATTATCCGATGACCTGCCCACATTTATTACAATTAGTGCAAAGAGTCCGTATAACTATTCGAGGAACTGACCATATTAAAAATATTGATCCCCAACAATCCATAGAAGAAAAGAGTCCATGCACAAGTTTTAAGAATGTTCATTTAACTCCCTGCGGGACTGCCAATATTTAAAAAATGAACGCAAAATGTCAATTTCAAGCCGAGTTATTCTTGTCCAAGATCTCACGCAGTAACAATAGATCCCCGCCTTACGCACTCCCTCAAGATTTAAAATTGATTAAAGTCAGTATGTTATTAGAGAGTCATTTATTATAAGAATTTATATTTTTATCCTAGATTCTGTCATTCTGTAAATAATGTCATGTAAATTAATTTCCAGCAACATCTCATATATTGCTTGAAATACAATAATTTATTTGAAAAACACAGACTTACATAGGTCTCTTGAGAATATCAATACAATTCTTGAAATGTCGTGGCAGGTTTCATAAATCTGAAATCTCGTATACTCTCACGTAAAATCTCCTTCCTCACCGTGAAACTACAGGTGAAGGGCATCCAAAAGATGCATTCAGCCATGAAAGTGTATTTATTTTCCCTAAAGAGCTTTTATCCTTAGAGACATACCATTTCTCAGTATTAGTTAAATACCAGTGACTCAGTGGTCATTTGCATGAATAAGTCCAGTAGGGATTACATGTCGATAGTTCAAACATAAAGCTGGATGTAATTAGGTCAATGTGGCTGTATAGGCAATCATTATCTGATTAGAATATATTGTGGTCAACACATCAAGAGAAATAATTTAGTGTCACAAGAATTTGAATTATTAGGTAAATTGTCAGAAATTATTACGCAATCCGCCCAGTTTGTAGCAGAATGATATATCGTAATGAGAAAATAAAAAAACTCCAATACAGATTATGTATTGGTCCTAGAAAAATCGATAAATATTTACTATTTCATTTATAAGTCGTTACTAGACTGTATTTCTTTTGACGGCTAAATATATAAAATCGTCGTTTTTCGAACTCTGCGGCAATATCAGAAAGGTTTGGATTCTATGTGTGCCTAAATGATTGGGACTGGATTTCGACCGATTGTAATATATAAGTAATTATCCTATGATCCAGATTATAGATAGTACCCTTAATTACACCCTCAAATCACGCATGTCTGCCGCCAACTGCTATAACGCTTTGTTTACTCCCTTGACGACGGCTTCGTTTATTAATGAAGCATTATTTTCTTTTTTGATATGGTACGCATAGCGTGGAGCTGTAAACCAGTCCAATCTGAAAAGTCGGATACTCATGTTAGAACAATCTGTTATACTGATCCTTGGTCTTGTTATGGAAACAGGCGTAATATGACACTAGTATTTCGGTATTTTCCTATTGTGAATGCTTGCTGTATTTGTTTGAAAACGCGTCGTATAATCTTTGATTTGAATATATTGAATTACGGCCGTTTTGTCAAATATTTAACTCAATCAGGCTTCATTCTGTTATGTGGTAACCTATCAGTCATAAGTTCTGAATGATAAGGCATTTCCCGGATTTTTAGATCCTTCATTTCTTTTGACGCATGATAGGAAATAGCAGTTAGTTCCATGACCTGTCGCATATGCGTATTCAAGTCTCATAGTGATGCCTTCTGAAACACGTATCTGTAACAGAGTATCACTTCATTAAAAACCGTAACATAATAACGTCAAAAAATGGCGCAAGATAAAAAGAACATATAATCTGAGTGACGTGAGGCAAAGAGATCAAATTAAGAGGTTAAGAGATAAAATTATAGAGGTTAAGAGATCAAAATTATAGAGGTCAAGAGATCAAATTATAACTTCATTTCTGTTCTAGCGACTTTATTGATAAAAATAATGATAACACCATTTGGTATTTAATGTGCAATTCATCAACGATATTATAAATCAGGTAGAAAATCTGATTCAATGAATTTTGAGAACTAGTGAACAAAATGGCAAAAATCAGAGTTGAAAGGAAACGTTCTGTAATTCGTCTAGTTTACCATTTAAGAAACTGATACATGGTTTGGGTAATGAAATGAGAAATTTTTATTTTCATGAAGTTAAAGTTTGCAGTGCAAGTTTGAAAGTCAATCTCGCCAATGATATTACAAAATCTACTCTATGACAGATAATAACTGATCTCAAACTGTTATCAATGCATTTTAGAATTAACAGTTTGCATCTAGCTCAGCAAATTCTATGCCAAAATAAGTAAATGTACATTTTCAAACAGAACATGTACACCTTTGACATGTTGAATAACACTATTAAGCTGGCTGTCATCTAGCACTGCAATCTGCAGTGGGAGACATACAGTGTATTACTGCGACTGGGATTTTGTTGTTTAGGTCCAAAACCCAACGTATATTTTTTTTTTTAAATCTCAGCCAACAATGTCCTTTAAAGTAAAAAGAACTTCTCTCTTGTGCAATATAGTTCACGCGCAAATGTTTAAATGCGGTGCATTAATACAAATATGTTAATGAGGACTGCGGCGTGACCGTGTCATCCGAGGTACACACATTGTATGCGTGAGCCAAACAAATAACAACATAAAACGTTGCATAGTATTGAGGTATTATCACATTTAACATATATTAGATAGCTAATATTTATTGCAATAAAATGTTTCATTTTCATCAATTCCAATTTAGAAAATAAGATTGTAAATAATGGAACGATACTGGGCCCACACCTAGGCTATTATTATATAGAAAAGTTACATGTACCATGAGTGTCCGTGCTTGGGTTATTCACGGATAATTAGTGATCTGTGTCACTAACGTATATAACTCCTTTTCTTTGGAGGAGGTGAAACTGTGACATACTTGTGTTGTCCTTATATTGATTGTAAAATTCCCGCCGTGTATAAACAACCTTCCAAATACGGACTCTAGCTGATAACCATGTGCGAAACGTTCAAGTTCACGGATTCTTTGAATATATATTTTATGTCTTGGAAATATGGCAAGTGCTACAGTGAAATTTTCTTATGGATTAATGTGTTGACAGATAAACGATTTCTTCTGGCTGGTAAGTGCATTAGCAGTATTAAATACTGTAGGTAAATTTTTGATTCAACTGGGACACAGTGGATATGTTTAATAACATTAGAATAAAGCATGTTTGACATAACACATTTATGGCTGTTACTAAGTTTTCGGAAGTTGTTAAGAGAGTTGGGAGGCTATAAAGTGTATAGGTCTATAGTCTATGTGCATGGATCAGTGTTTTCTGTCATAGTTCATTTCACACAGCATTGAGAATTTTATCATATCTTTAGCACAGTCAATTTTCTGGTTAGAGTCATTAAACCTAATTAAGAGTATATAATTTAAAATTAGTTAGGTAGCTTTAGCTACATTTAATGACGATGACCTGAAAATATAATGACGATGACCTGAAAATATACTGAGCTAGGCCTGCATATAGGATAAAATTGACCATGCTGTGTGTACGAACTAGCATAATTCCAAAAAGCTCGATATCGTATGCTTGTATGGATTTGTCTCTCTCGAAATATTTTTGTATGGTGTGTTCTCAAAGATGGATTGCCCTTAAGTTACTATGTGTTTGTCCTATATTTTGTTGTTGTTGTTGTTTGATTTGAGAACAACTTCGTCAGGCACAGTAGAAGACACCAAGGTTTCTTTTTTTAAAGTATTTCTGCGCGCGTGGACACCTTGACTGAGACGACTGGTCTGAGACGACTAGACTGAGATATGTAAAGTAAGGTAGCAAAACAGCTAGATTTGTCTGTCACATGGGGGTGAGAAATATTGATGTATTAGTCGACTCTCTCCGTCCTAATATATCAACAACATCCTTTGTCCAACAATGTTCTTGGTATTTCGCATTGATGGCACGTGGAACCTGCCAATCTAAGTCTAAATATATGTCTTTGGCCCAAAAGAAAACTGACTGTCTTTAAGTCAATGTGGTTGTATAGACAATCGCTTTCTAATTTAAAATAACTTGTAGTGACCAAGTCGATAGTCCAAACCTAAAGCTGGATGTAATTAGCATAGGCAATCATTTTCTGATTAGAATATATTGTAGTCAACACAGCAAGAGAAATGATCTTATATTAAACATTTATTGGCAGAGGAATTAGAAATATTAGCTAAATTGTCAGACATTTTCTCAATGCGTTAATTTGATTCCGATATAATTGAATATATATATATATCACAATAACCGTAAAAACCGTTATACATTAGATAATAGAAGCTCAAAAGCATAGATAAGCTGTGGATAAAGTTTGTGACAGAAGAAAGCATAGCTCCATGCGAAATGGAGCAAACGTTTAGGTAGTTTTAAGTGATACGCAGCTGCCAATAAATATCTTCCATTATTTTGGTTGTAGAAGACTGCAGCTTGGTTAACAACCTTCGTTCTGATAACATATTTTGTGATTGTTTGATTATCTGTCCAACAGAACGCAATCAAATTACTTTGAGATTGGTTTGGAAACGGAGGATACTTTCTACCTTCCCGTATTTAGACCTCACCTTGATAAATGCAACGAGTTTTTCATATCAATCATTTGACGCTGGAAAACGCGTGTCTTTAGGCGTATTTTTCTGTTAGATAAAGCACATGAGATTAGACCACACTGTCTCTCGTGTTCTTCTTGTGATAAGCTTTAAAATGATATATGCGACGAATTTCACAGATGATGCACATGAGTATGGAGCGTATTTTTAATCTCCCTTAGTTTCGTGAATTACTTTTCCTATGGGACTGAAGGCGGACGTGATGTCTAGAATATGTTGTTTATACATTAATTGGAAACCTAACATTCTAGGATATTCTGAGTGCCTGTAAAAAGCACCTCAAGTACATTACGAAAGGCCATATACTGAAACAGCTTTAAACCCCATAACACAGTATAGTTGCCACACAATTTCAGATCCATGTTTAGCCTGTGTATATTGTAACAGTATCAATTCGCCTTCTATATAAGATGGTGTTTATTCTGGAAATGTTAGAAAGGTACGATAATCTGATGTGGCTTAACTGCATTACACTTAACGTCAAGACATAAATTCAGACCCAGAGAACATTATACTCCTCATGAATAAAAATCGAAAAGTACGTAATTTAAAAGTTTTATTTTAATATGCGGTTGTTTATCCTGTCCTACTGCTCGGTATCAAAGGGCATATTAAACGATGCACACTGTTTTTCTTTTACGTACTTTAAAAACGCGATAAACGTAAGGTTTAATAAATATATGTTAGTTTTCTTAGATACAATGGCCTGTAGTGTTTTGGAATCGTGTTATGTCAATACAAATTAATTGGATATTAAATGATTATGTCGCAAAATAAAGGTTTGTGGTGTGCAGTGAGAATGAATGAACGCTAATAAATGGCAAGCCGAAAAGAAAAAACAAAAACATTGCAAGGAAAGAAAGAAAAAATAAACAAGTAAATGGCGAGACGATGCATCAAGAACTGTTAAACTAAGAACATTACCGTATATACTCGAGACAGCAGATCAGGGTCTGTGCTGTTTGCAGTTGAACTCGACTTAATAAGGGAGTACATACGGTAGTGTCTAGGTTGAATCCATGACACAGATACAACTTTACATGAATGTGTTTTGTTTTGTCTAACTCCAAACATAAAGGACAGGTAATACTGTAAGTTACTTGTTTTCATTGTCGAGAACTTCATACCATTGTTATACTGTGAGTTTACTGCATGAAAACAGCGAAACTGGTACCAAATTCGTCTGTAAAAATAATCGAGATCCAGCTTTCTCATTATAAATCGTTATTTCCGCCATACCCGGAAGCAACATGATTTTCAAGATTATGAACGTTCGTAATTTCGAAGCAGCCCATGACAGAGAACAATAGGATTCTGACGTCTCATTTGACCTCTGGTAACGATAGCTTTTCAAGTATTTGCCTTAAAACGTTTGGATTAGTTGATAAACGGATTTTATTCTTTTTAGACCTCCGTTTTCTTTCTCTTTTTACAAAAGCAATTGTATGCAAATGTCACCGTAAACGACTCTGGGGAAATTTTGTGCGTATTGCATTTACAATTGTGACGCATAATGTTAACGTTTGGCATCTATTCCATCTATGCAGTTTTAAAAATTCAGCATCCACGTAGAGCAAGGTGCTTCTCTAATAATGTTAAACCGTGGCCGAGCTGGCAAAGTCTGGTATTAAAAACAAATACTCTTTTAGATACAGTTTCTGTAGTAGTTTGTTCTATCCATTTGGTAATATTGATGTCACTACAGATTTGTCAAACTGAGCAAATACAAATGAAACTCTATGCGAGGAAGCGGCCACATTTGTAAGTGTATTGAATAGAGAATGCATGTATTCAGGGCTTATAGTTAGGTGTTTTTTTCTTCTTGTCATCAATTAGCGATGACTGTCGGAGTGAACCTGCTGATTAATTTTCCTTGTTCTTTAGAATCCAAACATTCTTAAGCTAAAATGTATACATTTGTTATTTTTAATATATACTAACTTTAACAGGCAAACTTCATCAAGGTTAAGTTACATAATGTCAAGTGTATATCGTGCTTTATTATAGCGCGTTCGTAAAATTATCATGCTTTTTCTAAAATGTACAGATAACTATTGTTTATTCGCTCACATCATAGAGGCCCCTAGTGGCCGAGTGGTCTAAAGCGCTCTCCGTTACGGACCACTGCCATCTCACCTCTGTCTGCGTCGGTTCGAGTCTCGGATTCAGCCAATGTGGGTATGTGAGAAAGCTTGTCAGTAGCTTCTCGTGGGTCGGTGGTTCTTTCCGGGTATTTCCCGGGTTCTTCCTCCACCATTAATACTGGCCGCCATGTATAGCCTATCTTGTGCTGAAAAATGGCGTTAAACCCTTCAACAACAGCAACTCACATCATACATACCATACTTAACATATAAAAGTCGAGTCCTAATGCAAACAAAATAGACTCATCAGCCGAATTATGCTCTGCAAATCAGGGTTTGTATTGTTTGTTCTGCTGACTACTCCTAAAAGGTTACATAGATACAGATTTGCATTATTCGACGCATATCCGGGTCTGTGCAGTTTGCAGTTGTACTCGACATTCAAGCGAATATATACGGTGAACATTATTTTTGTCCTATTCCTTATTTTCTTTTTATTGTCATACATACCATGTATTTTGTTGAAATGTTCGACAGCATACGTCCTGCGTCCCAGAGAAGTGGAAGTTATTAGATCATATCACCATAAAACGAACTTCTTGCGTAGTCACGTGCCCTTCTCGTGTGATTTGAAAATATATTAGTTACAATGGTTAAATAGTAACTGGTAGTTCTATTATATATTTCTAGTGACTCGCATCTGTTTTGTATAACTATTTGTAATCGTAAGGACCGAACTTCATAGTTTATAAGATTTGTGAAATCTTGAAGCTTACACTTCATATGGTTTGTTGTTGTTGATTTTTTGGTTTTACGCCATTTCTCACCCTATATATGACGCCCAGTATATCTCCGGTAAGAACCACCGACCGACGGAAAGCTACTGGCAGCTTTCTCACACACCCACATTGGCCCAGCCCTAAACTAGAACCGACGCGGAGGTGATACACCCACTGTGAACAGTCATAGCTTTTATAAGTGTAAAATGACGGGTAAAATTATTTGCATGTTTTAGGAAAAAAACTAGGATAGTGTCAACATTCAGGTAAACGCAGGGTAATTATACTGTCACAAAGCTGTAAGTCTTAAACGGCAGGTTTTATGTCACGTTATTTGATATGTTGTTTACGGGACATACAACAATCGTTGAAGATCGCGTGTTTGATTGTCAAGCAATGAAATACATGATTTCCCTGATGATAGCTCCAAACAGTCTTTGACATTTATAACATTTCCCATGTTAATAATCTTTGCAAATTTGTAAAGCTTTAGCTTCAGGGAAAGACGGATAGTTTTAAAAATAACAACAAACAACTGTAATATTTATCCATCTTTTCCTTAAATGGAGAACTTTGATGAATTAAAGATCGTATCATGTTATGTTTGTACGACTTTGTGCTTCATGATATAAAAGTGTGCCTTTTCTTTTGCCTCTTCTTGTCTTCACCAGCATATATTAAATCCCTCCTCGCCGTGAATCTCAATTAGCACGTTGTTATTATGTTTATCAATATGATGGAGTAGGATGTACATTATTATTGCTGTTATTATTATTATTATTATTATTATTGATGTTGTTGCCATTGCTATTTCAGTAAATTAGTGATTTTTGCTGATTAAATATAGTAATAATTATATAACAAATCACCTTCTTTTGTAATTAGTTTTAATGCAGAAAAAGTTACTCAGAGAAAGCTGCACTCCAACATTAGACCAAATTCATTTGTTCCACTTAACAATGTTGCTAATTATCTGACATCTTACGTCTAGGTGTAACTTCAAAAAGATCTCATTCCTGATAACGGAAAACGAGGCTTGAAATTAACATTAAAATAGATAACATATATTATCTTCCCATTTCACAACGTTCGTTGACTAGTTAGCTTTAAAAAAAAACCCTCATAATCGACATGTCTATTAATTAATTGCTTAATAGCTGCAAAAGAGTAAGCAAATGCAATCGTCAGCTGACACATCTTATTTTGGGCGGGGTGGTGGTGGTATTACAAAATAGCGATGAATTTCTTCAGGTAATGAAGACCGAGATTTAAAACCGATCGGGAGGGCTAGAGAGGGAAGGGATCATATGTAATACATACGCTGTGATTGTTCGCAGTTGCAAATTTGTTATCTACCCATCTCATACAAGGCTTGCAATAACTATACTGAATTATCGGATCTCGTCATGTAGACCGATGCAAACTTCTGGTATCGATTATTAATCTCTGACGATATATTGTACATCAGTTATTCGTTTAGTGATAAGCACACAATACTTGCAAAGCATTAGCAATACAAAGTGTTCGCAAAATAATAAGTTGGAAGAGCTAGATTTGGTAGGATTATACAACGATTTTTATAGTCTAGATCAAAACAAAGATGACTGATCGCATCCATGTTGCCCAGCAACGGGTGTTACGTAGAACAGCACACATTGTGGAGCTTTATGCCTCGCCACATAACAGGAAAATCTCTGCAATCAGAAGTTACTTTCTGAACTTGTCGGCACCTGTTTGTCGAAATCCAATGAGAATCTTTGCACACCCACACAATTTCACATTACGGGCTTATTTTAAAAATGGACCTTTTCTCCTACGGCATCGTATGGGACACGAACAATGAATATGAAAATAGTTCCATCAAGTACATATGCTTTCACGATGTATTCATTCAAAGATTAAAAGAATAGTATACCTCATTATATTAAACAAGCACAATTTGTGACAAATACCTAGGTCAAACCAAAAGTTTAAATGACTCAAACGTTTAGCCAGGTTTTTGGTCACACCATACAGTATCATGCTTCAAAATTGCCAACATGGCAATACTACGTACCTTGATGTTATTGCACATATACCTAGCTCGTGTTCAAAAACACAAAATGAGAGATCTATTTTGTCGCATATTATCAATAATTGTTCTATTCTACTTTGTGCATATCTCCTTAATATATCTGTCGATGAATTTGTTCAGCACTTAGTAGGGAGGGAATTTCCATTCTTGTGGACTGAATGACCCTGACGTCTACACAAATTGTACATCAGCTGCAATATTTTCAGCAGGAAGTTTACACGAATTTTGCTAAAATTGGACTGTTTGTTTGTTGTTTGATCCTGATTTTTGTTTCTTTAAATGACTAACTAACGAAACGATGATGAATGAATGGATTAATTCAAAATTATCCTTCTGAGTTGCCTAACAAATAACATGACTTCGCTAGATTGATGAAATCGTGATATGACTGTTGATAAATTTGATGTAATATTTATTCTAAGTCTCAACTTTGGTAGTTGTAATGTGTGATTCATATATTATGCTGCGTTGGAGAACATACGAATGACCCAGTTGTGTGTAGAAAACGCCATCAAAATTTCATGTATAGAATGTATTCCTATTTACATATGTATGAGTTCGTAATTTCTATATGTAATTGTACGTCATGTCCTTGTCACATTCGTGTCTGCACCATTCTTGTACTTGTTAATTATATCTTTAAGGGATATAAAGATAGACCAATTATTTGCTTGCCCTAGACCGCCTCTCGCAGTTCGGAAAACAGGTTTTCAAGACATCATAAATTTAAAGGTCTACTATTGTGTAATACACAGTATATATCAAAATGTTCGTTGTTCGATAAATAACTCAGAAATTGCATTAAAAATGCATATTTTAACCCACAGAGAAGAAAATGAAGATAATGTGTGCATTTATCGACAGTTTACGGAAAACACCGAAAGTGACGTACTGTCGGGAAGTCGCTCAAGTTTAGCGTATATGGTTGAATTTAATGATGATTTCAGCGAATTTACGGCAAAATGTTTCATGCTCATTTTCGTCGTGTGAGAGGAAGGTGAACACCAAGAAGATGGCGAACGTAATGAAATTTAAGAAGATTCTGCTCGCTGAGGTTAGACAGTACCAATTTAAACCCGAACGAGACGAGAACGTGGACGAGGTCCCTAACGAGAACATAGGGCATAATAAGGCTGAGCGGCGCTTGGGCTATTCATTCTGGTAATTGCTATTATCATTATGGCAATCATTATTATTATTCTGTCGTTAATGTTATTTGAATTTCATAATGAAAAGATAAGGGCACGAATTTGGGCGAAACTTGGATGTCTTTAGAGCAGACTTTCATGTGGGTGTGGTTCATTAGCAACTATAGATATTAAAAGTTAAACACTGAAGAATCAGACTGTGAGAGGTGTAGAAATAAATACTTTATTAACTTTATGACTCAAGTTTGTTCTTCTAAATCATGACGAAATGCAGGCCTCGAATGTACTTTTGGGTGTGATTATTTCCTACCCTCCACAGACAGTAAATTGAAGAATTTTGTTATAAAGAAAACGTAATCATAGGCCTCGTGTATCCATATGTTTAACAAGCATATAATTTATCTGTGTGTATTGGTGTATAATACTAGTGGCAGAGGAAGTATACAGATTTATGGGGAAGCAAATCTTTAGAAGAATACATTGCTGATTAAATGTTCATTAAGTGGTACAAAATGTAGAACAAAGTCTAACCATGCATCACATATACATATATTTCATACCGTAACATGCAAGACCTTCTCATTCATTTTACCCACAAGTTTGCTCTCTAACACAATAATGAATGATGGAGTGTATTTACCATGTATATTGGTGCACCTGTGGAAATTGCAGCAGTAAAGAAATAGTCAAGAAGTGATTTTGAAAAGGACTGAGGAAGTCAAGGTGGATTGTATCATTGATCATCCAAGATTTCACACAGTTTGACTGCATGAATATGTCCTGGAAGCAGCCTACATTCAGCAATATGGAAATTGCAAGGAAATCCTGTTCGACTACATGAGCACATGTAGACAAAATATTATTACAGTAGTTATGGTGCCGCTATCAGGGTCAATTTTGGGAAAAGTGATTGCTTTATACGCATGTAAAAATTATGCTTAAAATTCAAATTCACAAATTTCCTCCTTTATTGACGAAATGTATCAGTAATATCACTTTACAGGAGTATGGATTTTTTTAAAACCAAAACCTTTCATTTTGATAACAGATCCTGCTAAAATCATTTGTCCATTATCTTGGAAATTCTCATGAAAAAATATTCAATCCTCTATAATTTCATTTCTTGAACAGGTTCTATACTATGAGATTACAAACATGTTGGTGTATGTTCTGTTCACTTTGGATTCATTTAGATTCCTAACACGGGCTGTATTAAAATCTAACTTTATGAGGATTTCCCATGAATATGCATATTAATTACAGTGTATTATTTCTAAATAATAACAAATTCACAAGTTCTTTGTCTACCGAGTCAGACACTTACATAATCATACTGAGCTTAGTTAATATAATGCTATATGTTTCCTTTGCTTGTTTTTCTTAAAAGTATCCTATAAGTCAGAAATTGAACATCAGTACTACATGATGGTGTTTCTAGTCCCTGTAATAAGAGTATGAAAAATGTCTTTCATTTCTTTGCAGTAGATATGGTGGTTACACATGAAGTCTTTTGCATGTATGAACAAATAGTTCACACAAATACACCAAACCTTTGTGCTTACATTTACAACTAAAGGTTGATCATAGAGTTTGACATATTACCAACACATTAAAGTTTTTCCGCAATAAAAAAACACATTACTTAATTATTGACACACACACACACGCTCGTCATGGTAAAGCAGAATTCATTTTAGGTGGTAGGGAAGGGCTATTCTGATTTGCAAACACACTCCCACTAGAATCGCCCCCTCCGACTGATCTTTCTTTTGATAGGTTTATTTGCGGAGAGGGGTAGGGGCTGACAACCAAACATACAGCAAGAAAAAGATGTATAAATATTTTACTTTCGGTAGCTCTCGCTTCTATACAAGCTTCTCTCGGTCTACAAGTTGTTAGCCCTGCAGTAACCCTGGATTTTTGTTGATCTGGTGGTGTTCATGGACTCAGTTATCTGGCCAGAAAACATGCTTGGTACTGGATTTAGCAGGAGTCGTCTAATGGTCGTAATACCATGCGAGTCTTTAATTTTATAGACGGTATGGAAATCGCCGTCTCTAAAAATGGTCACTGCAGACTATCTCGCCTGTCACTGGTCGAATAACGCACGGTAACAGCTACTGAATGCAGCTAACAAGGAGAGTTGAAATGCAGTTCCCTACACACGTCACTTCCACTTTGTCTTACGGAAATTGCCGAGCGCGAAATCAGCTAAGAGAGTGCAGCCTTGTGCGATAAAAATCAATGTTTTGTTGTCATTATTTTCACTAATGATGAGGTATTTGATAGTTTTAAAATTAAAGAAGAAGATTAAATTTATCACATAAAGAAAAGTTGTGTGAGTACACTAGCAGACCTTTAATTAAACATTCGGGGCCCCGAGTGGCCGAGTGGTCTAAAGCGCTCTCCGTTACGGATCACTGCCATCTCACCTCTGCGGGGGTTCGAGCCTCGGATTCAGCCAATGTTGGTATGTGCGAAAGCTTGTCAGTAGCTTCTCGTGGGTAGGTGGTTCTTTCCGGGGGTTTTCCCGGGTTCTTCCTCCACCATTAATACTGGCCGCCATGTATAGCCTATCGTGTGCTGAAAAATGGCGTTAAACCCTACAACAACAACAACAATAACTAAACATATATTTTCTCCGGCCACTCGATGGTCGCATGAAAGAACAAATTTATTTTGCTTCAGCGATTGATTAATTAATTCATTGATTAATTAATTAAAATAAATAATAATTATACTAATACAAAAAGTACTGCTACTACTACTACTACTACTAATGATATGCCAGGATAAGCCTATCTTGGCCGTATTAGTTAGTTCTCTCTAGAAGTCAATTAACAATATAATTTGAAAATTTGGTGCAAAGACTCAGCTGCCAACAATATCTTATTAACGGGGGTAGGCTGCTGGTCCTGGGGCGCAAAATCTCCTTGGGCTTTTATTCATCGTCCCTGGCGCCATTTACCCTTAGTACCCTACTGGTTGTCAATCATTGCGACATGTTGTTATCCGTGCCAATCAGCCAAATTGATATCAATAAGTGTCAGCCTTTCTTGGTGACTTTTAAATTCATACATCAATATCTCCAATCCACACAAATCCATTACAGTATTATCACATACCCATAATTATGGCGACCCTTCCAATATTTATTTTGTCTCATATAGGAGTACAATGACCTAAAAAAAAATGAAAATACCTGGCATCATGATTAATTGGTAGGCATGTATTTGAATTAATAATTATTACAGAAAATATGGCATGATACATGCGCAGTTTCGTTCAACATTCCGACTCATTTTATGGAACAAAACAAGACGAAAATTTCAGTCATTTGTATTTCATTCCACACCCATATTTAATTATTGTTTAGTGCGTAAATGCAGATTATTGAAGTTATCAACACTGATATAAGGTACGTTTGGTACAGTTTGTATCACATAATGTGAAAGTCTCTATTCACATATGTAAAGTAATGCCAAGTAACCCGACATCAAACAAAGTTTTACGTGGATGGATCATTCTGTTTTCTCCATTGGTTCAATCGTATCGAATTTATCTAAAATATACATCGACGCTATTAATGCTAATTTGGTTTAATCAATTTAGATTCTAAGGTGTCCCGAAATATTTTCGTCCGAAGGCTTTCAAATTGGCCAATGAGTACTGAGTAGCACCAGGGCCTAATTGATATCTTATGTCGGAGTGTTCTGAACATCCTTCGAATGAAATGCTGTCATCAATAATACCACGTTTAAACGAAGGGCACTTAGTGCTAAATGTTCCTAAATGTACAGTGTATACTTGATCCGAGGTTATGAAGTTTGAACGAGAAGTAAAATCTACCATTACCATAAGCAACATTTTCCGTCTATTTTTATAACATCGATCTACCATGCTACCTACCTCCATGTTCACAGACGTATATACCTACCTACCTACCTACCTACCATCTTACCTACCTACCTACCTACACACACACACACATGGACCCATTTCATTTCGATCTTATAGTGTATCTACATGTGTTCAAAGTGAGAGAGAACATAATAATCCATTTAAATCGTTACAGTCGAAAGTAAATAATTCCAATTCCTTTATTTTCCTCTCTTAAGCTATGTTGCGTATATATCTCGTTTGCAACGAGTTCTCTCACTCATGTGTTTAGATATTGCGTTTTCTTTACGTTTCTTTATATATATATATATATATATATATATATATATATATATATATATATATATATATATATATATATATATATATATATATATATATATATATATATGTATATGCATATATGTGTATATATATGTATACATATGTTTATATTTGTGTATATGTGTGTATATGTATGTGTATGTGTGTATATATGTATATATGTGTGTATATGTGGGTATGTATTCATATATATGTATGCACATATATATATATATATATATATATATATATATATATATATATATATATATATATATATATGTATGTGTGGGTATGTATTCATATATATGTATGCACATATATATATATATATATATATATATATATATATATATATATATATATATATATATATATATATATATATATATATATATATATATATATATATATATATATATATATATATAGTGTGTGTGTGTGTGTGTGTACTCTAGGTCCATTAATGGCAAGCTATGTTCCTTTCTTTTCTGTATTAACGAAAAATTAACTGAATGAAATCTCATCTGAAGAGGAAATAAAGAAAGTCAGTCAGCCAGTCATACATACATACATACATACATACATACAAAAAGAGATAGCCAGATAAACTAATATGTTATAAGTAAATTATACGAATGGATAAATTGATACATTAATGAAACAAACGGTAAAATGTCTTCATTTAATGATGAACGGCAAACTTTTAAATATTTGCTAATCCTAATATGAGAGACATTAACACGCATACCACCTCCCCACCCGTTACCCGGTTATTCAAACATATATACATGTCAATCTCAGAAATGGTATCAATCAAATGACCACCACAAAATTGATTGTCCATTCAGCGTGCACACAGTGTAAGATGAATGGAATGATATGATATTGAACAAAATATAATCAGTTTTGATAGCAAGTTTCAGTCATTTCACATAAGTTTGAATTATTATCAAACTTTTTTTGTTGCATCTACATACCAAGTAAATTGATTCTGTGTTTCGAATACAATTTGTATTTTGTATCATCACACCAAGTAAATTTATGTGGTTCAATCACAACTTCGGTTTGGCATCAACACACCAAGCAACTTTAAGTGTTTCTATCACAACTGTATTTTTAGCATCCAGACTTGACTTTGTAGCACACTGTACTTGAGACCATATATAGACCTTAAACGCCGAGGTTTACCTGTGTATGCAATGAAGGACGGATGTACGGACAGACTCACTCACTGAAGTCAAAGTAATCACGGTGTTAAACTCCAGCCATATTTAATATATTACGGCAAGTAATTAAAAAGCAATAAGTGTATTACGTAAACAATTTATCTAATTGATAATGAGAGAATATGTTTAAATGACCAAAGCCCGAAGGAAGTTGTTTTGTTGTTTGATGAAAGCGTGTAATAGTTCGTGTTTTATTCTTTGATGGAAGCGTTTAATATTTCGCCATTACTTTAGCTACAATAATTAATAGAGGATAATGCATTTCCAACAAATGAGACAATTGAAGTCATTGAAAGATACTTTATGCAACATTAAATTCACCGGCAAATATTGTAGGAAGTTTTCCACGGGGATGTTAGTAATAGACGACGGGAGATAGTTTAACGATACAGCTTTTGGACGTGGAAAACAGAGTAGATGCCAATATGGCAAACTAGGCACCACTACAAGACTTTTTCATCTGTAGCAGTACATCTAATATTAAGATTAAATCATGCAATCCTACGCTACATTAGCCATGCAGTATGACCTTATATTTCTTGAAATAAACATTGCCCTCTGGTGAATGCACTCAGACAGTAACCCACGAGGAAAATAACCTCTAATAATTTAAGACAGTTTGAATTGTTAGAGTAAAGCGACCAGTGTGATATTGGCGTGGTAGATACATTATCTTTGTTGTGTAGGTGAGAGAGGTCTTTATGAGCGAGAATTTGACCGCAAAGACAAACATGTATGTATGTATGTATGTATGTATGTATGTATGTATGTATGTATGTATGTATGTATGTATGTATGTATAAATGAATGTAGGTAGGTAGGTAGGTGGGTAGGAAGGTAGGTAGGAAGGTAGATCTTAGTCTCTGCAAAGTATTGACGTTAAGATGACATGATTTGGACTTTCGCCTGTTACTGAATTACAAGTTGAATTATGGGTGCAAACGTACCGAGAGAAAAAATATATAAAGTCAACAAAAAGTCATTGGTACCTTGGTGAAATATCAACAATGTATAATTCACCATAAGTTGACCGACCAAGCTTTTTGTCTCTGAATTCCAACGTGAATTTAAAAAAGAATGTGTCTCAGTGTGAAAATTAAGTCATTAATAAACACCATTCTATGAGGAGCTGATAAGAGGAATATATGCCCTACAACGTGCTGATATGTTAAAGTTAAAACACTAATCACAAGAAGTTTAAAATATACAAAATGGATCAAGAGAGCACAAATATTATATACTGACCTAACTGTTCTCCAAATGCACCCAGAAAAAAAAATACCGAAGATGTCCTTATGCAAGGTCTTACTTAGGTAATAATAAAGGACACACACACACACACACACATACACACACACACACACACACATACACACAGAGCGGCACTCAAGCAATAAGATATTATAGTACACAGATGTAAACTCTTCAGCAAAAAGATAATATCTAAATTAAATACTGAAAAAGAAGACGATAACAGAAATACTAACTACATGCCCTGAAAGGGATCTATCATCTATCAATCAAAGGATCACGTTTATGTTCGACAAAGCTATCTATGTTTTGGCAAAGAGTTTGTTACGTAGTTCGTTAGGTTTAATTTAGAGCTGCTCTCTCTCTCTCTCTCTCTCTCTCTCTCTCTCTTACACACACACACACACACTCGAAAACATTATTTGGGATTGCAAACGTCTGATTTGCGAGTAACTTCTTTTGCCACACAAATCACAGTAATTCTGAAATATATGCGGGTACAGAATGACTAGGGATTGAGCCTTGGCATCTTCAGAGTCAGTGGCTTACCCTTCGTCGTTTCTGTCCTCGAGCCTCTCTGGCCAACATTGTTTCGTTAATAACTTCCTTGTGAAGTCAGACTCTCGAACGGCCTTTACCATGTCCTGAGATAGATTGTCTCGTATTTGTAGGGAATATTTCAATATTCTCTTGCCCAAGTGATCGTCACTAAATGTCAGCAAGCACAGCAAGATATATATATATATATATATATATATATATATATATATATATATATATATATATATATATATATATATATATATATATATATATATATATTGTGTCGACAAGACAAAGTTTTAAAATATCGCAGCCAATCTTATTCTCTTCACTTTCAAAACTGTCTAATTTCTCATGGACAGTCTTGTTAAAATGTTCTTGTTATCTGTGGGATAACATGGAAAGGTACAGGTGTCTCTGTTCATCCGAGAGTTTCGTTTTGGTCTTTCGTGGCCACGTTTGTTTCTTTTGTCTGCCTACCCTCATCCACTTTCTGGTTGTCAACAAATGAAAGATGCATTCGTGCTTTACAGCATTTGTACGTTATGTATCTTCGAGGTCGCATCCAGTCCTAGTATTTCTTCTTAAATCACCTAAAGTGTTGTAAAGAGCACCACTAAATAAATTCCATCCAGTTATTCGAATTCGAAGTCTCTGGTGTTCAGGCGTCAGATCACGGAGAAGATAATCGTACGGTAGCCTTCTAGAATCAACGCATTATGAGGGCAGCGTCATGCTCTGATATTTGACAATGGGATCATAATAAGTCCAGATAACAGTAGTTCCGTATCTAGGTTTGGTCCCTACCCAAGGAAATAATTTAGGTTAATCACATTGGCACAGAGGTTTCGATGATGGTGACCTTTTGTAAATAATTCACTGACCCGTCTATCATTTGCAGAGTGAGCTATCAAAATCATTGATGCTGATCCGATGTGCGTGTTTAGGAAGTGATACTTGTCGATATTTGGCTGCATTCCTCTGAGGTCTCACTGGACAGTTTATCTGGTGAATTTTCATCCGACAATGACCAATTACAGAAAAATGAGAATAATTTTGCACTGAAGATACAAATAAAAACAAACTAATGATTTTTTGTAGAAAGCATACATGTGAGATTTTGACTGCAGTAATCAGGTTAATTCCTGATGCAACTGGTGGTTTTTATACTGAACCAACACTGCCACTAACCCCTAAATTTTACATTCATTTTTGACAAGAAATAGCTATTTTGAATATTTTTCAGTATGTGCCTTGTGCATGAATAAAGTTCACTAGTACTATAACAAATTAGTATACTTTTCATCACCCCTCAACCATCTAGATTTTTAGATACTTACCTCTGTAGCAGACACACATAAATACGTAAGCCGAGTCGACAGCTCATTTGCAGCCCAAGTTACGCATTTGATCTCCAATGTAAATCTAACTGTGACAGGCAGTCACCAACAAGCCAACCTATTTCCAAGCCTAACTCAAAGTAAATCTACACCACATTATAGATTTAGCTTATGTGTGAATTTATAAATGCTAGGCTTGTGATAGTTAGGTTCATGCCTTCTACCTTAAAAATTAGGGGGGTGTCAAAATACGAAACTATCCAGTGAGACCTTGAGAATTCAAATAGCAGTCTGATTAAGGAAAAATCTTATTTTCAAAACTTTGACGCAACCTTAAGAAGTTTAAAATTCAAAATTGTTTGTTTCCTATGATTTATTGAATTTATCGATGACCAAAAGCTATCAAACAGAGCAACAGCGATGAGACAGCTTCATACTTCATGCATTATTTATCCCTCTACAACATACAATTTCCTTATAATAAGTCAGTTTCATCATTTTTCATAGCTAATACTCCCTGTCTTGTTAGTGCCTGGTGATATCAGAGATGTCTGAGAACACAAATAATACAACTCTTCATGCAATCTGAAATAGTAGTGAATAAAAGATGTAAAAGAAGTCAAGCTGAATTTCTTGTACAATAGCTGCAGAATGTACATGCTAAGTACTTGAAAGAATAATAACGATGCACTGCATATATAAACTGACCAGAACTCTCTCACTGATTTCATGAAGAAGGTCAAATCTATTCTAGAATAGAGAAATCCAAGGTAGACTTAAGGGAGGCAACTCATCAGGTAACACCAAATGTATGGACCAATCTTTGTAAACTGAACCACATCAGTTGGGAAACTTAAACAGTGAAATTCTATACCCAGATTTATCCCATCTGTTGATAAAACAATATGCATGGATAATGTATTTTAAGAACACTAAGAAGGACACCTTTAAATCATGTTCATACTGGCCGGCACATAATGTTGTTGAAGTTGCTGCTATTTCGAAGTGTGTTTTACTAGTGATTGTCACTTTCATAGAATTGAATCTAAAGCAAATAGAAAATCATGCAAAGTAGAAAAGGGAGGAGAAAAAACACAATGTAAAAAGAGACATCCATTTAACATAACTCACCAAAACTTTCAATGAAACTGGTGCAGATATATTTGTTCCTGTGAAAGCACCACAACAATTGGCATGTCTGACTCCCAATAAATTGTTGATGTTGTCCTTCTGTTAGCATTATCACTTCGGCAGGTGTGCTCCCATACACCTTGAGGCCTACAAGAAAATAAAACCCTGAACTTCTTATATATAGGTCATTATAACTTAAATTTCTGTAAATAAGATGAAATATATGTATTGAAACATTACATCATGAGTAGATATGGATGTAAGAGCATTAAATTAAGGCAATCATCATAAAATTAGGAAAATATAATAAGTTTGTACTGAAAATGTTGATAAACTGAATAAGTATGTGAAATACTTTAATTAAACCACCTTGCATGAAACTTATAAGGCTTTTGTTGTTCATTAGGAGAATGGATCAGGAGCAATACCTGGTAACATTAAAACTGTTCCGTTAAGTTCCTTCTTCTACTATGATTAAGTGCAATCAAATCTATATGAAGTGTATGTTTGGAATACCTAACTATGTCAGATTCAAGATATGGAGGTAATACGGAAATGATTTATGGCACAGTGAGTCACATTTGACAAGACTGAAAAAATGACACCGGTTCTTAAGGTCTCACTGGACAGTTTATCTGCTGAATTTTCATCCGACAATGACCAACTACAGAAAAATGAGAATAATGTTACACTGAAGATACAAATAAAAACAAACTAATGATTTTTGTAGAAAGCATACATGTGAGGTTTTGACTGCAGTAATCAGGTTAATTCCTGATGCAACTGGTGGTTTTTATACTGAACCAACACTGCCACTAACCCCTAAATTTTACATTCATTTTTGACAAGAAATAGCTATTTTGAATATTTTTCTGTAACAAGGAAGCTAAAAGAATGAGTATGTGCCTTATGCATGAATAAAGTTCACTAGTACTATAACAAATTAGTATACTTTTCATCACCCCTCAACCATCTAGATTTTTAGATATTTACCTCTGTAGCAGACACACATAAATAGGTAAGCCAAGTCGACAGCTCATTTGCAGCCCAAGTTACGCATTCGATCTCCAATGCAAATCTAACTGTGACAGGCAGTCACCAACAAACCAACCTATTTCCAAGCCTAACTCAAAGTAAATCTACACCAAATTATAGATTTAGCTTATGTGTGAATTTATAAATGCTAGGCTTGTAATAATTAGGTAAATGCCTTCTACCTTAAAAATTAGGGGGGTGTCAAAATACGAAACTATCCAGTGAGACCTAAACGATCGACCCAGTGTCTCGCTATCGCATTTATGTCATATATTGGCTTCCAATGCTTGTATATTAAATGGCTTCTTTGCGGCAGCTAACACAATCGTGAACGGGTGTTTAAATTTGTTTTAGGTGGCAGTGGTGTTGAATAGGATTTATCTTCCATGGCATCGACATTGGGCATGTTTTCAGCGTGTTAGTAGCAAACGTTTCCTAGTACATCTTTCCAGGTAAAATAAATACTCTCCATCTAACACTTTAGCAAGTTTATTCTCAGGGCTTTGGGATTAGAAGACACGACAACGCAAAACGAAATAAAAACGTGAAATATTTCTATTTATAACCTGCTCTTCTTTTGATTTGCAACATAAATTATATTTTACTGTCTAGAATATTATGTCCTGTGCGTCATACGTATAAAACATTCGTTTTCTGATAGTGCAGGCTATCGGCTTTCGAGGCGTTAGTGAAATAAAACAAAACGAAGTGTTTTATCTTCTTTTTGATCCATGGTTTTGGAAATGTTTAATTCCATTTTAACATCGATAATGCCGTAACACTTCGGGCAAGACCTGTTCTGTAAATCAGCTAGTTTCTGTCGCTAACCTTTGAGGAGTTAGTTATATTTGAACCTTCAAATCTATTATCGAACTATACAGCTGCACCCACAAAATCAGATCGTAATAGATTTCCACTGAGGCAGCACAGGTATGACTCCTGAAACTTTATAATAGTGAAAGTTGCTGCGTTAAATTTACTTCCGGTGAGTTGTTCAGAATAAATTACCATTGCTTTCTATGATATGTATCAATATCTGTGGATGGTTAGTCCCTCTGAATTAGAACTTCATCCTCAACAATCCAATAACAACAACAGGTGAAAATTCGGTGCGATGATTCAGCTGTCAACAGTACCAAACAAACGGGGAGGGGGATAGGATGGTAGTCTTGGTGCGCAAAAACTCCTTTAGGCTTGCATCGTAGCACCTACCAACATTCATGTACATAATATATTTATTTATTCTTTCTTTTGGTTTTACTTTGTTTCATGTTTATGTGCAAGAAAATTGTTTTACACAGGATGGTGTTAAACTCCAATACCTCTTACAGTAATTTATATAGCTTAATTCTATATTTATTTTACCGAGTTTTTAAATACAAGAATAGCAAAGGTAACAATTCGTAAAGTGTATCTTTTGAGACAGAAAATACAGCTCCTTTTGAAAGGAATGATGTTCTACTTTGCCGAGCTTACCTTTTCTGAGTAAAATAGTGAATGCTGTAAGAATCCACAAATATGTGAATTATTTGGTTCTGTTAACAATATTGGTGATGTGAAATTCATCCCTTGAAACCTGTTGATAGTTTGTTGGTTTTTTTTGGTTCAAAATAAGACTCATATTTAACACACGCCTTGGAGTCACTAACTTCACCAAAAAGTGTGATATATGACGTCACACAAATGCGCACGATTTTATTTACCCTAAATTATCGAAAGAAGCAAACAAAGTCGAACAATCGACAAGACGAAGAAAACATTTTGGACCTCCACAGTTTGGGTTTTCGAGGTCATTGTTTGAGTTTACAACAATGAGAACTGGAAGGAATTCGGGTGATCATATGCAATTTTACCTTTTTAAAAAATCGAAAGATGAGCAATTTGACAATTTGCAAAATGCAATAGTTAATACATTTCCACTAGATCATCTCAAAGGCGTACAGCTGTCTTAACAGTGGACTCTATAGTACCACTTACAACGGGTAAAGTCAGACATGGTCTTAGAAAAAGCAACGCACCTGCAATTTTCAGGTACACAAACGTGTCTCGATTTCAGTGTAATCGATTCTATAGCAATACCCTGTAGAGACTTTGACAAATCCCCTAAAAGTGAATATGTTAGGAAACGTCCTCAAGGAATTCTTACCAGTATTCTTTAGTGTGTCATGTAGCCTGGTTAGCTATCATCACTATTTCTGAGACGGACTTGTTCTGAAATTAACATTGTGACGTAAATACTGTATATGGGAACTAGAACATCTTTCATTTGAGTCATATAGAAAATAAATAACTTTAAAATAGAAAGGTTAATCTCCTGATAAAAGTCACGAGGTATTGGGGTCTTTGTTAAATTGCATAAACATGTTCAGATGGTAATGCAATATCCGATACATTGTCACGACACAAGGAGCTCTAACTAGTGAATTCAGTGAAATCAGACTGTCACTTGGTTTCTTGAGATGTAACTGGGCGTTTGAATGAAGAGGTACATTAATCTACCTAAGACTATTCAGGACTTATTCTTTGTTACATTCCACTGAATTACAATGACCCCCTTTAAAATGATATACATTGAATTTTGTTTGAATTTTGTCTTTAACAGTAAGACGAACGATAAGAAATGTATACTTATTATATGATTCGATGTATTTGCCTTTATAGTTTCAAAGATTAATTAATTTGTTATTATTTAAATTTCATGGGCACTCGCTAAATCTACTTTAGGATATATTATTTGAACTTCATGAAGCACCAGTGATTAGAAGCACCTAAAATTATGGCATGGTATTCGACATGAAACGGAAATTACATTAAGTGATTGACTCATTTTATTTAAAACAGACCCATATAATGTTTGGAATGATTATAAACTAGCATATCTGATCAAATTCAGTGATATAGTACACTGTCCAATTACCTGTATGGAACAGGTTATGAATGAACAACTCCACTGTACGAGTATAAATAATATAGATCGAAATTGGTATTATAAAATGGCGGACTTCATTTCCGCCCCACACGGGAAGGAGGTTTATGTCATGAATGAAATATTACGCACAATATTATTTAAAAAATGAATACAATAACGCCAAGAGTAGACGCTAGTGTGCAATTATATAATTTGTGACATAACCGCTTGAAGAAGACACAATGATTGCTGTCTATGTGATTTCAAAGACACCATTTTTTCTTGCTGTACATCCTCCAGAAGAGTAGTACACTGTGAACAATCATTTAATTGCTGTCCACGATATTCCAACTGTTCCAGACTGTGCAATTTTATCTTACACCTGACAGTATATTTTATGAAATGAGTTTGAGCTTTTGTGTTAAAATGGATTCCAGAATGTGGGTCTGGCCTCTTTTACAATTTGAAGTCGAATATTTTCAACGAATTAGCTGTAATGTTAACAGTCTCTTGTATTAAAAATTAAACACTTTTAAGGTGGATACGTTACGATAAAATAAGAACAAAACAATGTAATTAACTAGCTTCGATATGTTTGGAAATGTAATAGCAAATGAAAAATTCACGAGTTTGTATTTCTAAGTGGCATCATGTGAAGGAATTGAAATATTTCAGCACTTTGTTTCTAACTGTTTACCTGTTGCGTCAAGAATGATTTGATGCTTTTATCACGTCGCTCTCTTAGATTCCATGCTATAGTTCCACATGGTCATCGATCGATGCGATGATACTATATTAACACACCATTTTCATAGAAATAGCGGATCACAGGCACTAACATTGGCTAGGTGACATAGGTGTGTATTCCATTGGAGACTGGGTTGAGAGAACTTTAAGGTAGGAACAGTTCTTTGATGGACAAAAGGTTGATCCTTCTAAATATCGGCAATTATCTTCTTTCTATATTTATCTATATTCTGAGTAACCTTTTAACGTAGAGAACTTGAATCCAAATACATGTATTGTTGAAATGAAACTCGGATCTTACTGACATTACTATACATGTATATACATCCAGTCTATTTTCCATAGCATTTCTATTTCTGTATATTTTCCTTGCCATCTGTATAATGTTATTACCATTAACGAATATGTTGATGATAACTACAGATATTTTAAAAAGTGTCAGTAGTTCAAAATACTGATAGCATCATTTACCTGTTTTTGTAGCGGCCAAAGAATAAGTAGATATATTTTACACTCAGTTTTACCAGTTGATTGACCAAAGTTTCCGTGCTATGAACACTGTTTGACTTTTCCTTAATATTTTTACAATTTCGTCAAGAGCATCCGTATCGTATGGACACGTTTATAGCTCATTATATCATACATACAAAGCCATTTAGATCTACCTTTTCGGCTTGTCAGTCAAATACAATTAAATATTCACTTTCTGAAACTGTCTGTTTCTTAGTGAGTCGCTTAAATGTATTATATAATCTTTAAAAAATAATTTATTATTGGTTTCACTCTTGCACTTCTTAAGAGAAAAGTCACAATATATAAATTTAAAAAAATGATTCTCTAACAATTAAAATTTCAAAATGTTTTAAATTTGACTATTTCTTTACTCAGTGGATTATTATGAAACATTCTATGTTCAAATGATCCCGTGATGAAAGGTTATGTGGTCAAATAGTTATGTGATCAAAAGGTTATGTGATCAAAGGGTTATGTGATCAAAGGTTATGTGATCAAACGGTTATGTGATCAAAGGTTATATGATCAACGGGTTATGTGCTCAAACGGTTATGTGATCAAAGGTTATATGATCAAAGGGTTATGTGATCAAAGGTTATGTGATCAAAGGGTTATGTGATCAAAGGTTATGTGATCAAACGGTTATGTGATCAACGGGATATGATCAGCCGTCCTATACTCAAGCTGTGATCAAACGTAAGGACACGGAAATACTTACAAACTGATTAAATGAACAAAATTGAAAACATATGCACCATTTTGAGCACAATCAAAACAATAGTATCATAAATACTTTTGTTTAAAGTTACCGTATATTTTGTATATTGTAGTCCAGCTTGTGGAAACATGTCCCACATGCTGACCCAAAGTATGTACACCATACACCATATTGAGCAATATTCATGAAATGTAAAGAGTGTGGCGCTGGATAGAGTGGGCTCGTTTTATTTTAATTATCTGTCAAAATAATTGGTTCAGACGAGTTCATATCGGCTACCAATATATTACGGTTAGCTGTTCCTGATGGAAATTGAGCCTGTGTTTTGAAATTATGAATATCATGATGATAATGGTGATAGGAGTTGTGTGTGTGTGCTTGTTCGTTTGTTCTTGTGTGTTTGTGTTTGTTTGTGCATGTGTCTTGGATTTTTAACGTAGCTTTAATAATTTTCAGTCATATATTTATGATGTCTGCAGTGTGACAGTTTATACTATCTTTCTAGCACTGGGTCATCATGTCGCAGACATCATGTCCCACCCAGTCACATTATCATGACACCAGGCCGATCAGTTCTAACAATAATCTCTTAATTCTGAGCGCCAAGCGAGGCATTTGCTAGTACCATTGTCATGTCTATGTTATAACTCGGATGGGGTTTGAACCCGTAACCTCCCGCATCCGAAAAAGACGCTTTAACCATTAGGCCACCGGAGCGGTCTTTACCGGAGTTGAATTAACGTTGTTATAAAGATTACATCGGTAAAGTAGAAAATAGTTGTATTATCCGGTGTTTTCACGTGATGTCACACAACGTGTGTATTTCCATATCTGCCACTTTGAGTCCCTAGCCCTGGCACCTAATAACATTGTTCTTCCTTCATAATTACCAAGGCACGTCTCATTTTATGCGTAAGAATATAATAATAGATCTCATTATCTTGTGCCTGTCAACCGCACGAGACCGAATACGTGACTTTTCTACTTGTTTTCTTCAAATAAACACTTAAATTTCAACCATCCTTGTTAATATTTCATCTACAAATAGATCAATCAAGAAATAAAAGCATACACAAATGGATACACAAACAAGTATAAACATTAATGATTTTCAATTTTAGTGGGCTGAAATCAATCATTTTGTTATCGTTCAAGGTAAAAACTAATTGTTGATATATAATTTCATATTTCTAAAAGCATTTCAGGAATACTTCGTTTTGACATTCGATACAGTCATATTCCGTTAGGCAAGTGTTTCATTTAAACACACTGAAGATGAAACTTCTTTGAATGGTTATCGCTTTCGTTCAGAATCATCATACGTCCATCATCTCCACCACAAATACAATATCTGACCATGCTAATTAAATTGATTTGTCAACTGTCTTTGGCGCAAACATGTTGACGTGAAAAGTATTTGTACATAAAAGTTATGGCATAAAACACATGCTATAAAATTTTAATTCGTAACTGATATTATATCCCGAAAATCATTGTCCGGAAATACCCTTTCAAGATGACAAGCTTAAGGATATGACACGAAACACTTTAAAAATGTCAATATTGTCTGTTTGTACAAAACAAAAATAACTGCATTTCTATTTCATAGCAATATGCACGATCATGGTTCAGATTCACTATTCTGTCTTTCGATATAAGCAAGGGAACTTCCAGCTTCATTTTTATTTTCGTGCTATATGGCAAATGTCCTTATCGACAGTTAAATCTAACTATTATCTTGAATATACATGATGACTAATGTTGACAAAGGTTTATTAGGGACTGAAGATGGTGGCTCTAAGTGCGCGCGCGTTGCATTGTGGGTAATTGCGTACTCAATCGTGGCGTCTTTGAAAACAACCCATTTACAGAAAAGAGAGGAAAAGCACTTATTAATGGTGCTATGAACATTTCTAACATTTTGATCAAGATATTTGGTTCGCAATGCTATTTATAGATGTCTTGCAGCTCCCACTGGATCTCATCCGAGCACGCATAACCTGGGAGGTAGAGTGTTTGACCGGACACTGATCGACCTTGTGATATTGGTCAATAGCCAAACGCAGTTCATGATTCAACGAGTCAATGACTCAGTGCATATAACCACCCGGCCATTGACGCACAGCTCTGTGACACGTGTTTGCTATGTAATAAGCATGGCAATATTGATATTGTTGTTTGGCTTTTTGAAAGCCATTTACCCATCGTGTGTTGGGCTATACATGGCGGTCAATATAATCGGTTGAGGAAGAACCCTAGAAAACCCCGGTAAGAAAAGCGGACCCACTGAAGCTACTGCTATGCTTTCCCACATTTCCACATTGGCCGAGCCCGAGAATTGAAACCCAAGCGGACAGCGGTGAGATTGCAATAACCGGAAAAAAGTGAGCGCCTAAGACCACTCGGCCACCAGGTTTCCAATATAGTCACCAGTCCCACAGGTTGAAATCCCAAAATATGCTTATTTTTTATGCTAAGCAGTGAATTACTTGATTTTCTAATTAAAATAATACTGATATTTCAATGTAGTGAAAAAATAACAATATTTTTTCATTACAGGAAATACTCTTTTTGGGTCAGAACATACTTACCTTCCATTTGAATTTCTGGAAACGTATTATTTCCAGTGACACCGACAGTGAATAAAATACACTTGAAATGTCCACTAGATTCTGTATATATGTTTTAAATTTTCTCACATGATCCTGTATTATTGTTATTTTATCCAAATTCAGCTTCATTCACTCACCGTTATCACCGATTAGAATGTCAAGAAATGGCGTCTCGTCACTTTCACTTTGGTTTAACTTTTTTAGTATTTTCTTGCGTGCTAATACAAAAAACCCAAATTGATGAATTACTTCTGGTTGTTTTCTTATTAATAATCCCTGTATGTTATCCTTGAAACTTGTAGTTTGTTATTCTGGAAATATCAGTTAATTTTTATCAATCTGATGTGGAACTAATTTTGTGCGCAGGTACACATAGCACAGCAGAACAAGTACGGTAAACAGCTGACATTACCGTAAGAAATCTGCTAATTCAGTGTGTCACAGACTGTAGGTAACCAACGTATGTGAGCATAAAATAAAAAGAATATTTGCTTGAAACGAGTGAATAACGGATACATTTCATCTCGTGGGTGGAAAACATTAATATTTTCATCCCCTCGATGAAATATATCCGTTATTCGCTTGTTTCAAACAAATATCCTTCTTTTATTTTTCTTAATCTGTTTTGTTTGTATGCTTTGTTTTACCTTGAATTAGAAACAAGAATAATGTTAGTGGTGATAGACACAAAAGATAGCAGAACATATTTGTTACACAGCTAACAATATCAAGTTGGACACCGTATGAAATCCGCCACTTCAAGCTATTGTACATATTGCTGGCAAATACGTTTGTGCATAAAATGAAAAGAAAAAAAATGCTTGTTGCTGAGTGAATAACGATTGTCTACCTCTCGAAGAAATAGACCTGTTTGACACTCATTGGAAATAAGTATCCCCTGTATAATTTAGTTAGAGAGTTATAATCGGAATCTGCATTGCCATTAACGGTGTCAGCGCCCCCCAGTGCTCGCCCATGGAATTAGATGATACAATAAAGATCAGTGTGCACCAGAACCTATTCTTTATGTGACAGGAAATTAAATCTCGGTTAGAAGCACGTATCCACTGTACCTGTGTACAAAGCAGAGAGGAAAGTGCTTATCATTGTACCTGTATTGCATGCGTTATGAAATACATTTATTCAGAATGACACAATTATATGATCAAAGAGGTTAATAAAAAACATTTCATTCCAAGTAGAAAATGAAGGAGCAATAAAGTCTTTCTTATAACAGTATCAATTTGTAATTATAGTTTGATGCATGCAACTTGAAATTTCTAAGTAGAAATAAAGAAATTTTGGTGCATTCAGTTGAGTGTTTATTTTCGCCCTTTCATCTGATCTTGTTTCTTCCCGCTTTGATTTTTCATGAGCACATGTTTGCATGCTTAAATGAGACAATAGAGCAATGGAAATATATAATAATAATACAAATAAAAGCACTAATGAAAGAAAACCTTATTCTGAAGCATCATCTGTGACCGTAATATCAATATTTAGATATTGGCATATCTTCTAAGAGCTGAATTTCCGTGACCTCGTATGCAAAATTCCCGCGTCTATTTGTGTTACTTTCTTGATGTGATGTCATAGTAGCGATTCCAGTATCCCAACTGGGAGTTACCAGAGTAAAAGACAATGACGTTTTGTTTGCTTACGGATGTAATAGCATATTAAGAAAAGGTTGAGGACAACATTTGTTTTCTTTTCCAAAAGATAAAGGTATGGATACATTATTATAAGCGAGACGATTTCAAAGCAAAACCCTACTCTGTGCTCATTACATTCTTCAAAGGAATGTTTCGAGAGGGATCCTGACAAACGGCAGCTCTAAAATACGCTAAAGCTAGGCCTAGACTAAATGTTGGCGCTGTTCCAGACATACCGTTAGGTATTTTAAATCATGGGAAAAGTGTTAAACCTTTGAGTTACGAAAATAGGCAGAAGGCAGAGTAAGTGACCACAAAATGCAACAATCAATTCACAGATCTTTTTATCCATAAAACATTATTTGCCTGAAAAAAACGTTGATCGAGTTGATTAAATGAGTAAATATATTTTCGAGATGTTGACTTACATGCCATTGAATGTACATGCCTTAACACGGCACAATCTAAGTCAAATCGCCACTGTCCTAGGTGAAATTGAGATCTGACTTTAATCAAATGGAAGCTTCGCTAAAAATAAGATTATAAACCTGTTGTTTTTCGCGAATACACAATTTTCAGTAATCTTAAATAAACTTAATATTTTTGAAACAAAAACCTTTCAGTCTATGCCTCTTAATGTATTATGTATAAACGGAATCTTTAATGATTGGAACCGATATAAAACTATCCCTTGGACAGTTTAAATAGCAGCGATTTAAAGAAAAGATGTCGTGTATAAAATCAAAGTTTCACATTAACTGGCGGACAATATAAATTGGGGGAGGCGACTATTAACGCCACCCCCTTGCCCCAGTGAGACAGCGCAGATGGGATGCACCATTTCTCCCTATGAGATACGCATTATTATCCTCCAGAACAAGCCCCTTCTTTCACATTCTGGTCAGCTGGAGCTAAAGTGCAGATAACTAAAGTGTTGACATGTACACAGAAAATAAAGCCAGTGTGTCTAATTAACAGTTAATCCACGTCATTGCATTTAGCGTGTGAAAAGGACTGCCCTTCGGACATACTTCAAAGAAACCATGTTCGACAGAGTGTGTATGTGAGCGTAACCAATTGATTGGAAATAAACGATGCCCCATTTGTTGTAACATACGATGCGTAGGACTTCATTTTAACCGTTCAAATCTGCAGTTACAAGTTACCGTACATGTGGCAACTATTTTTCTCACATTTTATATCCCACCTTATCTCGTTAGGTTTAACTCTTAAGGCATGTAACACCGATTACTGAATACAATATTTGTCCACCATATTTATTTTGAATTAATTATTATGGGGCACATATATTTTGCTTTATTCCTTCTTTTAATTGAATCATGGTAATTAAACTTATCATATACGGTAGAGGAATAGCAGGTGTTAGCTGGCCGAGTTTCTTTGGCGGAAATGGAGATAGGATTTTGTTTGCCAAGAAAATTACACAGCATTCACCGTGATTATTCAAGGGATTTAACCAAATTGGCGACAAATTTATTTTCTTTAATTTTTTTGTTTACTACACTACTGTTATAGTGGTTTAAAAAGAGCTGAAATTTACGTGAATAATGTTTAATCTTAACATTCGATTTACTGAGAATTGTTTTAAAAACTGTCGTGTGATATTAATTATTTCGTCACTACAGTATTAACAAGTTATAAAACATAATATGGCATCTGTGGATTGCATGCATGCATGTTTTTTTTTTCTTCTCCTGAGAAATGAAAATTGACAGACATAATGTAATAATCGGTAGTTCTCTGTGAAAAATCGTCCGATATTACGAGATCGGGAGGTAGGTGTGGAAATACCCCCCAAATCGGAAGGTTTTTCTCCCGGCTTGAGGGTTGACAGGTGGGAACAGTCCGGGCTTGTGGAATTTCAGTCAGGGCTATAGTCCGAGTTTCCTCTGACCCTTGTTACCCCATTTTTGATAGTTGGATATTTATGTTGTTGTGTAGGGTCAGAGTCCATTCCCTATCGAGCAGTTGGTATTCGCCGACACCATTTGGTGGGGTAGCCGCTTACTAGCCGGTCCAGCAAACTTGAACGACCTTTCATCGAGATATACCTGCATGAAAGCGACATAAATATGATTTATTTTCTCAAAATTCGTGAGCATTCGTCATGTCTTTAATCCGCTGACGGACGAGACGAAAGTACGTCGTTGCTGAAATTTGAATTGGATCTGACCATTTGCATCACGAGTCACATGACTATACAAATCTCGCAACCAAGATGTCAATGACATCAGAGGTCATATGGCCACATGATATCGACAGACACATTTCCAAACTTGATGTACCTAGAATTTGGACATATTATATAGAAGTCACACATTTTTTTGTAAATAAATATAATGCACACTTAATTCTCAACATATTTATTCTGATAACAACGACCAGAAACTTGTCGGTATCTCAGCAGGGTGGAGAAAACGACCTTCAAGAAGTACCGAGCACGTGTCAGCGATGTTTTTGTTGGTGTCACGTGACTACCACATTGACATGTAATCTCTGCGTAGTGAATCTGCTTTTCTTCAAATCGCTGCACCATTTACAGATTTTCGGCCGTTGGGTGAAAAAAATAACGCTGAAGTTATGACCGATGTAGTCCAATAAATCAACTCCCCAAATCTGTGTTGATACTGATGGACGATATGTGGGTCTGATGTGACCTATTCATTAAAATGTGCAAGTTTGCTTCATGCAAATCGTTCTCGAACAAACCTGCGTACACTTTAGACACATACCGCTAATTGGTAACAGCCATACCAAACATGAAATTCAAAATGGCTACAAGACAGATAGTTTTGCTATAAGCCCAGGTAGACTCACAAGTCACCAAACGTATGATATGCTCCGGAAATATAATGTACATGTCACTAAAAGAACGTTACAGCTGACGGTAGATGCACAACCACGAGAAATACCGGTAAGTGTATAAAATGTACACCGATGAGTGCAATCAAATTTGCATGCAGATAATTACAGCTTTTAATGAATCTGTGAAATCAGCATCTCACCAGAAAATCAACATCATCACTGGTGAAGGGCTGATTTATCTGCCGACGACTGATGAAAACCGTTGTCAATGTCTTTTACACCTCCCGGTAATGTATATTATTTCACACATAAGTCGGACCCCGTTCAAGTCTCTTCGCCCAGAATTCGGTATCATCTCTCAGCGTTTCAGTGTTTTCAAGATATTAGTCCTTAAGGTGGTGTGTGTGTGTGTGTGTGTGTGTGTTGGGGTAGGTAATGAATATGTCATTTACCTATAATACGGTTGAACTTCATCCTTCTTAAATTAATTTATTGCATTGTGGTAAATTTTTAATTTTTACATTGGGCACCATCACTTAATCCTTATCACATTTTTGCACAGCACATAATTTATAAGTATTTATTTTAAAATTACATTGCCTTTTTAAATTCCAAAATATGAAATATGAGCACCTTCTTACCGTTGTACTTTTCTGCTGTCAGATCTTAAACACATTGTTAACAAACAATTCACCATATTAGTTATGAGCGCTGGTTCGTGGAGACGGATCGATAGGTTAACCATAATAAACAGGATATCAGCATATCGTGCCAAAGTTTGTTGTTTCAAAGTTGTATGGTAATGGTTGAAAATCCTCTTAGGCTTTAAAAACTACCTGTTTATTTTCTTACATGTAAAATATTTGTTCTTAGTTTGAGAGGTTAAGTGCTATAAGCAAATAAATGCGTGTTCTTGTTCGCATTCTATTCTCTTCTGATAAAATATACATTTGTCATTGGTTGGAATTAATTCGTTTCAGTAACTGAACCTAATTATCCAGTTGTACGATTAATTATGGAGGCTGTCATTATTTTTGTTTCAGAGCGAACACGCAAATTTTATTGCACTTGGAATAATTAACACTAACTACACAAATCACTATAAAATATTAATTGGCTGTCTTATTGTGGGTAATTTACGAGCTTTTCCTCACCACAGACTTTCCTTATTTATTATCAGAACACTTCAGCAAATGATCGCTTCCAAAAACGTTTACCTGACAAAATACTTTATTACAAATTACGATCAACATTCTGAAAGAACAGTTATTTTTTTTAATATATATTTCGGGAATTGCCTACACTTACATAAATCAGTAAAAAAAAGAAATAACAACAAACCACGCCCTTCGTTTACGAACAGGTTACAACTTTAGGGATTATAGATTAAAACCAATAAATATCAACCAAAGCCGAAAGGAAGGACAATACAACGTCCATAAAGAAGCTAATAATATGGTACTAGCACTAAATTGAGACTAAATAATACGGTTTAAATGGATCAATGCTGATTACGCCTATTTGATACATGAAATGATTTGTAGTTTTCTTTCTTAGATCCCATCGTAGGTTATAGTAATGAATGAAGTTTCATCAACATATACATATATATATATATATATATATATATATATATATATATATATATATATATATATATATATATATCTATATATCTATATATCTATATATATATATATATATATATATATATATATATATATATATATGAGAGAGAGATTCAATCAAATCCAATGGTCAGTGATTGCACGTATCTTGTTGCTCTCGTATTTTACCTGGATATATGCACAAACCTCAAAAAGGATGGTGCAGGTCAGAGGTAACAACTTGAGGTAAAGGACAACTCACTCGCAAGGGAAGTGGAATTTTACACCCATTCACACGCATTAAACAACTATCCCTTTTTGCAGAAACGCAAGGCATGTACATGAAGTAAAATTATAAATTAAATCTCTCTCTCTCTCTCTCTCTCTCTCTGACGTCTCTGGTAACCTAGTGGCTAGAAGGTCCGCCTCGGATGTGGGATAACCCCGACCGAGTCATACCGAAGACGTACAAATGGTACTAACAGCTGCCACACTTGTAGCTCAGCATTAAGGGGTTCGTGTTAGGAGTGGTCGGCCTGGCGTCAGGATAATGTGACTGGGTGGGACATCATGCTACGTGCCTGCAGCAAAATGCATCGGTGTCAGACCTTACTATAAATTGACACACTGCAGACATAATAGGGATATCACACACACTCACACACCACCTAAAACAGGCCATACTCCCTTCTACCTCTACCCTACCGACCTAAACAGCCCATACTCTCTCCTACAACTATCCTACCGACATACAACAGCCCATACCCTCTACCCTACCAACATACAACAAGATATACTCACTTCTATCTCTACCCTACCAGTCTGCACCCACCCATACTCTCTTCTACTTCTACACCGTCAACCCACAACAGCCCATACTCTTTTCTACCGCTACATTACCAACCTACATAAACCCATAGTTTCTTCTACCTCCACCCCCACCTTCCTGCAACCGCTCATACCTCTCCTACCTCTATCTTACCAACCTACAACAACCCAAACTCTTTTCCTCCTCTAACCTACCAACGTACAACACCCATACTCTCTTCTACCTCCACCCTACCTGCCTGCAACTGCCCATGTTCTTTCCTACCTCTACCCTACCAACCTACAACAGTCCATACCCTCTTCCATCTCTACCCTACCAACCTACACCAACCAATACTCTTTACTACTCCACCCTCCTTGCCTGCAACCACCCATACATTCTTCTTCCTCTAGTCAACGTAACTATCATACTTATAGAAACAGACACATATTATTAGGTGAATCTGTGGAGAGCAAATCCACGTTTTCTGCTAAAAGCGGAATGTGTAATTTAAACTAAAAACAAATCCATTTCCTATCATAAATACCTTGTTGCCAATACTATTATTAAAAGACTTGATGAAGAGGTAAAGTTATTTTATTATTTTTAAAAAAATATATTTTAATCACTGAAATCTATGTGGTCATCAGCTAAACTCAAAGCCAGAACTTACACAGTATAATGCTAAATATAGATCACCCTGGTCGTTATTGCACGGGGGTGGTATTAGTAGAAATTCATTCAGTCATCTAGTTCATTGACTTTAAAAAGAAGTTACAAAACAAATTAAAATAAAGTCAACGCTGCGCATCAATACGTGGTCGTGATCAAAATGTAAAATCGTAATCGAAACTAACTGAACATGAGATGTAGGTCACAAAGACCTTCCCTTTTATAACCAATGTTACTAATAACTCAGACGCATGCATTCATCTAGATTGGTGATTCTGGCATACCCAGACCTTGATAAATAAATTTACAACGGAAACTATAGGACACCCAGTAGTAATGGTATGGAAAAATGAGAACCAGCCTGGAAATGGGTGAACATAAAATAGAGTATATATGGGTTAGGCTGACCAGGATTGGTTAATAATGTAAGATACTTTTTAAGAAAAGAATCTTTTGAGAGCTTATCCTAGTTGTAAATGAAAAAATATAGACATTGTTTTATTGACTGAAGTTTAGTCCTTTAACATTCTTGAGATTGGATCAATCATTACTTAAATTAGCAACTGACTCGTTGGTGCGGAATTGAAAGCACATGTTTCAAACATATGCAGGTCCAGAAAATGCCGCGGCTTATATCATCTCCTCTGTACAGAAGCTGACATACAGGTTTCATCTATACTGATAAATATAGGTTTGATCATGAGCAGTCAACAATGTTAAGTTACTGAATTTTTAATATCATGGTGTTTGCATAGGTTTACAATGGGAACTGAATTATTACCGTGAGTCCTACAGACAGCCACATCACTAGAGTAACAACATATGCAAGTGCAAGTGTAAGTCCAATTAACTTTACTACAAATGCAATCATATGGTTCTATTTGTGGATTACAAGCACAATTAATACATTTTGCAAACCACATAGTGACTTTCAGTAGGATATTAAATGCATATTCAGAAGGGGGAACACTGTGCAGATTTGACTATGTTAAGTGGAGTGTTTAGCATTTTGTTTTATATCTAAGCGATTTATGTATAAAATTTATACACTTGACCATTTATAGAGTAATTACAGTAAGCAATATGACATTTCCTAATTGTGTTTTGAAACATAATGCTTCAGATATGAATACTAAGATCTCTTCCATCATGCTTAATGGTGATGACGTCTAATGACTTCGCATCCAACTAATTTCTTTCAGTGAATGTTTTGAAAGTTCATATTTTGCATTTTAATGGATTTTTATGTCAACTTTAATTTAATTTTAAATTATATGTCTTCAAGGGGTGGGGGGATTTTAGGTGTTTTTTGTCATCTAAATTTCTTTGTCTGTAATAATTTATGTACATATAGATGGTCACCTTGACCTTTGACTCATTAATTACATAATATGTCAAGGCTGGTAATATATTTCAGCATTAAATTGAAGAGCGATCAATGGTGATATTAAAGGAAATGATTCATTTTAGACAGATTTATTTTAATATTTTTTCTTATTTTTTTAAATAAAGCTCAAATATTTAAATGTTGCCTGAAATGCACCATTGGTCTTTAGGTGACGATGTAATTGCAGTATAATGTAATATTCACAAATGTAATCTTTAACAAGCATAACTATGCACATTGCTTACTTATGTATTGAACTACTATTCCTAGGGCTGTAAAAAAAATCAAGGGCCAATATAGGACACGGAGTAATTATGGTATGGAAAAATGGGAACCAGCCTGGAAACGGGTGAACATAAAATAGAATATATATGGGTTAGGCTGACCAGGATTGGTTAATAATGTAAGTTATGGTGTAGGAAGAAGAATCTTTTTGAGAGCTTATCTTAGTTGTAAGTGAAAAAATAGAGACATTGTTTTATTGGTGCAATTTCAGTTCTTTAACGAACGTTACTGCAACGTGGATTAGGAGCCTGTTTCGTGCTGGCTTAGTATTCAAGAAGTTCATGATTCCTGGCATGACATTATAGGTATACAGGCTTCAAATATACATTGGATTAAACGCACAAATTTGCACATGAATGAACAAACAATGTACATATATTCACAAATGCAGACGTAACCACCCATTCTGGGATTGGTGCTACGAAATCCACTCCAAACTGTAGCATAGGAACTTGGAAGAAATATAGGTTAAGACGGAGTTAAGGGATACATGTGTATGCTTTGCTATCTGCAGACATCAACGTCGGGATAGTACAATACCCCCCCCCCCATACTTCGGAAAGGCAAGCTTAAAATATATATGGTCACATCATCTTTTAACTCACATACATAATTCGGTCGTAAACCTAATGTACTCAGTGACAGGTACAAAATTAAAATATAAATCGCGTCATTTTTGTAATAAACTTACGTCACCATTTTGGTTTTGCAAAACTTGTTGTCTATATATATTTCAAAGTGGTTAAAGCTTTTAACCGCGCTTTGATACAAACACAAAAGCATAGAAAAGCTTGTTTAATCCAGAGAAAAGATCTTTCAGTCAGTTGCATCAATGAGCTAGTGAATGTGATGGTGGGTGGATATTCTACGTTTGACTTTATTGTTATTTATTAGTCATACCGTTTAATATTATTTCCTTTATTTGGTTCATATTCAATGCTCCAAGTTACGTTTGGCATGTTTATTTTGTATCGAAATTCCCATATGCTTCGCTATATATTTAGATATTTTTTTTTGGCAATATATTTAAATTAGGCTTGCATTTATTGACATCCAGTGCAAGTCCCTGTTCAAGAGATAGACCCAATATTGCACTAATCCCCTTGCAGGCGTACGCCAAGCTTTTACAATTGACTTTTATCGATATATCAAATAATTGTTTGACATAATAGCCATCCTTGAGAGCCTCATTTCCCACATTCAGATCAGTTGTTACTCAATAATACTGCACTCGATTGTAAGCAGATGCCGAATGGTAACTTAATTGTTTCTTTCTGTTGACAAAGCACATAATTTCAATCTAATAAGACTTCAGCATTGGCGTGATTGATCGCCAGGCGCATTCACTTGAAGTTGTAGAAATGCCTTGTAACATATCTGTTCCAAACTGACGAAGAGACTTGATGGCATCCTATTGAAGGTTATAATATTTACCCACTGTATGCCTTTTCCAAAAGCAAATTGACAACATTATGAACTGGCTCTTCAGATTTGTCAAGACTTTCACGATGCAAAAGACAATATATTTTATTCCATTATCCCGCTGAAACAGCTGAAGAAAAACGGGTCTTACATTATTGTTTGAGGAACATCTTTTGAAATAAAATGTGGATACATTATACAAATATAATCAACAAAAAAAAGCAGACTCAAAGCCGGAAGTCAGAGATTACAATTTCACATTGAGTGCGTTTACAGAAAATGAGGGACAGGTTACTATTACACATTAAGCGATTATATGGGAAAGAACTCATAAATACCCTTTCTTATTGAATGCCTATGGCCAATACGTCATAGATTACCATTCACACTGAGTGCTTACGTGAGCAAGCAGGCATATATTACCCTTTCACACTGATTGCTTACATGGCCAAGCATGCATTTATTATTACCCTTTCACACTGAGTACTTACTTGGGCAAGCAGGCATAGGTTACCCTTTCACACTGATTGCTTACATGGCCAAGCATGCATATATTACCCTTTCACACTGAGTACTTACATGGCCTAGCATGCATATATTACCCTTTCACACTGAGTACTTACATGGGCAAGCAGGCATATATTACTCGATTGCCTTTTACATTTGGGTAGCGGGCATAGATTATTATCCAACACTGAGTAATTACATGGGAAAGAATGCGGTTTATAAACGTTAAGTAGGTAGCTTAGGATGAATTTTGTGGAGAATCTCAAGGTTATGAACCTTCACCCGGCACATCATATCCGAACGCCGACACGGAACTTTGTTGTTTACTTAACTTAGAATCTTTAGAAAATAACGCATATTGAGCTTGCACTGCATTTTTAAACTGACGTGTTTTGCTAACAATCCATCGAATATAAGGCTTTTTGGGAGCGGAGGTGGCATGGGGTTCGGAGTGAAAATACCGACGAATCGATGATTCAAGAAAACCGGTGACAACAACAAAAAAAATTGTAATATGAGCCACGTAAATAAGTTCTTTGAATTGCATATCTTTATAAACGACGTCCAAAGATACATGTGATGGGCTCCACACGGGCATTTCAAATTAGTATGGCATTCTTTCATCACAATCAATTACAAACGGTTGTAATGTTTGAGACCATTAAAACTTAGCCATTTTTGTAGCTTTTTTGTGCGCGTATATGTGTGTGATTTGGAATTTTAACGTAGCTTTAACAATTTTGCAGTCATATCGCTAGAATATCTGCAGTGTGGTAGTTTATAGTGATGTGTAGCACTGGGACATCATGCTTCAGACATGTAGCATGATGCCCCAACCAGTCACATTATCCTGACACCAGGCCGACCAGCATGTACATGATAGTTGATCCAAGTGACTGTGTTAGTAACTTGGTTAGTTTGTTTTCTGTATATAACACGAGTTCCAGAAACATCGTCCTGTGTCTTTTAGAGGGGGAATTAATAAGTAGGTGTTTCCAGGTAATTCTTTTAACCACATAACTCTAAAGAAAACACTGTCGAAAGTGTTCTAGTTGTTTTGTTCTCATGTTATGTGGGTGGATAGAGGGTGCCTGCTGGCCCCCACACTTAACGATTTGCACAGGTATAGGACCATCATTCACATTTGTCATGACAAAGCTGGACTTTATTATCTTACAATGTAAGCTGTTAAAACATCTACTAAATCTTGCCGTAGACAGATCATCCCAGGTTTTAACTAGTTTAATGTTCTTTGATTTAAATAGCAGCAACCATATATTCCATGCATCTTTATTATGCGAGAAATAAGAAAATAGAAAGAAACCAAATCACCGATAAAATGAAAACATGATTTGTTTGGACGCTTTTCTTGTATTCTGTTAAGATCTTTTTCTGGAAAAGTTATACCTTTTCGCATTCGTATCTTTCTGAATCTAACAAGAAGAAAAACATTGACTATTTTGTTCTTGACCTTAATATGGAAGGATATGGTTACGTTATGTACCGAGAAAGCATATCGTAGAAATGTATGACTTTCAGAAATAGTTGAAATGTTTGACGAATATTCACTACAATCAGAATAAAAAATGTAGCGACTACCTGAATGATTCGGTCTCGAAAAGTATTCGAAAGGTTATGAAAGATCATGTCTCAGTTTTGCATAATTGTACTATTTCTGACTTTAGCTCATAAATTTTACCAACTTTTGTAGAAAGCCAATCGTGTATGACAAGTTTGTATTTTGGTGACTTAGATGGCATTTTATATTTGCCTTGTTACAATCACTTTCGTTGCAAATCTCTTGCAAATATGGTGAAAAAGGCTACGAACGTCGCATATGCAATTTGGTGACTATCACTCACTTCTTAAGCCCCGCTACCAACTAGACATTGCAGACGTCTTATCTCATGCCTAAAAATATACATTAAAGAGATTCAAGGCTTCTGCCATCAAATAGACATTAAAGAAGTCTTAGACTCTTTCCATCAACTACACATTAAAGACGTTTCAGGTTTCTGCCTCATCTAGTCAGTAAAGAGATCTCAGGCTCCTGTCATCAAACGGACATTAAATAGGTCTCATACTCCTTCCATCAACTAGACATTGCAGAGGTCTCATGTTTCTGACTCAACTAAACCACAAATAGATTTTAGGCTCCAACCATAAACTAGACAGAAAAGAGATCCCTAGGTTATGCCATAAACTTGACATTTAAGAGGTCTTTGGATCGTGCCATGAACTAGACATGAAATAGACCTCAGGCTTCTCTCAACTATTATACATCAATGAGGTATCAGACTTCTGCCATCAACTAGACGATAAATAGGTCTGAGGCTTCTTCCATCAACTAGACATTAAATAGGTCTTATGCTTTTGCCATCAACTAGAAATGTCAGAGGTCTTAGGCTTGTGCCAACAACTAGGCTCCTGTCGTGAAATTGACATTAAAGAAATATTAGGTTTCAGCCTACAGTTAGACATTCAAGAAGTATATATCTCCTGCCATCAACTAGATACAAAACAGGTCTCTTTGTTTCATTGCATCTCAACTAGGAAACGTCTGAAATGATGTATCGCTCTAGCGCAAATGATCTGTACAGTCGTCCCCATCTGGTACAATATATGATTATCACCAAAACCTCCACTGAGAAATCATCATGGCTTTAATTCACATACAATAATGGAAAAAAAAGATTGTTTCAGCTGATATATGATTCGCCAATTGTTTCCATTCCAGTGAATCAATATTTCCTTACATGGACATTAGGAAGACGCATATCTTGATGAAAATACGTTTTATATATATATATATTGTGAACATTTATTCAAAATAATGATGGTTTCTATGCTATTAAAAGATGTAGCTACATAACATTCTGTTTCGTATAGTTCGTTATGAATATTTATTAATGTTTGATACAATTTCACTTTTTATTTCTTCACTCTAGTTGCTTACAGTAGAGACCGGGAGACATTACCGTCATTTAATAATGTAGGTCATGGAAAGGTTAATTCGGCAAACCTAGGACTGTTTTCAGGCATTGAATAATTTTGTGATGCCATTTAAATAAGATCATAACGCAATAAGAAGCAACGATGCGAACTAAAATTGAACCCATTTCAGTAAAATAACGGGGCTAAAGTCCTAGAAAAGAATACTAACTGACGGCTTCATCAAGACACATTCTTTTGCACCGACAATACAGTGGACTTCCTACTGATGGCATTTGCATTAAATAAAAATATAATGTCAGCTGATAGAAATTATGTTCACTCACTCGGTATGGTGGATATTTTTTTCCCGCACTTTTTACGTGTACTTTACATTGCATGGGAACTAATTTCGGAAGCATTAATAAACTAAAGTGGGCCCGCGGCACGATTGCCATGAAAGTTGCAATAAAAGACAGGCAAAAATTGTAAAGCGATTTCTGATGAATTTCCTGCATTCGCACAGCTCTAGGTGCCATGCATTTGAAATATTAAAATGTCAACAGCAAATGTTAAAATGTTTCCAAATATAGAGTATTGTCGCTAAAGGACAATTTAAAGTTGAGAATACATTTAAGGCCAGCGAAAAGTGGTAATGAAGAACTAATAACTTAATAAAGATGCATCATGTAGTTTGAGTAACTGTACAATTGTACTTGTTTTATCAAAACGGTTTTTATTTAAGAATTGAACTTCATAATATATAGAATTAGTTAGGTAATTATATTTGAAAATCAATTACATGCTGTGGATGAACATCAGTTTTACAGTTTGAAATAGTGATTAAATTATAATGGATCAAGTAATAAATAACGTAACTATATATTAATCTTTGCTGACAAATGTTGTTGTCAAAGCACAAAAAGAAGGACGCATGGATAAAAGTAGTTCCTTTTTGCATCACGTAGTGCTTGCGCATGAACGCAATGCCTTGAACAAGGGGTTTGTGAAAAATGCGATTATTGCCTCAAGATATAAACTACTGTGTGAAATTGTTCAAAAGTGTGCATCAAAATTACTTTGCCCTGATTAATATATTTCTTGTTACAAATATTAACTTCGAAATATACTGAATACATTTGACGTAGCGGATGCCCAGGTGGCCGAGTGGCCTAAAGGTTTTGCCTTTACGGATCGCTATCATCACACCGCTGTCTTCGTGGGTTTAATTCTCAGTCTCAGCCGATGTGTGTATGTGAGAAAGCTTGCCAGTGGTTTTCGGTGGGTCCTTGGTTCTTACTGGTATTTTCCCCGGTTCTTGTTCCAACAGTTATACTGACCAAATTGCTTTCATGGGTTACACATGCAACAGCAGCAGCATAACCATGTGAGATAAAAATAGCAATACGTTCTTAGAAATTGGCTGCAGATTTTGGGCATCATAATGGTCTTTAATCATGGTTATTTCCAGGTGTAAAATTTATGTGACTTGTATACAGTGCCGGATTTAGGACAAATGAGGCCCTGTGCTAGTTAAGTTATGAGGTCCCTTACTTGGGCCCTGAAAGAGGTAGGCCCGGTAGGCCTACACAGGTAGTCAGGCATACATACCCAGGAAGTTTAGGACGTTTTGACTTTTGAAAAACATTTGAAAAATTCATCGTAAATTTTTTTGTGGCCAGGAAGATGGGGCCCCCTGGCCAACGGGGCCCTGTGCTTAAGCACGCCTAAGCACAATGGTAAATCCGGTACTGCTTGTATATAACAAGAAAGGATGTTTCTGAAAGCGATATACCACTGCCCAAGATGCACATTTATCTTTAGTTTTGATAGACGCGCTGTTTGTTATGGACCAGTCAATAATAACAAGACATAATAAAAACTAATGTGCCTAGTGATAACTCACCTATCATACATTTTTCAGACAGGCAACTTTGGTCATAACGCAGGAGTCATAAGTTGAAAGACGTTTATGTCAGAACAATATCCGGTATTAGGCAGAAGTTGGCAGTATTCGAAAGTGTTTTGTGTCTTGTCCTTTGGATAACTTCAACTGAAATAGGAACTGCTTTGACTCTCTTTCTACATGAATGTGAAAGTTGTTTACGGTAGGATTTTGATAATACTGATATGTTTTGTATGGATGTCTTTTGTTCAAGGTAGGGATATCAAAGATGTTCATGGTACGACTGTGACAATATTATTTGGTATTGTATGGATGTGAATTTGTTCACGGTAGGATTTTGACTATACGGTTAGATTTTGTATGGATGTGAAAGACATTCATGTAAGGACTTTGACTACACTGTTAGGTTTTCTATACGGATATCCAATATATTAATCTAAGAAATTGTTGTATTTCTAACTGATGACGACTTATAATTCAGCCAATTATTGCAAAGTATTTTGCGCACAGTGTTATGGACGAGGTTGCAAAGAAATATATTGTATACAAATCACAGTTTTGAAAGGGTTATATGGGTTGTAATACAGATAATAATAACTGCAAATGTAATACAAATTAAGATGACACCTGTATTCATGCAGAACTGTGGTTAATCCAGGATTATTCTAGTAGGCATGAAACCATTTTAATCTTTTATAAATAAAATGACAATTTTGCTCAATTTTTACTCGGAATTTCTAGGACATATTAGTTAATAAAAAATTGCGAAAAGGTTTGCTGGAACAACACACCTGTTTCGTATCATGAACACTTGATTTAACTCCAGTTTTATTCATATCCGTAAAAGTTATTCAGGTATCTTATTTATCTAATTAATCGTAACTCCTAAATGGTTTCCCGTTTTTCTATAACTGAAATTATTTTGCATATTTTTCTTTATACCTTTCTGAAGATAAAATATTTTGGTATATTATAATTTATACTACTATATGTAATCAGCCTTTTGTTGACTGTGATTTTATACTGTTAAAACACATACATACATTACGTAAGCACGTACTTTCCTACATATATACGGCTGTATATGTATACACACCGCTCCGGTGTCCTAGTGGTTAGAGCGTCCGGCTCAGATGCGGCAGGTCCTGGGTTTGATCCCCGGCCGAGTCATACCAAAGACTTATAAAAATGGTACTAACAGCTGTCTCGCTTGGCGCTCAGCATTAACAGGTTAGTGTTAGGACTGGTCGGCTTGGTGTCAGGATAATGTGACTGGGTGGGAAATCGTGCTACATGCCTGCGGCATGATGCCTCAGTGCTAGACATCACTATAAACTGCCACACTGCAGACTGTAGCGATATGACTGAAAAATTGTTCAAACTACGTTAAAGAATCCAAATCACACACACACACACACACACACACACACACATGCATACATACTAACATAAGAAGTGACGGGAACATATTATGAGCAAACACAGACAGACAGCATTGGAATTATAGCTCATGCTAAAGTAATTATCTTGAATACTACAACAGAGGCCTCTCACGAGGAACTTATATTCCACTTATCGAATTGCTAGGTTCATTCTCATGTACAGTATTAAGTCAACCGGCTGACGGTATGTAGTCCATCACATCATGGAACGTTTTCCATATATATATATATATATATATATATATATATATATATATATATATATATATATATATATATATATATATATATAAATCTATATGGTCATGATCAAAACATAAAACGTAACCTACACCAGTTAAATATGAAATGTAGACCACATAGTTACGCGTTTAGGCTCGTTTAAACAGTAACAAAAAAAGGAGTAAAGACAACAAGCTTTGTAAAATTTAACAAATATTTTATTTCCCAAGAAAAACACGTTGTATGCACAACAAGTTTATATACAGGTGTAGTATATAAAGTCTGATTCCACCCTCAAATGTGTTTGGATCACCTTTAGACCATTACTAGGGTTAAGAATATGTTTATTCGTTTACTGTTTATATGACGTTTCTAACGATAATACTGTAAAATGTGGTACATTGAGCCTATGGTAACAATGTCGAGCGAACTTTTATCACAATGGGTTTAGCTTAGTAAATATTCATCCTATGTATAAAGAAAATCCAACTTTATACTTCGGAAATATAAAGAAATACAATTATCCAATAAATAACGTAATGTTTCAGTGACTGTCGTATTGACTCCAAGGTTAGGCATTTCACGGAGCACAGTCTCTTAGCTCCATAATGATTCGTGCCAATTATTGTGAGAATCTGTCAAATAATGTGGGAACCATATGCAAATGGGACACTTTAACCAAAACCATAGCCGCCGCCAACACATTGACTTGCTTTTCTCGTCAATCAAATGTAGGCGACAAAAATGATTTTGCGCTGTCACTATTTGTCTGTCTCAAAACTTTAGTTTTTACTTAAAAGCACACCCATCCTGGTTTTTTGTAATTAGTTAATGCTTGGCTTAAGTAATTGTGTGGAAGAGGGCGAGGAATGTGGGTGCTTCTCATTTTATCACTCTTTACCAAGCTAGACCCTCCAAATGAAGGCTATAGGTACGTGCTTTAACAAAATTACATCATTCGCTAATTCCTCTGAGGAATTTAAAATACACATGCAATACCTCAGAAGATAGCCGATGTTCAAATGGCACTGCAGTTCTCTGCCTCGCTTGGCGCTCAGCATTAAAAGGTTTGTGCTATGAATGATCTGCCTGCTGTCGGGATAATGTGACTGGGTGGGACATAATGCTACATATCTGCGACATGATGCCCCAGAAGTAGACATCACTATAAACATTAAACTATTAATCGGAAACATTACACTACTGGGCAAGTTATACGCTATCTAGTATTCTACTAATAGGGAAAATTACACTATTGGACAAGTTATGTGTTATCTAGTATTCTACTAATATAGACAATACACTGTTGGCCAATATATACACTATCTCAACAGATATTAATCAGGAAAACTATAATATTTGCCATATTATACACTGTCTAAAAGAGTGATATTAATCGGGGAAAATTATAACATCGTCCAGGTTATACACTGTCTAATACAATCTGCTATTATTATGAGAAATGCACTATAGGCCAAGTTATATACTAATACAGCATGCTATTAATTGTGAAAATTACAATATAATCTAAGTTATACACTTCTAATACAATATGCTATTAACTAGGGAAAATTACAGTATAGTCAAAGTTATAAACTATCTTATACAGTGTGATATATTGAACGTGAAAATGACACTATAGGTCAAGTTATAAACAATCTAATATAGTCTGCTAATAAACGGGACAATTACACTATTGGCCATGTTATACGCTATCTAGTATGCTGTTAATAGGGAAAATTACACTATAATCCAAATTATATACTGTCTTTTACGCACTGTACTGCGAAAAGCAAACGTTACAATACTTTCATAACCATTGCACTAGTTCAATAGCCAAGAACAAATCCCAAATCTATACATAAACTACACGTTTATAATTCTGAAATTATCACGCAGTACAACTAATCTGCTAAAGAAAAAGAAAAAGAGCTGAACTGTTTTCTTGTTTTGCAGTGCAAACACGTATTGAGCACGAACAGTCTATACATTATATATGACTATTTCTTTTGCTGTGTGTCTTGACATAATTAGAGTTCAGCGGACCATTGAGCTGAAAGGAATAGTAATTAGATTCCCTACTCGGACTAATTACTCCTATACGAAATAACATAAAATCATCCATCTCATTTCCTATTTAAATAGTCTTTGTAACATGGCACTACGGAGTCGTTTGAAGCATGGCCATACATACACCTGTTCATGTCCTGAGTTCCATGTCCAAGAAAAGGATTTGTTTTTCAAAGATATATCCGAAGATATATTCTAAGACACCATATTCATCACAATTTGGCTGGCATAATAAAGATAACACATTTACACACACACACACACACACACAAGCTGACGCCCAGCGATATCCAATAATTCTCGTCTCCTAAGGCGTATTTATCAAGATCTAATTTAGCTCAAAAACAAATAAAATGTACTTGAATATAGGAAATATTCTTCCATTGATAAAGTCCCTAATTAACAAAGATGCCAGAATCGAATGATAAATGAACCTCCAATTAGACCTAAGAGCACGCAAAGTAGTTACTATACCATTAATCAAAGGCAAAAACGTTTGTAGGGATGATAGAGGGTAACAAATCGAGGAGAGTATATCATTAGAATGACCCTTCGACTTATGTTCTCGGTCTTTCTGGACGTAGATATGTTCTTTAAAATCATTTCCATTTTGTCCTCGTACATTTTACATCTAACAACCAATGTCAAAGAAATACTTAATTAAGGCATATACATTTCAGCTAGGTAAATGGAAAATGTAAAATCTAACAGCTTTTGTACATTAGTGGAAATTTAAACGTATCTTAATTTCAAAATTCCTGACCTGATGAAACATTTGGAAACATACATTGTTTACAAAATTAATGTTTTACACTAAACACAGCTAAAAATTCCTGAATGGCAAACTTTATTTTAGAATTGAAATGCTGCCAGCGAATGCAAATTTCAACCCACATACCTTCCAGACTGATTTTTGTATATATTTTTCAACATAAATAAATATCCACCCACACATAGGCAGACACGCTGGTAACGGAAGAGAGTAACAGTGAACTATTTTCCTAAAGAAAAGATTGTTATAAAGCTTTCAGCTTTTGCATATTTCGTTTTGCGACTAACATTTTAAATTTGATATAATGTCCTTTAGGGTGTACATAATGCATCGTATTAAACATATACATAAACGAAATTTTATTTTAAAAAATTGCTATCAAATATGTTGCAAATATTTATCTTTAAATAGTAAAGACAACATTACAATATGAACGTTCGCAGGTTTATAAGAAATATAAACGACTGTAATCAAATCTTCAAGTAAACGGATTAGGTCCCAAATATCTTCAAGATTTGATATACATTTGTGTATAGAACATGATACCCATTCTATTCGATCCTCAGATATATAGAACAGGTTGTACTCTAATTCATTTCGAATATGGAACTGGTTACTCGTTGAAGTAAGAAACAACCCTTCCAAATATAATTTAGAGGTTATTTGAACCGCTATTACCCCCCTCCCCCGGACCCACCCAATAAAATCACTCCATGATACTAATACGCAGTGATATAATGTCTCAGATTATACATGCTATGCTGAGAACAATTGGTAGCAATTTAAAGTACGATTGATAATAAGTATTGATCCTGAGTCGAATTTGAGAATGTTAGACACTTTCTTCTAGACTATTACAGATATTAGAATCAAATCCAATACACACTAGGGGCCCCGAGTGGCCGAGTGGTCTAAAGCGTTGTCCGTTACGGATCACTGCCATTTCACCTCTGTCAGCGTGGGTTCGAGTCTCGGATTCAGCCAATGTGGGTATGTGAGAAAACTTGCCAGTAGCTTCTAGTGGGTCGGTGGTTCTTCTCGGGGTTTTCCCGGGTTCTTCCTCCACCATTAATACAGGCCGCCATGCATAGCCTATCGTGTGCTGAAAAATGTCGTTAAACCCTACAACAACAACAACCACCAATACACACTACCCTTCGCTCTTACAATGGAAACATTATCTGGCAACCCTATGTTAACTGTATTAAATTTAAAACACAGATATTTTTAACTGTACAAAATTATATTTGGATGACCAAGATATTTAATTAATTGACTAAACTCACAACTTTTGAATTGTAATTAATTAGTTCTTAGTATTTGTTATGCTTTGCACATCAGTTTATGCACGCATTCTGTATAACCACTCGTACTGGCATCGAAATGACTGATGTACTAATTGGGGAGATAACTCTAATAAGCTTACGCTTTTTACTGAATCTCCCTAAAATCATATGTTTATAATTGTATTTGACCACGTTTCTCAGATCAATATGGTTTTAACTAAACGACTGGTATAATAAAGACCATAAAGTCATCAGTGGCCAGTAAATATTAAGTTGATATATGACATATTTCATCCTGAGACACCACAGCATGACTGAGCGGTAAATATTGCGATGAGGTATGGAGTGATACTTCATAATAAGACATATCAACGGTAAATATTGCATGGATGTATGGCAATGTATTTTATTGTAAGATTTTTCTACTTACTCCAATATTCAAACAAACAATAAACTATAAAAATAAACAATATGCGTCATTATTTACAGCTACTGTGTGTGTATTTATGTGTTTGTCAATATCAAAACTAAAAGGTACAATGTGACAAAACGAGACGGAATTGTAACGGAAAAATTAAAAGCTGCATAAATGTATATATTAATGTAATTTATATGAAACGTAAATTAAAAAATGTGTCTATAGTTAACAACAAAAACTCGAAGATCTGCTCATAATTTTGACCGTTTGATTTCTCAGGACAGATTGCCTGTCCCAAATACCTAGAAAATTATTAGCAAGGGAATTAAATTACGTTCACAATACTTCTTTATGTTAAAGGTAGAATCACACGTTAGATTACATTAAAATTATTTACTATTCACTTATTTATATAACATCTTCTTGTTGGTCCTTTAAAACTAACAGTAGACGATATAAATAGTAATTTTATATCCTAATTGACATAATAATCGTAATTTGTCCTCCCCCTCCCTGAACTAGATCAATGTATTCTTCCATTAAATAATGGATCAAGTAATAAATAACGTAACTATATATTAATCCAATAAATTCACTAGCTACCATGTGATCTTACTACCTGAGTGTTATTCGAAGCTGTCCACCCACTAGTATACTTGTTTAGTGAAAAAAAAAGAAGTTATTATGTGACATGTGTAAAATAATGTACAAGGTATATCAAATTTGCTTGACATATCACGTGGACATATCAGGTGATTGATGAAAGGTTTCTGAGAGTTACAAAACATTTGTGTTGATTTGCGATATGATAACTACTTGAAACGAACATCGTTTTGATTTTGTTGGAGCTGCTTATGTTCAATATGTATCATTATGTATAGGATGCAGAAAAAACTTTCGTTATGTTGAATATAATTTGAGTAATATATCTAACCAAGCGGTTATATACAAACCCGACTGTCCGTTTATATATCTATCTAACTATAGACTGATTAATCCACATATATTGAAAATCATGAACTAAAAGTCTCTTCGTACATCTCTCTCTCTCTCCCAAAGCCTTTCCAGCATATATTTTTGTATCAATACATTTATCTAAATTTGTCAGTAGTCCGTCTGTGTTTTGCTTTATGCATATTTCGATCTTAACCTTTGTTTATATACACGTAACCTTCTGCCTGAACACAGGCATCCAAATCAACGTTTCTGGGACTACATGCCGGCAAATACATCAACTATACGGACACATTCTTTGTTTTAATTTTGTTAATAAATTTCTTGCAAGTTATGCTCCTTCTTCATGTCTCTACTCACGTCTATATTGTACCCCTTCATCAGCCTCTACAGGATTACCGTTATATCCAACCATAAACATATAATAAAAGGCACTGGAGTTATTCATCTTCTCCTAGATACCTGATCAGACAGATATTTGTATGGGCTTTTGTTGAAAGCTTATGAGGGTAGAATAAAAATTATTTCAACAAAATTGAATGGCTGTTAAGGTGTATCAAACAGCTTTTCAGGCACTTGAAGGGCAGTTCCAGTATTATTTCCAGAGTTTAATATGCAAAGAGAGCGTATTTGCGTTTGACGTGTTAATTTCCTTCATAATCAAACCTCTTAGCTCGATCATTTCATCAAAATGGCGGGCGTATTTATCTCTTAAGAGCTATCGTATTTTCAACAAATTTGTCATCATAAGTTCTTTCCTAAGCACGTCAGGGCAATGGCCATTCCGGTTATCAGCTACTATGAGGAAACAGAGACTAGTGTATTCACAATCGATCAATTACTATTGCATAGACGACAAGAGGAAAGTTGACACTAATTCGCTGAGATACGAGCAAAAGCCGAACCTCATCTTAGACATTTAGGCTAAATTATGAACATTTCTCAATTTAGAGCTAGCCGCTTTCTCCCTCTTCAATTAATATTGATTTTATTATAGCATAATAATACTGTCATAGTTTAGAAATGTATTGCCATTTCTTCTAAGATTTAGGTGAAGACGGCGCAGTTGGAAGTCGAGGAAAATGAATCTTTAGAATATTTATCAGCGCTAAACTTGCTATCACACTGTCTGTCTTATAACACGTTTTGTTTTGTAAATGGGAAACATTAGCGCCGTTATTTTGGCGGAGATCAACATCTGGAGCAGAGTTGATAGCCAATCTGAATTAACGCGTTACCACCAGAAAATGATTGTCTGTCAGAGCGTATATATGGGTGCATACAAGGCTGCGTTTAAAGTTTAATCGGATTGAATGACTTTGTCGTACCGTTTGTTTATATTCAAATCCAAGCAAGTCAGCATCGCCACCAAGTTCGACCTTGTTTCAGTCAAATATTCCACACTTATGTGGTGCGGTCATCTTGTGTCTTTGACATTGATAAATGTGAGTGCTAAACACTCACAGTATCTGCATATTTAAGAAAGGACGAATTCTTACTAAATTCGTGCTATCTTAGGTTGGAAATATTTGCTACAAATACTGTGCGTTATATGCTTCAACTATGCTTTAAAGAACATATTCTTTCTTCCTTTCTTAGATTCCATTATGCATATATGGTACATCGCACTTACAGTCTGAGCCGGCTGTTTTATTTTGAACAACTATGAATTTGTATCGGATATGTAAATCTCTATGGGTTGGTTGTGATAATCTGATTATAGAGAAACGTGTTACGAGTCTATGCGTTTAAAATAAGTAACATAAAAGAGTGAAGACACCAAGTTTTGAAAAATTTAAGAAATAATTTATTTCCGTAGAATACAAAGTGATAAATGAGAAAAAGAATTTATGTTATTGCGAATTAAATCCAAATTATAATCCATCAATTAAAAACACAAGTCCTAGTAATAAAAAGTCCTGAATGGAACTGAGTTCAAGTCCCGATGAGATCCATAATTTAAGGCGTTAACGTGTCTGTTATATTCAGCGAAGTGCTGATGTGTCAACAGTCTCTTGTTGAATCACATAAATATTATTTCAGGTTTGAATTCAGTAAAAATTCCAATGAATGTCTTTATGCAAGAAATTTGTCAGAGCACTTTTGTATTTCCAGAGACAATGCTAATCACTTGAATTCAATAATATGAAGAAGAAAAGAAAATCAACCTAACCTGGTCACAACATAATACAACTTAAAGTGCTAGATGCTAAAGCACGACTGGTAAAATCTTCACAATCACAAGAAACTATAGTTCTCTGCTTGACCTCAGGTCACATTAAAATTTTCTAGAAACGACCATTACCTAATGTACTTACAACATAATAAGCTATAAAATTCACGTGCGAATCTCTAAAACCCTGACCCTGATCAACATATTTACCGCGTCTTGTTTACCTGAAACATAATGCGCTTAATAAGTCCATACACATAGAGAATAAGGAAACTATTATTAGTTGTTTATATAAATGAAAAAAAGGTCAATCAGGTCAAGCAGAAATGAACTCAATTTTGGACAAGGTCAAGTCCAGCATACAATGTTACATTACAATAACACGTAATGAAATAAAAGAATTTAAACTAACAGACAAACAATTAAATTAAATGTACCTAACAAATGCAAGAGGATCATTTGTTACCTGATTGTTCCACATTCACCCTAATCCGCTCATGTGTACTTTCCCTCATACAATAATGTGGTGTTAAATGAATCTAGTTTGACAAATCTCAGGTATACCATAAGATTAATAATTTAATGTGACAAATCACATTACCATATTTCAAAATAAAAATTATTCAAGAAAACAAATATTCGTCTGCATGGATTGACTTATCTCGTGCATTGAAATGTACCTCGTGTTTCAAAAATTTACACCCATTGTTATGTCATCGGAGCTACCGCACCATGTTGCGCTATCAGATCGACAACTATATTATATCTATTCTGTTCTGCAGGAAGATAATTTAGTTAATGTGTGTAAGTTATAAAGACTTATTTATATAATTGCCAAACATTCTAACCATGAGTGTGGTGTTAAGTATGACAGAAGATAATCTGGATATATGATGATACTGACGCTCGATAATGTCGCGTGTTCGTTTCTCTCGTGTAACGTATATAATGTTTGATTCTCTGCTTTTTATAGTATTTAGTACTCATAAAGCCAGTAACTAATTCCAATAGTACACTCATGCTATCTAGTGACATGCACGCAGGAAGGATGAGTTCAGATGCAGGGGCATTCAATATTGTGATAGTTTTTAACAATTCACTAATATTTCAATGACCCTAAAACTGGTAATATTTACCAAGTTATAGATTCTTTTGATCGGTGGTTCCTAATCAGACATTGTCTCAACCTAGAATCTAGGGTACACATATGTTTTGAGATTCACAGTGTTGGATGTTGCTGTATTATCATCTTGTATGCGAGGACGATGCATATGATTACATATTCTGGCTGCCATGGAGTTTGAATTGGGCTAAACGTGGGGAAAAAAACCGTAACTTGAACAACGAATTAATCAAATGTTTAGGTTCAGTTTATAAATCCTTTGAATCATAAAGCTTTGCTGTTAATAAAGGAATCAATACGTTCATGGGACATCGATTTATTCTACGACCATAGAAACAGAAGCACACATATATATTCATTTAACCCGCCCCCCCCCCCCCAACACAAGGTCAATATATCTGCATTATTCAATACGATGTTGCTCAAGGGGAGTGGGATTTGATGATGGCTATTATATCATTGCTTTCAAAAGTGGTACAGTAACGCCTCAAACAAGGATCTGATTATGTAAACGTGTTAAGGAATCTCCATGTTAAATGCAGATACCTCCTCCGTCTGCTATTATGACTTTCAAGGTTTCTGTCTGTCAGTCTATCAACCTATCTATATTCTATCTATCTATCTATCTATGTCTATGTGATATATATATATATATATATATATATATATATATATATATATATATATATATATATATATATATATATATATATATATATATATATATATGTATGTATGTATGTATATATATGCACTTTTTATACAGATGACCATCTTGTTTTGATATTTGTGCGCGAGTGTGTTAGCTTATGAAATCCTAGTAAATTACGACAATTGAGGACATAGTCTCTTTGACATATTGGTTTGCTATTCGCGATAATGACAACATTGCTGACACAAACTTAATCTCATTACACTCATTCCAATCTTATTTTATTTCGTTTTGTACTTTTATTGACTTACCGGTAGCAAATAATCAATTAAAATAATGGCAGTGCACAGAAGTCAAAATTGAATCACATTGATATTCGGTAGAGACCGTTATCAGTAAAACATATTCAAGAAAATACAGATACCAGAAACATTACTACGGTTATTAACAAGTTGAGGTACCATGTCACTCACGACAAAACGGCGATACTGTCGCATATGGTGGTCAGCCATGAACACCACTAAACGTGTAATCACAATACATTTAAATTTAACCTAGTATACCAAATATTTATTTGCCACTGGAAGTCACACTCCATTGCATACTTTCCTGGATAATTATCCCTGAAGAAGTGTTGGTTTTAATACTTTTCTCTTGTGAGAACAGCACCAAAATGTATGTATGTATATATGTATGTATGTATGTATGTATGTATGTTTGTATGTATGTTTACTTTTGATAGTATGGCTTTCCGTAGATTACAGAGAAATAAGAAAACAAATGTAAGTTGAAAGTTTAACTTAGATTGCCTATATCTATCTCCTATTTGATACTCATCCACTTTTTTCGCTTTTTTCTTTCAGTTTAACAAGACGAAGCAAGGGAGTGAAGCCCGAAACATGTTCACATTATCTTTTAGAAAAGGGTTATTTCTTTTCTTCATTCCATTTGTGTAAGTTCTTGAGATTCAAGAGGGAGAATTTCTCTTTGTTGACACACACACACACACACACACACACACACACACACATATACATACATACATACTTTTCTACACGATTAAAGTTTATAATTTTATGTTCTTTCTGTACGTGGATTGTTTTCTTCTCTTCTAGAATACCATTTGATTAGCTTAAACATACCTACACACTTCGTCAACGGATAGGTTGCTAATTTTTGCAATCGCCTTTCCAATTCCTGTACTATTTTGGATGAAACGTACTGCGCTGACTTTTTTGTACACATGTATTAACTAAATGAAAATAATGTGGAATGTGCTGGACATAAGTTCGAGTGTCAGACCTTAAGGACATTGTAACCGAATACGCTATTCGAATTATTAAGCTGCTCGTTTTATCACATATTTCTTCAATTAAATAAAAACAAAACACTGTAATTGTCGATCCGTTTTGAAAATTATGAACCACGTATCAGTATTACCTACTTCAGCTTATATTCACTGATCGATGTGGTTTTTTCTAATGGAGGATAGTAATAAATATCTTCAGTCTCTGAACTTTGACATAACTCCTTGAACAATAATTAAAAGATGCATTTACTCTAATTAAATATAAACAATTGAAGGACTGTTAATTCTGGACAGGAATTCCATGAGGGAAATGCATCAGTTTTATTACTTTAGTAATTTCGGAAGGTAATTTTAAAAACATACTTTACGTTATTCAGTTTATAAGGTTGAGTCTCATTGCAATATGAAGAAGTATGGAGTATAGGTAATAAATAGTCTGACTTGTTTCCACTTTCCAGGTTATGTTCAAATACAGAAGCTCTACCCAGAGCAGCACTGGTGCGACATCAGCGAGATTTGGAAGACCAAATACGGGCCGAGGAAATGCTAAAGTCCCTGGGTGGTGTAGATCAAGATAAAGGCGCACGTTCTGCCATGCATTATGATACTAAGAAAAGTCATTTTGACTCTCTAGCTAGTGGATTAGTGGGTAAAAGATACTCGGACTCGGATACGAACACCAGGGAAAGACACTTTGACTTCTTAGCGTCGGGATTAGTGGGGAAAAGATATATGGATTACTTAGCATCAGGATTGGTTGGTAAGCGATACATAGACAACCTGGCTTCGGGATTAGTCGGTAAACGATACATGGACGATCTTGCTTCTGGATTAGTTGGTAAAAGGTATGTGGACGATATTGCTTCTGGATTAGTTGGGAAACGGTACATGGATCATTTGGCTTCAGGATTAGTAGGGAAAAGATATATTGACGACATCGCTTCAGGATTAGTTGGGAAGAGATATATGACTGGCCTCGCTTCTGGATTGGAGGGGGAATCAAAATACATGGACCAATTAGCAAGTGGTCCAGAGGGAAAAAGATCATTTCATGATTTAGACAGCGGACTGGTTGGCGGACAATCCTATTTTACTTATGCGCGTGATCCAGTCTGGAAAAGACCATTTGACGATCTAGCTAGCGGTTTGATAGGGAAACGATATGTGGATAGCAGAGAACAAGATTAGACATGAGATAGAAAGCATGCTGGACAAAGAAAAAAAATAATAAAGCGATTTGGAAGAGGGAACTCATAATAAATAATTTTATTTTTCTAACATTTTTCTATTTTCTTGCGTTTCGGAAAACACGCGTCAAAAGTCCCATTTCCGATCTGTTCAAATTATTAGCGGTAATTCTACTAACAAAAATTGACATAAAAGGTGTTTGGAGCATATTGTTACAATATTGAGAACAATTGGAAAGATTGTAAATAAATACTTTGAACAATTACATAATAAACTGCAATATATATATATATATATATATATATATATATATATATATATATATATATATATATATATATATATATCTTTCAATATTCACTAGTTTTCGTTCGAAGAGGCTGATGATCAAGCTTTAGTTTTGTTTTGCTGTTCTCGGAAACGATGTTACGTTTGAATGTATATACGATCATACATGTCCTCGTATCTTGTTTATTTCGTTAACAGCCACTTAAGTCATAATCTACAGCCAGCATTTAGGCGAGACGATATATATCCTAAAACCAGTCTGTCAATTTTGAACCATTGTATTGTTCTGTAATTTATGGGAAATAATTGAATAAGTGGGCAAGATAAAACTATATATCTCAATTGTTCAATAACACAAGTGGTAAACAGGGAAACCAGATAACAATAAACTATTTAGAAAAAATGCAGTGGGGATCTTCAATTTAGATGTGTAACAAATAATTGTACAGTGTGTGTGTGTGTGTGTGTGTGTGTGTGAAGGAACTGGATAGTTTTCCTCTGTGTTTTTCGATTATAATGTTTACCCTTTTATTCACTTGTTCTATGACTTGCGTAATGATCAAGGTCGTTGTCTTCATGTATATGTTCAGAAAATTGCTAGATAAAAAAACAGGTTTGTCAATAAAATTACGATTGCTTCCTCTCATAATGTCTTTAGGATCTTTATTCTATTACACAGATCAGATTAAAACATTTTTGAATTTAGTCTAGGTACTATTTTATTCAACAAAGGGCCTTGGCAGCAACCAGTATTCGGATATAATACTCATGTTATAAGATTAGAAAATTATTTCCACAAATAATATATAGTGAACACGCGTCATTCGGTGAAGCAACGTGTCTAAAGTGTGAGTAATAGTCACATTTTTGTCTTCTTTGGCACATGTCTACACCCAAATTGTTATCTCAAACTGAGTATATGATTTAACGTAACTATACAATTTTACGACCTACACAACAAGAATATTAATACCGCATTTTAAAGGATGAAGATCCTTGATTGGCTGATCATAATTAGCGGAGACAACTGGCGTAATTGTTTCAGGCAAAGCTTGCCTATGGATACACTGTACGTAAAAGTGAACTTAAATCAAAATCCGTTTTCATTTTATCACTGTTGTAGCACAGGTACTGCGGAATGGAAACTGAGAGATATCTTCGTGGCAAAATTTCGATAGTTGGCGCATGAAAATAAATATTTGTAAACATTAACCCCCTCGTAAAATCATATTCTTTGTTACAATATTTTACTAGATCGAATGTAAGTGCTATGCGGATCATTCCAGGAAACTATAGTAATTTTTCTGAACAGAAAAAAATATATTCTATAGGAATTGAATTAGTTGATTGTGACTTTGTCAAAGAATGCACCCGGATAATGCATGCCTAACCACTTACACTTTTATTTATTTGCCATATTGGGTGCAATTGCTTTAAATATTCAAAACAAATGTGCCACGTTTGGAGACGTTTGCTTACAGATTGCATTGTTAGTTGGATAGCCTATAAGCCTTATCAACTGCCATGTAATGTATGTTTTCAGAAACTATTTTATCAACGCATGACAGCAACAACCTGTTTCTGATAGATTCGAGCACAAACTTTTTTAATTAAAAATTCTCGACTTTCAGACAAGAAATCAGGTGATTTAAATTAATAAAGGATTAAACAAAACATGTTCAGTTTTTAGATTAATATCTGAATGAAAATATATTGTCAAACCGGGTTGATGTACCATGGATCACAAAAATGAATTACGTAGTCACTAATTGGTTTTGTTTTGTGTTGTACTTCTGTAACTTTTGACTTAATTTATGCACGTTTCTGATTTTTCCGTAATGTGTTATTTCCATTTTCTCAAATATTGGCTAGATTACGAGAATATTTCGTTACACCTCAGGTACAATACAACATTTTTCTCGTGACGTGCGACACAATTTCAGTTTGCGATTTCATCAATCTGTAAAGCGACTGGTTGGTTTCTCAAAGTTTGTGAAACCTGAGGTCTACGAAAGAGGAGAAATGGGTTCCTAAATTATTTTCCTTTTCTATGTGAATCGTTATAGACACAAATTTCTAATATACATATTTATTAGACATGCCCCCTTAAAGGGTCACAGGTATGTGTTGAAGATTTAGTGGAAGCAATTTTCATTCGTTTTGAATAATTTATATAAAAAAATGCAAACCTGTCGAATATTATAAATTGACTAGAAGCCCATGTAACAATCTCAAATTACCTCCCTTTGTTCGGTTAAAACGTGCGTCGGAATTCAGTTAGAATGCATTAGCCACTACAAATCCAAACCAAGTAATTTATTTGTGTATGAATCAAAACTTGCTCTGGGGGAAATTGTATTATTTTATAGCAAATTCTAATAGTCTATAATTACAACAGACTATCAAATAAAAGCAAATTCCTCAGAGTTTTCAACACAGTATTTGTGAGACAACCATGTCATTGCAAGAAATTTCGAGAAGTACTATTATCAATAAATACAGATGAAAAAAAACTATTAGGTTTTCATAGCAGCGTATGCACCCAGTATCAAAAGACCGGGATACAATACACTAAGCCGCTTTCTCGCCAAATTTTATTTTGCCAGTTAGGACGAAGCTGTGTTTAATTACTGGTATTATATATAATTTATATATTGTGTACATGTTAGGCACGTTTGCCACAACTTCATTTGTTTTGTCACAATGGATTTGAAAAATTATCTTATGATAGTCGGATTAGCTTCTGTGAAACGTATTTTGGCAGCAGTGTTAAATTAATTCAAGGTTATTTATAACCACATTTCTAGTACATGTAGTTAATATTAACAATTTTTGACGTTCAAAGGTGGAACTGGACAATTGCAATCAAGAAAGGTTAGGGAAGAATAAATATAAATAAATATAATTTTTAGAATAATATCTGTTCGAAAGTATCACAGCTTTCACAATTTTGTGAAACCCAGAAAATTTATCAGGGCAATAAATGTTGCTTACTATAAGAGGTTATATGGTCACTGTTTATTACGTTTGGTATGATACTTCAAAACCTTAGGAATTAAGTTTGATAAACGTTGCTAATTTGTGTCTTACTATTCATTTTTTTCTGCCGCAATGATACATAAAACAATTATAATTGTAAGAATTTACAATGATGAAGAAATAGAACACTTGCTTTCTTAATGATGATGGAAACTGGATTCTTCGTAGAAGGAAAAGTCTTTTCAAAGATTTACGTACCATTTCTATGGCAATCACACACACACACACACACACACACACACACACACACACAAAAGTTTTTATGTAAGGTAAAGGTTTCGCACATAACGTAAGGACTCTTTGTAACCATCCCAGAGTTCCTCCGTATGTTACACTCCTGTTACAACGTGCGTTGCAGTTCGTTTGGCATGGGGTATACACAACCGATCCACATGCAAACCATGCAAATAACTGGGTATGGGGAAATATACTTATTTTGAAAATAGTGTATCAGTTAATTAATCATTACAGAGAGCGATCAAATGGAAATAATTTCTCAAGGTCCTGCACGATGTTTTGTGGAAAAATGCGTTTGGCTCTGCATAATTATTAAGAAAGCAAATTTTAGTTTAGGTCATTTGAAAATATTTATTGTATGAGCTGCAAACACAACCTATGCCAGAATGAATATTACATGCCGAATATAACAGAAAGAAGCTTACTGAATATACATATTTTATTATCACAGTAACGCCATATTCTTTGTTATATGACAGAGTTGTCAGTATCAGCTGGATCTTTGCGTGGCGCGAATCGTCGAGTCATGATCCGGATATTCTGAAGCTGAAAACAAGACGTGATCTAGCAATCAAGATCGAATTACTATGATAGTCATATTTTTATTAAACAATGATCAATCTTTAGATAAATTAATAAAACTCCAAAACATATATTTCACTTAACTCATAGACCGAATTTAACATGCATGAATATCAGTTTAATGTATGAAGCCTGTGAAACAAGTCAAACATTTTCACTACTATCACTTTTAATATCACAAGTTTTGCAGCTCATGCAGTATGCAGACCCCTACACCTTATCTAAAGCTAGTATGCAGTTGTCAAACGCTGCATCACAGAAGATAGCACCAGCTGAATAACTAGGAACGTTTATGTCGGATTTCCGGACAAGAGCGTTTAAAATATTTCCGGCGGAATATCGTGAGAGGCATTGACAGGGAGGACACATGGGGATTACATCAATATTTGGACTCTTACTTGTAGCGGGATTGAAAAAAATAGATTGAAACTGATTAAGATTTGCTAAAATGAATGCTGCTCATTTCAATGTGTATGTGAAGTGAGGCTACGACATAATTATTAACGTTTGTTCTGTTGTAACCACGAGACCTCAATAAAAAAGTATTTCTAGCCATGTTTGAAGTAATGAATCAGCAAATGGATTTGATATTAACATGCTGCATAGAAAATTGACATGGATAATATAAATATCATTATCGGAAGACAGTTGGCATGATATTATTTTTGTAGATGTGTCCTACTTATGGGTCAGATGGAAGCAATATTAGGTTAAATTAAAAGCCATACTCATTAGGTGGCCGTCTCCACTCAGGCACTACTAGATGTAAACTGACAGATCTTTGCCAGGCCACATTTTGATAGTCGACACCTACTAGAGAAATGTTATCAAAAGACGAACAGCGATAAACATGATTTTAATGCCAACTGAATAAGTTGCCCCTACCATGTAGCAAGCCCCAGCAAAAAAGATATGGATATAACACAAACCCACATGCAGCATCAACCGTTTTATCAATCAGTTCGGATGCATCTGTTTTAAATATTTAAAGATTGTTGTTAAGTTTTTAAGTTTTCATCACATTTACTTATAGTACCAACATTTGGTCGCACTCGAGTTTCAAGGCAGGCAATCGGAGAAGAGTTTGGTTAGGTCAAGGTAATGTATTTTGTCAAATATCGGTATTAATGACTCACGATCGCAAAACTCTATCTGTCAAGAACATCGATCATGTACATTTTTGATTAAGAGTTCTTTACTTTCAACAGTTGAAACTGATAATCACAATGAAGAAACACGACGGAAGAGAACGGCATACATGTTAGGATACTTACATTCACCAGACACATGGTTACTATCTGTTATGCTTGGAATCTTGCGTCCTAACACTGAGAAAAACCCATTTATGTTAAACGTTTCTTTTCCCTTATTTTCTTATTTTTTTCTCTCAAATGTTTGCAGAATTCTTTGAATGTTTAATAATATTTAACTCGTAGACTTCTCGTACACACATTTCCTCAATAGCATAAATGACAGTGCTGACGATTTAATGCAGGAAAGTCATGGATGGTTAGTAATTTCTTAATAAAGTGAAATATTTGATTATTATATTGAAACTTCTAGATTTCGCAATGATTCCCGATTTCCTCCTTTATTACTAGACTTGTTATTATGTGCCTAGTAATCCATTTAGCTAAGCTCATATGCTTTGGTATCCGCATGGGAGACCGCAGACTTCCTTCGGCAGACATAATGAAATTTGTTCTTGTAAATTGAGTTTTATTGTAAAAATGGTTATAAATGCATCATGACGGCGGGAACCGAAATCGAAGCAAACTGAAAACTGTAACTATGAGGTACATACATTTTTGTAGGATTTTCCCAGGCAATACAATCTGTTGGCAATAAATGATTATTATGAAGGTATATATGATCTTATAGCAACAAATGCACACAGTAGAAAAAACCCAGTTTTATCGGCCAGTTAGGGTAAATTTATTTTTGATGTGTGGAACATTTTAGCTGTCGTGTAAATGCAAGAAATATTTACTTAAACATCAATTTTAGTCCCACTTGAAACATGAAATCCGAAGATAGCCTAATGCATTTTGTCAGTATGGATATGCATTACACTAGATTACAAAACATCTATATAAATTAATAAATTCGATCACATGCAATGATGGTGAACATTCCTAAACTATAATGATGGATCTATGAAATTACATTTAATAGATTGGATACTGAATGGGTACAGTTTACAGAATAAAGTCGTCCAACATTTGTGTAATTCGCCGTATGTTTTCACACCAGGTGCTTGCACCGGATTAATTCAATAAAAAGCACACAAACCACACAATACAAAACACAATAAAAGCAAAACAAAATACCCTCCCCAAAAACAAACGAATCGAAAATAGCAAAAGGAACGAAATTCTAAAAGAGGCTAATCGGTCACGATTGACTAAAATATACAATTTGATACCTTGCAATTCTAATTTAGCAATTCATTTATGGTAATATCTTTCTCTTATTTATATCTAGTTTTCATCCATGTTCTCACAAGTTTGCTGATTATTTTATATCGGCAGATCTTTCCCTTCTAAGATGCAACTGTGCGATTTCAGAACTACCGAAAAAACAAACTGCTTGGTTTTCCAAAAATTGCATACTGTAAAGAAGGATAAGCTTTTTTTAAGATTTATTTATTATTCTAAGGCAGTCTCAGATAAATATTTTCGACAAATGAAGCACTTTCAATCATCTTGATTAATTTATTAAAGAAATCTATCGACTATCTTACATGGAATAGGAGTCTATAAAACGTTCACTTATTACTTCCCTTTGTGCAGCGATTGTCAGGCTTGACTTTATTGCTCTCGTACGTTTACGGTCGTAACAAGAAACTCAAAGCCAACAAGTTAAGCAAAATTCAACCAATAATTAAATTCCTTAGTTTACAAGGTGAAAATACTTTGATTTCTTAGAGTACAAAGTGAAAATTACAAAATAACAAACATTACGGCTATGAAACAGAAATGTGGTAAATTATTATGGTTAAAAGGTGGACAATATGTAGATTTACTTTTGGTAACTCATTATTGTCGTTCAATAAGAAATCGACATTTGGTGTGCAGTGACTCCGAGTTTTACTTCGAATTTTATCAGCTATAAACATTTTAGGTTATTCCACGCTGTTTCAAGGATGTGCACATCAAACTTTAATTTGCTGAGAAGAAAACAGCAAAAATAAATAATTCTGTACTCTCCATTAAAGTATTATTTTACGTCCAGCATTCAGCTATAATGTGCGTTTCATACAGTAAGGCGTATATATTACAATTTCTAGGTATGTTACCTTAATTTTTGAAATACCTAAACATTTTCCTGTTTGTTCCAGAGATGGTGTGTTTCTTGTTAATATGTTGTCATATCAAACATTTGGAAGGCAAATTTGGGACAACTGGTACTTGTTTTCTGTCGATACAATAATGCTAGAATTCATGAAAGGGACTGCTACTGAATAGAAACATGCTACTAGACTGTCTGATGTGTTTTTATATGCAGGAGGAGGGAAAGTATTTTTCTCTCTTCTGATCAAGAAAGAGCAGCGAGAAAGGTGGACAACCGCTGGTGTGGATCGTGTTATTTTACTACAAATTTATGCTTGAAAGATATGAGGTGACGAGGATTAAAGATTATAGTTCTTTGACCAAGGACACACCACAGTCGTGGATCTGATTAATTCGATGGTGGTAATTGAACCGACTCTCTTCAGGTCACGAGTCTAATACCATATTCACCACAGCTAACCATCAGGACTGAATAAGCAACACTACTATAGAGGATACATTTTTTTACATAAATAGAAAGAAATGAAATGCTTAGTTCAAAGCAAAATATTTTTTGAAAAGACGAGAATGGCTAAAAACCAGTTCGAATTTGTCATGTCAGTATTAAAACTGACAGACAAAAATTGAAACGTTCAGTGTCATACACATGTGTAAGACATTGAGTCATATTTGATACAGTAATCTCAAAATGGCAAAGATTTACTGCCGAATGTATGAAACGGGTTTAATAATTCAATTCTGTTTATCATATGGTGTTAGATTTTGGTGGAACGAGTCTCAAGGGAAAGAAGATCACACGATTTTCGGCAATTCATTTAATTATAAACCCTGCAATTTTTTATCCGTTAAATGGATAGCCCTGTGCAAATTGAGGCAATATTAAACAATTCATTAGTCAATAACATTTAGAAGTCTATCTTTGAAAATTATTATTCAAAGAGCAACTGTTTCTCTAAATCAACAAAACATATTATGGAGATTCCAGCATTTGCTGGCAGTCTTGTTGTAAGAGTGGCGAGTTTATTCACTACTGCAAGTTGCCATTTTAATACTGTTTGTTCTGAGAGTTATGACAACACTGTAAAGGGGACTGTACGCATCATAATAGGCAGTACGCTCATTTCGTTCGTTCATGCAGGATTTGTTAAATGTTCCCATAATTGTTATTGTTTTCAAACGTAGCTTTAGCAATTTTTCAGTCAAGTTGTTACAATGTCTGCAGTGTGGCAGTTAATAATTGATGTCTAGCATGGAGGCATCATGTCACAGACACGTAGTCGTATGTCCCAGTCAGTTACATTGTCCTGATACCAGCCCGACCAGTCCTAACACTAATCTCGTGATGCTAAGCGCTAAGCGGGACCGCTGTTATTACCATTTTTATGTCTTTGGTATGACTTGGCCAGGGTTCGAACCCCGACCTCCCCCATACAAGGCGGACGCTCTAATTACTAGGCCATCGGTGCGGTCCGGAGAATGGAAAGAACGTCGTCGTATTGTTAATAATATTATTAAAATATGTTGTTCCAAAAGGTGGGGAAGGTACATTACCGTGGTCGCAATCAACCAGTAAAGAGAATACTGAGCAAGGATTTTTCAGGCTAATTTGGAAAGTAACATGTGAGCGTTTTGTTATATCATTAATAATAAACCGCAAACACTGTTATGTTAAGTGTACCAACTATCTCATAAAGACGTGTATCACATCGTCGGTATAATGGGCCTATAGTGCGTGCAGTTTCATAGTTTTGATATTATAACATGCGAACATATTACTTTATGTGATTCTGATTGGTCCTAATAAGTCCATGAAATTAGTGTTCAGTATTCTTTTTACTGACTGGATGCGATCGTGGGAAATTGTTTAAAAACCAGCCTTCTGGAATGTTTTGTTTTCAATGAATATTTTGGGTTGCCATTTTTCGAAAAACTCGCGAAATAAATAGGCGCAAAATGGTCTCGTCTGTTTCAATACGGCTAATTTACCCCAACATTGGTTTGTTAAGTCCTTTAAAACATAATATGAAAAATTGCTAAAACAACAAGACAAAAACAATAATAACGACAATTAAAACTACGGGTATCGCTTGTGTGGGGTGGGGTTTGAGGGAGGCGGTATATCTGTAAATTGGAATCCACTCTATATACATGCTTGGTTTAAATGTTAACTTACAGAAGTAAATAAACTCACTTCTTTTCACAGAAGAATATAGACATAAACCGGTCTCCAAACTGACAGAAGCTTATCCAATTCACTGCATATTTTTATGCGAACAATATGTGATGCAACACCGAGTCAAAACTGATTTGTTGTGTGCGTATTCTGTAGTCTACTGATCCAAAAAAAACACTGCAAATATATGGTCCCACATACATTACATTAAATTTGGTAATTTCCACATGAATGTCGCTACAATGTAATGTTTAGTTGTAAATATGATACGTGAGGTTACGTAAGCATGGAACCTCTTCTGTAATCTAGCGGGTAATGCATCCATCAATGCGATATCGGACGCATTGGACATTCTGTTTGAAAATGATTTGGTCTGTTTAAAATGTTCTGTTTAATCGTAAGGATGTTTGTACTTCGATTATAGTTTGTATGGAAAGTATATTCTGCTTTTAAACGTCAATACTAGTTCAACTTTGGTTGGGACGTTTTTTTTACGCACAACAAATGAAGGGTGCAACGTCTTACAGAATAAAACAAAATTATTCGTTTTTGTTTCCATCTAAATAATTTCCGAAGAAATAAAGACTATGTGACGAACATAATCTTAGATGGGTATTGATTTAATATTAAATTTTGAATCTCTTTGAATACTGTCCAGTTTTAACTCGCCAAGGCTGGGAAAAACTGGACATTATTCAACTCGTTTCATAAATTCAATATTAAATCATTAGCCATTTGAGAGTCTCAGTGATGAGTTAAGAAATACTTTTCATCTTTCAAGTCATTACCATGCTCACATAATAACAAAACCGATAAGATTATTTTGTAGCCGAGAAGAATACGTTGTACGCTAAATCTTGAAGCATTATGGTGTCATTTGTATCACAACTGAAATATGATGTACATCATCAAGATATGCCTACTTTCATTCATAGTCAGATGGCCTAGAGCTGGAAAAGTCACGTTCAATGGTAATTTTCAGTTAGATTTTGCAGCCATGTATAATCGAACTTGTATGCGTTACATAACCAGACACCACTTGCTTATTATAGGTTAAATATGTAGCCAAATGTCCCTTACGTGCAAAAGCCTATTCAATTAAAGCTTAATGCGTTGTTAGTAGACTGGTTATTGTTTAACATATGCAGTATGTTTAGGAAGCCAGTCCAGTTGACACAAACTGAGTCTTTCATGTCCAAAGATCAGTCCATAGGCCTTATGGGCAACACATTGGTAGGAAGGGGTAAACATAGTAATACTATTATTAACAGAAAACGACAACATTTGAAAGAGGGTCATTTTGAACATATAATCCTTAGCTTCATACTATTCATTAATGTATTGTACTGTTAAATAATTGAAACTATCAAAGTGATGAAAGTGCTATCCTATATATAATAAATAAATAAATAAATAAATAAATAGATAAATAAATAAATAAATAAATATTTCATTTGTATTATGTGATTAGCCTTTGCCCATAATGGAGGGAAGAAGTTTTCCCTGCGTGATTAATATCATTTGTTCAAATACATTTACTTAGATCTGATCTCAGGAAAGAACTTTTCTTCTTGGAAATTCCTTGTCTACCATATATTTTCATATTCATTACTAATACTTACGTAAAAGACCTGATATATTTACTTTTTAGGATGAAATGAACCTTTAACCCGCATAGTAGTCCTGTTCTCTTCTCTTTTGTTTTTATATTTTTAAGGCTTATTACATCAGAATTATTCATTCGAACTTAAAATTAGTTTTTTTATGTACATTCATGTTTGGTTTGTGAGGATTTATTCATTTTGAATTATTAATTGGAATTAATAAGTGCTCATGGACTTTAGGACTAACTCACTATTTTGAGATTATTGAGAAATCTGACAAATTACATTTGGATTATACAATTTTTGGCTTTCTAAAATCTGTTCAATCTGATCAAAAGTCAAATTGTCTAAGACTTTATGCGTGAATTAGGCGACCAACAGTTTAAATCTTCTGCCTATCACCCTGAACATTCAGAGGAACCGGAATGATTTCACCAGATATTGAATAATATGATTCAATCATATTACTTTGAGACATAACAAGATTTTGAAGAGGATATTTATCTGCTGTTGTTCGCTGACGAGGAATCAGATCAAGAATCATTTGGTTTTATACTTTTTAACTTGTTTTGGAAACACTATCCGTAGACTATTGAAGTTATTAGAAACGAAACCTTTTCAACCTAAGATTCAGAATTAACATTTCTTGACTTTGTCTCTGACTTCAAATATAACTTGTCAAAGGCTTGCGAAGTTGCAAGAACTAACTAATCTTCACTCTGCTCATAAATGAATGAAATTAAGGTATGACAGAACTGTCAAAACAAAGTAGATTTCAGCCTTGTGATTGAGTTTTGGCTCTCTTTCTCAAACATCACAATTTACTGCTGGTTAATTTATACAGCTCTTATATAATGGAAAATAAAATAAGTGACTTTAATTATTTCATTTCTACATCTGGGATGAAAAACAGAAACATATTTCTCGCATAAATACGTTAAAAGTGTTTTATAAAATATTCCTGTTAGTCTTCTATTACACTGAGTTGTACCTGTCACACACCGTGATCATTTTAGATGGCATGCAGAGTCTTTAACCAATATATATATCTATATCTATCTATCTATCTATCTATCTATCTATCTATCTATATATATATATATATATATATATATATATATATATATATATATATATATATATATATATATATATATATATATATATATATATATATATATATATATATATATATATATATATGTGTGTGTGTGTGTGTGTGTGTGTGTGTGTTTTAGGCGTTTGCGTCTAAGTGACTCATGTCATTTTTCAAAACATTTAACTTAGATCTTAAATAAAACTTTGTTCTTCTCCTTGGAAATACCTGGTTCTTTGCTAAATTACCCGTAAAAGACTTTGCCATGTTTATAACTTAGAATGTTCTATAAATAAACTGATCCTCATTCTGGTCCTCTTAATGTCTCAGATTCGTATTGGAATTATTTGTCAACAGTGATATTTACGTTGATGTATTGGTTGGGATATATATATATATATATATATATATATATATATATATATATATATATATATATATATAGAGAGAGAGAGAGAGAGAGAGAGAGAGAGAGAGAGAGAACTTTGGTTTTAACGAATCTTTAACAATTTTAGTGATGCGATGTCTGCAGTTTTTGGTGGGCTCATCTCTTTGAATTTTACTTAATGTGAAATTATGGTGGACTCAGCAACTTGAATATTACGTAGTGTGACGGTTGGTTGACTATTTAAAAATTATCGATCGTGACATTTTTGTACATTGAACTATCAGAATGTTAGGTATGTTTACAGTGTGGCTGTGTTTACTATTTTAACGTTTCCGAAAGAAATATTTTTTAATGAACCTATAATGACATAAAAATGAAAAATATTTGTATTCTTTAAATTAAAGTTGATATGAATAAATTAGTAGTTTCATCAAAATTTGTAGAACACGCATTCCATGGATTGTACTTCTGGCTAGGACAGATCCTACCTTCTGGTAAGCACTCTCGGTGTAGATTAGTTGAAACTTTACGCAACTAACATAAACACCGATAATTAAAAACATATAAAAAGGAAATTTCAACGTTTCCTTCACTGATATAACAAAAAACCACAGCGTAATACACATAGAGCTTTAGACGGGCAATATTTCAAAAGGATACTCTGCAATGTTTCCATACACATTTGTCTAATGACATGTTGGTGGGATGGTTAAACAGAATAAGACAATTGATGTGGTACTGTCTTTCCAGAAAAATGCTGCCATGAAATATAGTTATTGATTCAACACCTGAGGAATATAAAGCAATGTATCATTTGATTCATACGTAACGTCACTGATGTTATATTAGTACTCTAATGATATTATGAACATCTGAAAGAGTGACAGGTTTACAGTGAAGTCGTTTGCATTTTCAACATGCACACTGGAGGGAATGCTACCATGCTATTTTCGTGTAGTGTGGCTGAAATGCCTTGGATATTGTACATGTGGAAATCGTTCATAATCTAAGCATAAAGATGATAAAAATGTCTTCTCCAATATACTCAAATAATCAGTGAGAATCAGTTTAAAATACACTAACTTTAGCATTTACTAAAATGTGGAAAATACATTTGCTAGAATATACAATACCAACATCTGAACGTGAAGTCAATGAAGTGCCCAATGTATAAACTGTATACTGAAGTCCACGAAGTGAAAATGACCTTTCTTTCCTACAGTTTACCACTGAAGTCCAAGAAGTGAAAATAACCTTTCTTTCCAACAATTTTTCACTGAAATCCAAGAAGTGAAAATGACCAAATGTAACTAGCATTTTTTTTATTATCGGTGCACATCTGAAGTAACGCCAAGCTGTATGCTGTATAACCCAAATGAAACCCGTCAATCACACACAAAACTAAAAGGAATTTAGGTTTCCTGTAACAATACCCAAGATGTACAGGCTTTGATTTAAATAACCAGTACAACCGGTGAGGAAACCCGTGGGAGTGCTACTTTTACAAACAGTGGCATAAATAGAGGACATAATGTTACTATTTAGTTTAATATCCAAATTAAGAAGATTACGCTCGATTTTATTTCCAATAAACTTAATTATACAATGAAAGGCTAAATGTACATTGTGTGAATATCTTCAACTGCTGTCGATGAGATAAAATAATACGTTATATAGTCAGTGGTTTTAAATACTAATTTATATTAAATCTGCCGATTTACTGATCAGGTGATTTTATAAATGGCTTGCTTTTCTGATTTCCTAGTTTTGTTACACCCAGTCACGATCGCTTTATTTAATACTAATGTAGTTCCTTCCGAGATCCTACTAATGGTCAATTAACAACTTTTAGCATCCTAGAAATATTGTTGCCACTTCAAAAGAATAAAATCACAACTATTAGCTTAAATGTTTGTTCTGTTCAGTTTTATCGCATTCCCGGGTTTATCCAGCAAATGTTTCAATATTATGCTTTACTTGAAAGAGGTCAACAAAAAGCGACAGCACATGTACATACTTTTCCATTCAATTCCCCAAAACGAGTAAATTAAACCATGATTTACTGTCTTCTTTCTTCTTATATAAAGTTCGTTCTCATTAATCTATGAATAGAGAGTAAATACTGCTGAATACATTGTCGGTTTTTATATAGATTGTATATGCTCCAGAATTTGACCAGTTTTATTGTGTATGTGTGTGTCTGTGTCTACCAGTTCATTTATTTGCTTTATTCTTTTACTGTGTCTATTTCAAATGCAATAAGTATGGGAAGAACACAAATGCTGATGATGTAGATCTATAATAATGCAATAAGTATGGGAAGAACACAAATGCTGATGATGTAGATCTATAATAATGCAATAAGTATGGGAAGAACACAAATGCTGATGATGTAGATCTATAATAATGCAATAAGTATGGGAAGAACACAAATGCTGATGATGTAGATCTATAATAATGTCATGAAAGACATATTACAGTTATTAAGTTTGTAACACATCACAACTTTAATGAAATGGAACTTAATATTCTATTACCTGGTGTTGCTTTGTAACTGCTAAACTAAAAACGCGAGAATATAAAGGAAGGAAACCCATATTGCATGGAATGAGAGAAATGGAATGGTTTTAAAATTGCTCAACACTATATGTCATGATATTTATATTTTTGATTTATTAAAAACTGGATTAAATAAATATGGTACCCATTAGTATGGTAGCATCTTCAAGCAATGAAATACAAGTTTACCTGAATAATATGTAAGATCTGTCTCGTTCTCAAAACTCTTCTGAGATCACTGTGACACAAGCACATTTACAAAGTTTGGTTGATATGAGATCATAAAGATATCATTTAGAATGCTAACCCGCTCCATGGATCAGATTAAATATATCATCGCGATGGACGAGGGTGGATACTGTTTTTATTTGACTTCCACAATTAGCTATACTTTAAAAGGTTGTGCGAGTTTACATACATACATACATACATACATACATACATACATACATACATATATATAGTGTGTGTGTGCGTGTGTGTGCGTAGTGTGTATATATTCACTAATTTCCCTGTTATACTGTTAGACTGGGACTATGGGTCTGTGGAGTTTGTATAGCGAAAATCTTTATAAGCTCTAAGCGCTTTACAACATTAGACAACACCTATAACATATTAATATATATAATGGACATAATGTCAATATTGTAATCCTGCAACTTCAATCTCTACCATAATCATCCCTAATTTCTATTTCTCGTTTAGATAATGCCAGTAAATGGGTTTTGATCACTGAACACAATAATCGGAGAAAGAACTCATTTACACAGTAACGGGGCTGATGACGGACGGGTCAATTTGCCCGGATGCAGGAGGCTACCCCTAGTATGCCAGTGAATATGCACGTTTAAAGGTTGCAAAACTAATATAAAAGCCCAAATATTCATTCTCGACTGGAATAATTATTCTGGTGCTTAATTCGATCTGAAACAAAATTGGCCACAGGATGATCTACAACATTTTTGTTTTTTTGAATCAATACTCCACCAATCACAACATCACTTTCATCACCATATATTAGAAATAAATTACTGAAAATTGGAGCTGAAACAGCTGGTGTACGTTTAAATATGGCCTTTAACTTATCAAGAGCATCCTGGCATTTTTCCAACCAATGACACTTAGTTTTATTACTCAACAAATTGATCAGGGGTTTCACATTTATCGAAATGTTTGATTAAATTTACGATAATATCCATATATCCAGAAATCGTATCATCTAGATTTTACTGATAGACACAGAGAATTCAAAGATAGGCTTGTATTTACTTCCATAAGTCAATTTGACAACGTCCCTCACTGTTCCGACTGTCAAAGGTCCTGAGAAAAGAGAGCAAATGCAGACCATTGAGAAGAACATTAATAAAGCCACACTTGATTCCATGAATTAGAACACATTAACTAGAAGAAGACTTCTTAGATAACAGGAAGTTCATGATAATGTAAGACACTGAAATGCTCCTGCATCCCTTAAACCTTTAATATTGTTTGCCATGACAAAATCACCAATAAGTGATAAGGAACCTTTCTACATAAATAGTTCTTATTCTTAATAATAAAATCAGACACGGGTTAGTGAGACCTAAACTAATGTGTTGCTGTCAATATATGACCGTCACAATGACCTCTTAGAAACAAGAACATTTGGAACAACCCTGTCTTTAATCTTTAGACTGGATTCTGCATAGACCTGATGATAACATTCTACGGTCCTCCCTGGTATCCCATGACCTTGCATCAGATCACCTCTGCATTATATGCCATCTTGACGTATCAGTCCCTAACCCTCCACCTTTATCTGCTACTAAAAGAAACCTCCGTATGATAAATAGAACAAAATTAATGCACGACACCCAAGCTAACCTAACAACTTACTTACCTCCTACAGCTGAAAAACTCGATAACTGTCTGCGTTAATTGCTTGACAAACATGCCCCAGCTACCAAGTGCAGAGTATCAATTCAAAAACGTTTTCCATGGCGTAGCAGTGTTAGGGACCAGCTTCGCACTGCTAAAAGAGACCGCCGTAAAGGTGAGAGGCTCTGGCTTTCCACCAGATTCACTATTCACAAGCAAATTTATGAAGTCGCTAAGAAGAATGTCACAAATATAGTCCATGCAGCGAAATCAGCCCACTACACTACTAAGATTACGGAAAGTTCCAGCTGCAAAGAGCTCTTCGAGATTACTAACAAGCTAATGTCAAGGAACAAATTAACACCACTTCCAACTACCTTCTCTCCAGTCGACCTTCCGGACATGTTTGCAGATTTTCTTCCGTGACAAAGTACAAACTATCAGAGATAAGCTTGATACCACAATTTCAATTGACTCGTCGTCACCATCCAGTTGGGATACAGAATTTGAGCAACAACCATTAGCAGCATTTGAACCTGTCTCTTTGGATTTCGTACGTACAATCGTGAGGAATAGTGTACCAAAGTCATGTGAACTTGATCCAATTCCAACATCACTGCTGCTTGAGTGCTTAGATTCAGTATTGCCTTCACTAACTGATGTTATTAATCCCTCTCTCTCATCTGGGGAATTCCATCATTTTTCAAAACTGCCATTGAAAAGCCTCTGCTGAAAAAACTAACACTAGACCATAACGATTTAAAAAACTACCGTCCAGTTTCTAATCTCCCATTCATTTCAAAAATCTTAGGAAAGGTTGTTCTATCCCAGCTTGTATCTCATCTAAATTCAAACAGTCTTTTTAGCAATGTACAATCTGCATATCGCCCTTGCCAGAGTACTGAAACTACTCTTCTAAATAACATTCTCTCTGCGTTGAATAGCGCAAAGATTACAGTCCTCACCCTCCTTGATTTGTCTGCAGCATTTGACACAATAGGCCATGATATATTACTTCACCGTCTCCAGCATGTAGTTGGCATTCATGATACAGCCCTACTGTGGTTCAAGTCCTACGTGGTCAACATGACACAAATTGTATCTGCAAATGGAATACACTCCAGCCCAGTTGATCTATGTTGTGGTGTTCCACAGGGGTCTGTTCTTGGACCTGTTCTCTTCATTTTGTACACTCAGTCGCTCTCCAGTGAAGTTGATGCTACCATCCAAGGTGTAGAGAGGTGCATTTCGGATGTGAAACCATGGATGACTTGTAACAAGCTGTAGATGAATGATGATAAAACTGAGGCCATTCTGATCACAACACAAATACTTTCTCATTCACATCCTTTACCTCAAACAATAAATATCAGCAACACCAACATTAAATTCTCACAATCAGTACGAAACCTAGGTGTTACTCTGGACAGTATTCTCACATTGCACCAACATGTCCTGAACATATATGCAAGACTGCGTATCTTGAGCTGAGACGCATCAGCTCATTTCGCAAATATCTTTCAGTTGATGCCACTAAAACACTTGTGTGTTCATTAGTACTTTCAAGACTAGACTACTGTAACTCAATTCTGTCTGGTTCATCTCAATATCTACTCCAGAAAGTTCAAAATGTTGAAAACACATCTGCTCGGATCATACTTAGAGTACCACGATCAGAGCACACCTCCCCGCTGCTCTGTACCCTGCACTGGCTATCCGTTTGATCCAGAATCAAACACAAAGTTTGTTCTCTGTGCTACATTTCACTGTCGGACTCTAGTCCAACATACCTATCTGACCTCATCCGCATGTACACACCAGCAAGATACTTGCGCTCCTCTTTTGACAATCGTATATTCATTATTCCCACTATGAAAACAAAGTCATATGGACAGCGTTCTTTTGCATACCAGGGTCCAGCAACGTGGAATGAATTGCCCACTGAACTTAGACACAAAGACACAGTGATCACATTCAAGAGGGCTCTCAAACGCACTTATTTCGACAGCAAGAACACATTTAAAGACCTAATAATGTTTCCTACCTGAAATAGTCTCTTCATGTTTTCTTAATTATTTTTTAATGTTTTACTAATTTCATGTTTGTTTTTGCAATAATATTATTATGTTTCTTATCTTATAGGTGTTGTCTAAAGTTGTAAAGCACTTAGAGCTTCTCAAGATTAGGCGCTATACAAAGTCCTCATTATTATTATTATTATTATTATTATTATTATTATTATTATTATTATTATTTATTCTTTAGCTTATAATTTGATCTGTATCAATCAGAGAAATGTAATGTTTATTGGTACAGCAATAAATAAATAATTCTGATCAGTCTCATCAGAAGCTTGGTTCCCAAATGTTGTGCCAGATAGAGATTTAGGAGTGCTCGTATGAGACTGAGATGATTCCTTTTCAAATAAATATATACAAATGCTGAATGACATAAATTATTGTCTATGCAGGGCGTTGAATTACAAATTAAAAACTAATTCGAATTAGAAGCTTAAATTAACTGTAAATATAAACATTTTGTGTTAACATGCTGCGATTGCAACTGGTTGCTGATCTGATTATGGTTGCCTAATCGTTAGCATCTAGCTAATACCATGTTAAAAGTCCACTGTTTCCTGAAGTTGATAAGATATTTAATTAGTTACTATTCAGGGTTGTGTGTGTCTGTGTGTATGAGAGAGAGAGAGAGAGAGAGAGAGAGAGAGATGATGATGATGATATTCTTTTATTCCTCCATTTTCTGAAGATTTTAAGACAAAAAAGAAATGCATTTAAATACATAGAATCACAAAAATAGTAGATTCGTTACTTATTGAATTATTTCCAATAGCAAACGAATAAATAAATTAAAATCATTACTAATCTAGATATAGATATATATACGATAGAACATTTGAAAATGTATCCTCACAACAAAAATAGTTTCCTACTCTCTTTGCAATCCAGTACAAGTATTTCTTTCCTTATATTTTGAGTGAGTTCTCTATTGAATCGAATATATAATATCCTTTATCTTAATGAAATACTTGGTAGATAGTCTGATCATATTTATCCATGCCTCAAATTCTAAACGTTCTGATATATCATTTAAACCACCAAGTAGTATAATCAGTATAACATCATCGATCTGATCACAGAAATCACGGTAAATCACTGGAGGCATATACGAAAACAGTCTTTCCATCAAGTGGTTTCTGTCGTCTGAGGTTAAGGCACAATTCATCGAAATGTGCAAAATACGGTCATGACTCATTTTGCCACAAAGGGGACACAGTCCAGGTCTTGCTTGCATTCCTCCAATACGAATTAATGTCCCATATTCCATTTTTCTGCTTGACTCAGTGTAAGCTATTTTCCATAGATGATGCATTTTTAATCCTCGATTAATTTTTAAAAATCAACCAAATCCCTCTGATGGATTTCTGATACTCATTTCATGTTTTCTCTCCTCTAATATCTGTATTCTTGTCCCAATTAAGCTTTCCATGTTATTTTGTCTGGAAATTTTCCAGTGAAAATAAAGTCGTTGAGATAGTCTTCTAAATCATACTTTTTTAGTACAGTATTTACATCATATATAAAAGAGTTGTAGCTATGATGGGGGTCAAAAATAAAATTTCCAACAGCCCAGAGGAAAACCTTTTTAACCGTTAAATTTGCTGATGTTCTACACATGCGACCAAGGAATACGAGTTTTTGCTTATCTATGCGAGCTTCCATTGATATCATCCCCAAGCACGATGTCGTAGATCCAATAGGCGATCTTTGAGGGAAACATTGTACTCTCCGGGGGAAATATCGTTGTATTTTCTCCATTGATTCAATGCCCTGATATGACATATTAAACCAGAGTTCTGAGCGATACAAAGCAGATGGCAATATAACTCTTTCCCCGACTTTCACAGAGACTATAGGATTCATTCTATTTGCATTTAATCCAATTGAGTATAGTGAGTTTGTTACACGTTTAGCTTTATCGTAGGAATAGATTATACGATCATTAGTTTTCATTGATTGCGAAAAGGTAACTCCTGCATATTTCACTTTTTTTGCTCTAGGAATATTCTGTGATCCCAGAGTAATTCCATCTGATGAGTACACTTCCTTTCTTTTACTAAATATCATCCAATTACTCTTGTTAGAGTTATATTTCAATTTCCACTTCTGTGCATACTGATAAGCTGTATTCACGAGTATTTGCAATCCGTTCAGCGTAGAGCTTAGTAGAGTAGTGTCGTCTGCAAAAAGCATGCCAGGCATGTTCATCTGATTCACTGTTATCCCGCAATTAGTCATTACTAGCTCATTCAATAGGTCATTTATGTACACGAGAAATAAAAAAGCCGACATTACACGCCCTTGACCAACGCCTCTCCGTAATGGAAATGTGTTAGATATCCTCTACACGCTACACAGGCACTTGACTGTGTGTAGGAATGGGCGATTATTCTCCATATTTTTGCATTAATTCCTATTACTTTTAGTTTTTTTAATAGTACACAATGTCACAGTCTATCGATTGCCTTTTCGTTATCCAGAAAAACAGCATATACATTAGAGTTATGATTATTAAAGTACATCAAACATTCTTGAAGAGTAAAAGCAGCGGAGATAGATCCAGCCTCCTTACGAAATCCAAATTGATAAGGATGTGGAAAGCTTATTTTGTCTAAATACTTTTGAATTCTAGTCATCAATATTTTTTCAAACAATTTTCCCAGACAAGATGTCAATGTTATACCACGATAATTCACTGGATCCTTTTTATCTTTACCATTTTGTTTGTATATCGGTATAATCATCCCACATCTATATGCATTAGGTAAATACTCATACTGGATCATGTAATTAAAAAGGGTAGTTAAATGTCTGATTAAATATTTTCCACCATACTTTAAGTATTCATTCGATATGCAATCAATGCCTGGTGATTTTTTTGTTTTTAGAGACTTGATATGCTGCAACACTTCTTCCTCTGTAATATTATTACATTTTATGTTATCAGTCTCTAGTTTGCTTTCTTCGTACATATTCTTCATTTTGACACAATCATTATGTTCCTCATCTGTTGTACCACTTAATTCAGAAAAATATAGTTTCCATAGATTGACACATTCATCCAAAGTATTAGATTCTACTCCTCGATATGCAATATTACCAATGTCCGATTTATCTTTTCTATTTTCCCGTATGACTGCATAGAATTCGTCTATTCCCATTTCTGCACTCTTTTCTATCTCTTCAAATATGCACTCTTTATATACCTTTTTCTCTTGCCTATGTTTCTTTCTAAACTTTCTTTTCGCGTCCTTGTATCTTCTTTTGATGCTACACTCTGTGCTTCTATTTTTTCCTGCTTTGATCCATTCTCCGCGCGCTTTTCTCATATTCTGATGTAAATTTTCAAGCCCACTTTTCTTCCAGTATGGTTTCAAGTGCGATTTGAATTCGGACTTTGGAATATATCGGTCTGATGCAGTTATTACACTCTTAGTTATCAATTCATTATACTTCTCTATATCTTCTACCTTTTTACACTCATAGGTGAAATTCAAGAATGCACTAACATCAGATTTATACATGCTCATTTCTAATGGATTTGCCAAGTTCCATTTCATTCTTGGAGATACACATGTCTTTTTATTTTCCTTCAGTATATCTTTTGCAAGTGCCGCTGTAATAGGTAGGTGATCCGATATTGAGAAATCAATTTTGTCATTTACTATGTGTCTTTTTACAGCACCTCTAATTATTTCAGGTATTAATATATAATCAAGTGTGGACGTTCGTGACATGTCTTTTGATCTATACGTGATGTAATGTTCATGTGGTTTTATCACCAGCGTAGCAACTATGTTTCTCTGTTCTATTCTTTTTTTGAGAGCAGGATCTCTTCTTGATGGATTTTTACACACAAGATCTGCATTCATGTCGCCTATAATTATGCACATATTTTCAGCAGAATACCTATCATACACATCAAAAACATTTTCACAAAATTTGTCATATGCATCATCAGTTCTAGTTGTCGAGGGAAAGTAGGTTGCAATCAAAATTATAGGTTCCAAGTCTCTCACTAAGATTTTCACCGCCATAATATTTGGGAACTCATTTTGTAAGGTGCTTGCTTTGCATAGTGATGATCTATAAAATACGGCAACCCCGCCACTACCTCTATAGCATTGTTGTATCTCTTCAGTAGGTAGCGCAACTACTTTGAAATCATCATGTAATTTATCTAAATACATTAGATTCTTTGTACAAAGCCAATGTTCAGTGATAACAAATATATCTGTGTCTGGTAGCAGTTCAATTAGTTTCTGCTTGCTAGACATTATACCACGTACATTCCATGTTGAAATAATGAGCAAAATTATAATTAAGAAGCAATTACTAGTCATATGGCTATGCTCATTAGGAATATATTTTGTATGTATTCTCATGCGTTTCATCAAGTGAGTAGCCTTCTCTCCATTTTCTGTTTGTTATCCATTCCCTACATTTTATTCCAGAACTCCAAAATGATTCATTATTCATCATCAGTTCAAAATCTTTATCCAGTACATTTAGTCGAAATGTATATATATTTGATCCATCCCAATGGGGTCGTTCCTTTATGAGGCGGACGAATGTTACTGTCACACCTTCCTCCTTGCACTGAGTTGCGATAGCTGTCCTTACTACATCTATATTTTTTCTCGATTTGACATTTGATAGCAGAATGCGTCTTATTTTGTTTCTTACAACTGGTTCAAACACATCCGGTTCTATATTCCTTTGATTGGGTCTGGTAATAATTGTCTCAATATGTCTATACGATGTATCTTCCTTTTTTTGTCTCTCCTCGTCATTCGGAAGCATTCTTTGATCATTTGGTGATTTGTTGTGCCCTATTTGATCTTTATTTATGTTTTCATTTATATTTATGTTAGCTCTATCTTCATATCTTAATTTCTTTTGCTGATTGTAGGTTGATGTACTTGCATTGTGAGATGTTATTTCTGTGCGCTGATTATGATTCACATTTTCCGTTATGTTAGTCCGATCATTCCGTGAAAGTGGCGGGAAATCTTTCAATGTAAACATAGCGGGACCATTGCTAGGCAAATATGCTGGAAGAGCTGTAGCATGCTCTTTGTGTATTTCTTTTTGTCCTGTATTACATTTTCTTGGTCAATAGATGGAGATATAACATGTCTACTCTCCTTGTATGCTGATAGTTCATGATTTCCATGATTTTCTTTCATTTGCAAGTCTACGTTTCTACCACTTCCTTTGTTAGACTGATTGTATAAAAGTTTGTGTCTTGTACAAATTGTGTCCAACTTTCCCTCGATACAGATAATCTTTGTCATGATCACATCTAGATGTTGATGTACATGAGAAGATAATTCTTTAATCTCATTTTCCCGGGTTGCCATTGATGACATCTGGAAATACATTCCTCTATTATCATTGATTAGTTTTTCTTCCTTTAATTTCAGTTGTTCTATATGAGAGTTCACCTCTTTGAGTTTCTTCGTAGTTTCCACTAAGTCTGACTATAAGTTTAGGATCTCATTTTCTGTCCGTGTGATAATATCACCCAACTGGTTTTCCAATCTGGAGAATTTTTCTTCAAACTTATCATTCATTATTGCTATCTGCGCAAATATTGTGCTCATTCTATCAGCATCTTCATCAGTTCTTTGTAAGGCGCTATCATTGACCGGAGCTTTCGGACTTTGTGATATACAATCACTGCGAATGGAGTTTACACGCTGGGATGATCTTGTTTCAGAATTATGTTTCAATGCCCATTTAGATATACATGCTTTCATGTCACTGTAATTATTTTCTCCTTCAATGAAATGGAATATAATATAAATATCTTCCGATAACTTATCCTCCACAGGAGCACTATTTGTTCGAGGTAAACGTTCTACTAATCGACCATCAGGACAATCATATCTCTTCCTTTCTGCTAGATCAAAGAGAGCTTGCCTAGAATCCCTGAGACCTTTGACATCAAGTGTTGATTGCAATCTTTTTTGAAAGCACTTCTATTAAGAGTTCCAAATTTGGTTTTGATTCGCATGTATATGCCTTCATTAATTTCGTCTACATCTGAATCTTGTTCTGCTTGCGATGTCTGTGAAACAAATAGAGCATCATCATTTGTATCATCTTTGGTATCAGCATCAGTGACATTTTCAATGTTTCTCAGATTTCCCTTCGGTTTCCCCATATCACCCATCTTTGATAACTTTAAATCCGGCCTTGAATTAGTGTTGTCCTCATTTTCATTATCTAACATGTCTTGAGCAACATCAAAACTATTTTGAGACTTTCTCTCAATGTCCACATCATCTATAATATCCTTCTGAGAGAGCATTTTTGTTCTTTTCTAATGAAAATCTCCCAAAACATTCAAGTATTTATTTATTTATTTATTTTGTTTTATTTATTGTAGGTAGTATATTTTCATTTCAGCCATATTGTCAACTTTTATCTAACTTTCTCATGCAATATAGATTCTGAAAGAGCTCACACTCTTTAGATGAACATGAGTTAGCAGTTATCAAGAGAGCCTATACCAAGTCATGTGCTTAGCCCAGATTAGACATCAATAGATAAATAATTCTGATCAGTCTCATCAGAAGCTTGGTTCCCAAATGTTGTGCCAGATAGAGATTTAGGAGTGCTCGTATGAGACTGAGATGATTCCTTTTCAAATAAATATATACAAATGCTGAATGACATAAATTATTGTCTATGCAGGGCGTTGAATTACAAATTAAAAACTAATTCGAATTAGAAGCTTAAATTAACTGTAAATATAAACATTTTGTGTTAACATGCTGCGATTGCAACTGGTTGCTGATCTGATTATGGTTGCCTAATTGTTAGCATCTAGCTAATACCATGTTAAAAGTCCACTGTTTCCTGAAGTTGATAAGATATTTAATTAGTTACTATTCAGGGTTGTGTGTGTCTGTGTGTATGAGAGAGAGAGAGAGAGAGAGAGAGAGAGAGAGAGAGAGAGAGAGAGAGAGAGAGAAAGTGAGATAAAGATAGAGAAAGAGAGAAAATCTAGATGACAGGCCGAATACATGTGAATTGACAGTGACTGCTCCTTTGTAGCTTGTAAGTTGAACCTTCCCAGTGTCATGTACCTATATTTGGAATGTCAGATATATTTTATGTTCAAATTGTAATTTAAACTATACAAGTGTGTTGCTTGGTGTTAGTATAATAACCCCCTTTCCAACAACACCAAACCAATAATCCCATATGCTAAACAGACTGCAGATAATAACCACCCCATGGGTTATAATCCCTGGCATAACCCCCCGGCCACCCCCACCCCAATCAAACAACCTAACCATTTTATTAGATAAGTACAATAATGAATTTACTTTGTATTGATTTAGAACACATTTATCATAAATAGTACATTTTCCTTTAAAATTCCTCTGATAAGATTTTCTAGCAAGACCTTGTTGTACGAAAGTTGTAATCTACGTAGGACAAACTGCAGTTATATATTTGTGATAGTGTTTTACAACATGCCACTAATTGGATAGCATTATGTATGCATCGATTGTATAGCCAAGTCTTATTCAGTACAAGGGAGACAATGTATTCAGTCGTGAAATCATTCAATGAATAAGTTGTCTCCCTTGAACGTTTGCTGTACCGGTACTTATTTATAATTCTTTGCCAAAACGGAACAACACTGTTTGCACTCTGATGGAAACAATACGAATGCTTAATTTGTGTGTAATCTAACACTTATAGCCTTTTAGAAAACACTATCTTTGAGGTCCGCATCCTGCTTTATTTTCTTCGAAAATATTTACATATCTTTTTCCTTCTTTTTATATCGAAAGAAACAAAACATTTTGGTCACAAACTGAAGTCACGTAATACATAAGGACACACTGTAGCTCGAATATATCTGTCTATGTCACTATTTATCTTATACGTTCAAAATAAGTATTATCATCTGCCATTTTCCTCTTGGATGCTATTCGTCTTCACTTTATTTGTACTTATTTAGGATGTTTTGAAGCAGTCTTAAGAGTGAGGCTTAAGTTACAGTGGCGTCACTAGGGGTGTGAGAACCGCACCGGGTAACACCATCAGATAGAGAGACACCAAAATGATTGTCTATGTAATGTTTCAATTTTTGTGCAAGAAGGAGGTTTATTGGGATGACACCATGGGTTAGAAGCACATAACTGTCTACAAAATGTTTGATTTTTTGTGCAGGAAGGGAGCTCATGAGTTATCGCAGATGATCGTCTTTACAATGGTTGAAGGTTCGTGCAGGAAGGCGGCCCATGGGGTGACAATATGAGTTACTGCACTGAGTTTCTCCAACCATAGTGACGCCACTGTTTAGGTATGATCGATATCTATAGTTGTTTCTATGTGCCTGTCTATTGTCAGAGCAAGCTGAGAAAAAGATCAAAAGGCAAAGAAGAAAAGCAAAAAATACAATACAATTTAAAATCACTATCCCTCAATACTCTGGGCTGTGAAACGGTAGATGTGACGGTATATAAGTGTATGTGTAATTGTATGCATATCTGAATATACACAAGAGTACCTACTTCTTTATTGTTTGCATAAACGTGTGCTGTTGCTGAGTAAGGAGGAATGCTGAATTGCATGACGAAGTTCTTAGCAAATAGGCATGTTTTGGTGCATGGTGCATCCTATGGTTACTTTCCTATTCCAATTATCATTTATGACTCGATTCCCATAAACAACATGTTTGATTGTATATATATGTACGTTATTATGTATGTAGAGATAGGTGTGGATATGTATGTATTAATGCTCATACCCACGCCCCTTATCTTGTTTGTTATATCTGATTACAGTAGCGTATGTGCCAATTAAATAATAAAATAGTTCCCTATGCCTTAATGTTTGGATTTGTGTTTATTTATTATTGTTTTTGTTCGTTAGATTGTTAATAAGAACGCTTTTTTATTGTTTTGATGTGTGTTACCCTTAAATATTCACTTTTGTCCTCTATTAAGTTTGCATTTGTGGCGTTATACGGTAGGAACATGTTTGTTTGTTCGAAAGAAGGTGTGAGTGACCGTCCCCTTTGCCCATTCCGGGCTCTGGTTTGCTATATTTATTGTGTTATATCGTATTAAGTGCATTAGTAACATATTACTGACATGCTATCTTCTATTTGAATTTAGCACATTCCCATTCCGCTATCTTGTATTCTATAGAGACGCGGCGTCAGCTGGCAAAATCATTTGATCCTACTTAAAGTCTCAACGTGTGAACATTGTATAAAAACAGAAGGTCCCATTTTTAATGAGAAAGTTTGAGAACTTGAATCGCAAAGACACAGAATCATCCAGGAGTTAATCGGGAATTCAAAACACTACTCCTAAGAATGTTTAAACGTAAAATAAAGACCTGTTATCCGGAAAAAGGAAAAAACCCGGACCCGTGACGAAAATAAAGAATATTGTCAGTGTTACACACATTGAGATTGGTCTCCCAAGTTTCCTACAGATATAAGCAAAGTGATCGAATACAAAAATAGAACGAAAGAATATATTTCAGAATAAGAAACAGCAAAATAATCCATAGCATCTAAGAAATTGAAAGTAACAGATGGACAAAAACAAATGAACTCTGTGCAACATGATTGAAATTTCATTCTAACTTTATTTAAAGAGAATATAAGAAACTTAAGTGCAAATCGAACCTGTCTTAAATCGTTCTTTATTATTACCATTATAGGGATATAGAACTGAACAGACACCCACCTCCACACCCAAATCACATATACCATTGCACAGAACCAGGCTTTTTTCTTGTTCTGGTTACTAATGTTTTAAAAAACATTTTAATAACCATTAATATTGTATTGAATTTTGTTTTCACAGTTTTATCGTAGTCTCTTGCAGTGCTAGATTTCGTACAAGTGTGTAAATTATAATTTAATTTCATTTCTTTAATGCCTTTCAAAATTGAAAAATGTTAGATTAACAAATTGGAAGAAAGTTTAAAATCACACTTTTTAAAATAGTTTTTAAGATCTTCTAATTTGTTAAAATAATGATTGCAACTTTTAATGTTCAAAAATGTTAAAGCATTTTGCTGCTATAACTTCAAATGCGCTGCGCATTCAATAACAAGGTTGATTTGGAACACTATTGGCGAACCATTCTTAATATCATACAAATGATGGATTAGAATCATTGAAAAGGAGGAGTTATTTGAAATTGATAGACATTTTGATCTTTCAAAAACGAAGGCGTCTTTAACGAGGCAAGGGATGAAGAATATTTCAGTTCTGTATTTGGTGGAAAGGAATTGTTTTGGATAAGAATGCTTTGAATATGATTATTAGGTTAGTATCAGGTTTTGATAGGAAATTAAAATAATTACAGTGAAAAGATTTAGATCGAAATATAAGTACGAAAATTCCAATTGCAGCAATACAGGTTGGAAATCTAGCATCATAGAGAGAAAGAATGAAGAGAAAAAATGCAGATGCAAAACATGCAAGTACAGAGAGATGGACAGAAGAAGAGAACATGCAGTCAGAGAGAGAGAGAGAGAGAGAGAGAGAGAGAGAGAGAGAGAGGTTAAGAAAATGCAAAAGTGCAGTGTTTGAGAGAGAAGAGCAAAAGGAAATGTAATTGAACCTAAACAAATTGAAAACGCATGCTGAGCACGCTCACCATCTTTACACACAACGTTAGCTTTTGATATTACCAGAAATATTAAGCTTTTAAACGCTATTAAAAAAAATCAACATTTTCCCTTGTTTGAGAAAATTGCTGAATATTGTGAATGGCTAAGAGTGAAGTCTATAATTCACCATCGGTATGGAAAAATATCGATTGTAAATGCAGCTAAGGAATGTATCTTGAAGGTTAATGACTTTTGTAAATTGAACATATCTTCAAAGGTTTAGGAATTGTAGGAAAAAGAAAACTATAACAACGTCGATATTGCAAGGGAAAATGTGCATTTATTTGATATGTGGTGCTCAGCCAAGAATGGTGACATTGACAATGATAATCTCATTCAGATCATATTAGTTGGATATTTCAGCAATTGTTTATGTAGTGTCTTTAGAAAATGCTTCTCGAACAGCATATGCCTATTATTTGACTCAAAGTTTAATTTTCCAATACGTCTTCGTAACAGAAGGTTTTGTGCAAAACATATTCTCAGTCGGATAGAAGAAGTTCCAAATCTCAAACTGGCACAACTTGTATGAATGAAAGTTCGGTTAAGACTGACCAGAATATATTTCGTATATCGTCTGAATTTCTCGAATTGTAAGAATAATGGACAGATTATTACTTATTTCTAAAAAAGGAAGAGGCAGAGATATTACAACTGTTCTTATTTCTAAGAGCTCATGTTCATGGTCGTTTAATAAAAGCAATACATTTAATTTGTCCAACAATCCAGTCTTTTCGTTTTGACGTGCTTGTGTTACATTTTTGGACATATTGCGGGACACGGAAAAATTAAATCAATATAATGTATGGACAAGGCTATCTCTGAATTCCCACTGCCGATCAGTAAAAGCAAATTATCTGATGATTATATATACCTGGGTATTATAGGGAATATTCAGTAAATGTGTCTTAATTGCTGAAATCCGGACGAGAAATGTTAAGCAAGAAATCAAAGCTTGATTGTTCTGATAAATGTCTGGAGCCTTTTGATAAAGTCATGGCCATACTTAAAGGTGCATTAGTTCTTTTAGCTCCAGTCAATCAGTTAAAATGTCTGGTGACGCAAGTATTGTAGGGTTTCGTGGAGTATTGCTTCAAGAAGACAAAAATGACGTGGATCATCAAATATGCTATTAGTCTAAAACTCTCAACAAGCACCAGATGCATTCTTTCGCAATCGAGAATGAATGTTTGGCATTGATATTGGCTTTCCACTACGTTGATGATTATGTTAGTTATGCTCCTTCTCAGATTATTTTATTAAGTGATCACAACCCTATACCTTCATTCACAAAATGAAAATCAAAACTCAGATTTTATTGTGTTGCAAGAATAACACATTTGGCCCATCAAGGGATAAATATGTCCTTTATTTGTCTACATTCTTAAGAATGTTCCTATATAATTTTAATTATATGTTTGTTTGATTATTTTATAAAAGAAAACTTTGCTATGTAAATCTTTCCATGTGCTTATGAGGAGAGGTGTTATGTATATCTGTGTTATGTGCTTATCGCTTGTCCTTGATTGAAACATTGTAACTGTTATTTATAAAAGATAAATTATATAGCTATATTGTGTCCGTGAGTGTGTCATTTCATTTTAATATGGTTCTCATTTGTAAACACTATAGGCAATTCAATCCTTCATGAATAATATATATTTCTCGTCCTTGTTCGATCTTAATGGAATATAATGATTAAGTACTTTAGATATTATAAATTCAAATGGCATTTATTATGCCCTGAATGTTTTGTTCTTGCTGATTCATTGATAATATTAACGCGCCGTTTGAGCTTCTATTACATTATGACGTATGCACTGTCATAGCATCATGAACGTAGGTTGGTTACACGTGTGCTGAAAACTGCACATTCATGTGTTCTATGCATTGCATCATCAAAGCTCTGCAGTTGTGTTTAATTTCGTTCGTTTTTACATGTTGAATCATTCCCAGATATATTTTCGAAATCACACAAAAAGTTAACAATAGAAATCTCATCACACATTACGTCTTCGAGTTATTCATAGGCTTTCATTGTTATGCTTTTCTTCTGTATTGAGAACAAAAGTACCACCTTCTTTAAACCAATTCAGAGTTTGCAGATATTGATGGCTATATATCTGTCATGACAACAGTTGTGTACAGTCTCTTATTCCTAAGTAATGGTATGTTTCAATCCCCGTAATCATGATATCCAATTATTAAAATTATATTAGTATGTCGGCTGTATTTATTATTATTATTTATTATTATTATTGTACATTATCGATGCAGGTAAGTCTGAATGTGACCTTCTGCCATGAGGCTGATCTGTTCTTATGGTAATATATTCAAGCCTGTGAAATATCCAGTTTGTACGTTCTCTATTCTGTGAGCATTTCAAAATTGTAACGAAAAAGAACGTTCAATAATATTATTCATTACATATCCTAATTAGCAGCCCTGTCCAGTAGCAACACTTATTTATAGGAAACTCGCTTATTCTCCTCGGTGGTGTTTTTACTTATGTAATGGTTTTACATACCTTTCACATTGTGAAATATTAAAACTCTCGAATCATGATCTTTCAATATGGTTGAATTTCATATAAACTTACAGCAATCTTTATAGGTTACTGCATTTGCATGGAAAAATATGAACGAGTTTTTCGGATGGAATATTGCACGACCTTGGGAGTGTATTATATCCATCTGACAAAACGAATTCATATTTTCCCATACAAATGCAGTAACTGTTTTATTATATGCTCATTTTCTTATTCTACCTAAGTCTTAATTATATAAACAAAATACACTACAAGAAATAACGTAAATGAATGTATGCCGTATTCCAAACTAAACACACAAGCGCAGATTTATCATTACACAACATAATTATTAAGGCGCACATAACTCCGCCAGATAAATTTGAACTTAGTCGCGCGCTTGTCATAACTTTCGAAAGAAAATGGCGTGTCTAGTCAAAATTGAAATTTGCAGTCATATTGTGAATGAATGCGCATTGCAACAACTTTTCCATTTTATCTGGAATGAATATATTTTGGTATTTTGTTTCGATTCGACGAAAGTTTGTGATTTTGGACTGGATTCATCTGTGACAATACATCGGATTGAGGCGGCGCGGGAGAAGCGTGCTTACATCTGCAAGTGTGTTTGTTCTGTCATTGACTATTTTACATCATTATGTGTGGAAAATATGAAGTGTTTCAATTGCAATTATCAAGAAGACGCTATTGAATTTAATATTTATTTTATTTTGAGTACAGTAAGGAAGATGTAATTGCACTTGGAATATAGTCGAAATTACAGTACAATTTCAAAATGTGTAATCAATTTGATCATCAAGCTTGAGAACTCATGGCATGGCTCATGTAATTCGGATTTGCAGAACTAAGAAATTACATTTTGAGGGAATTCTGGATGTTAAACTGTAAGTATATTTTTTGACATTCTTATTACAAGCTAAATGAGACAGTTTATGCCTTTATAGCTTGCGTGTTATTTGTAGGAACCAAGCAATTTTATGAAATCTGGTGTCTATCGCAAATTCTGAAACAATGTATCAAAAGTTAATATGGAATGTAGCAAAACAGCTGGTATGTTGCAGTACAGGAAACATATGCTTTAGTTCATTCAGAAACAAATTTGATCAAACAAAACGTATTACGTCTACTATACGAATGTATATGTTTGTTTACAAAGTAGTTCCTAATACACTATTGGGCACACGTGTCCTACGCGTGGGTGCAATATGAAGGTGTGCAATATCGTAAATATTGAACGATTCTGATAATGTAAAGTTAACGGAGAAACACATGAGCATACAATAATAACTGTTACAGTATACATAGCACGCAGTATTGCTAATGGTTGAGACCATAAACTAGTAAGTTGTATCTTAGCAAACTAATGCTTTGATTTTTGTGAAAACTATTAGTCTGCATGGTCATCTATGACAGGAATAAAATCTCCTTGCAATCTTGGCACGGAATAAAAACGCAATATAATGTGTAACATTGATTAACCTTTATAAAGTCCGTGTAGACAAGTCTGTATGTACTTGTGTTTCAAGCTGAGTGGCCTAGTAATTCAAATGACTCTTTAGGAAATCGATATCCCTGAATGTTGCTAGCATAGCAATTGTTTGAAAATAATGTGGATAGTACTGAGTTTTAATAATGTTTGTAATTTGTAATTTTACATAACTGATCCAGTGTCAATTAAGAACATTAGTCCCATATCCACGTCTCCTGTAAATATGAATTACAGTAGACCCAGGCTGGCATCTGTGCAAAAAAAAAACGTATCAAAATTTGCATACTTTAATCATTTTCATAACTTCACAGTTTTGTCATTCACATCAGTGATATATTTTCTACTCAGCTCAAACTTAGAATAATTGAGAGAACTTGTCCAGTGTCGAAGTTACTTTATATTGTGTTATTAACGCATAAAGGCAATCAAGCTGAACATATTATCTAAAAATGTACAATATGTTTTTATTCATTGCTTTTATTGTAATAGCATCCTGTTATCTATCTATGCACACACACATAATATACAAAAAACACACACAGACACCCCAACCTCCACCCACATCTCTCTTGATATACATATATATATATATATATATATATATATATATATATATATATATATATATATATATATATATATATATATATATATATATATATATATATATATACATATATATGCGTGTAGACGGTGAACACAATTCATACAAGCCGCCCAATTCGGTCTAGATATTTTTAATTGTAAATCAGTCCCATAGCAGTGAATTGCTCAAATGAGTTGACATTACTATTTTCTGGATCCTTTGTTTTGTCTACTTGTCGATTAATAATTAGCTGGTATAGTCTACATGCTGTTGTGATAGCGAAAATAGGGAGTAGCATGCCGGCGGCTGGCATCCTTGACAATTCGATTCATGACTATTTATAGTTAACCGCTTAAGACTGTACAGTACATACTCAATGTGTTTATAGTCCCTGATGTTTCATTTGTATACGTCATCGTAGTTTGTTTTTCCTCTTCTTTATTTCTTCGGTATATATAACTATTGATTACCCTTTCATGCGGTCTACCTCGGTAATATTGTAAGAGTGCATAACTCGGTTTCCGAACCATTGCTATGGGCAACAGACTAACACGGTATGTGCCGCGAAATAGAAAACTGATTTTTTTCTCTTTCTTTTTTACTTAGGCAATCCAATCGCGATGTATCAATGTGTAAAATATCCAACTGGTAAATCTATAAAAAAAAATCATTGTGAAAATTAACTAAATACACACATGCAATACTAGCGCATGCTCGGTTGAATATTCCAACAAGAATTGTGGGCTTTGCGGGCGTTGTGGGTTTTGTGGGCTTTGTTGATTGTGGGTTTTGTATGGAGTATATAAGGCTTTGAGGACTGCTTGCGACAGTTCAGTCAGCTAGCAGCCATCAAAATAGGTACATCACAGTTATTATGAGTTTTATGTTTTTATTTGTTTTTATTTTGTTTTGTTTAGTTTATTAGAGAATTATGTAACTTTAGGCAATATTTTGGACAGTAATTATTTTTACAAAGTTATTTTTTTTAAAAAAAATTCCTTTCATTCTTCCAAATTATATGCATTCTAGTTATTTCTAATTTATTTTTATAAGTAAACTAGATATTGTTTTATCATTTGTTATTTGAAATTCAGTTATATGGTCAAGTGTGTATTGTCCTCACAGACCAATACTTTTATTCATTTATTTATTTATTTTCTTTATTTAATTAGTTTTAGGAAGCTAAAGGCATACAGAAAAGTTTCGCTACATTACAAATATATAATTCCTTTTTCTTAAATTATAGGTCCAACAAAGTTCTTAAGGAAATAAAATGTCTAAGTCATTGTGAGTGTTTTCCTCACCGACTTGACATTCTAAATCAATTCAACAGTACTTGATTATTCTAACAATCTATAAAAAATATGTAAGTTATGTTTCTATTTTATAATGTATTAGTTGTATAAATCATTGTGAGTGTTTTCCTCACCGACTTGACAGCAAATTTACTTCCATTTATACCTATTCACTTCAAATAAGTATTACGCTATAGCTGAAGTGTAAAGTCAAGCAAGTGTTTTCCTTGCAGATGTTTGCATTTCACAATTACAATCAAGTCATAGTTTCTCTTCTGTAGTAAACTGTATTGCAACTAAATCCACATATGGTAACTCTGACATAATTTTCACTCATCAGAAGAAATAATATAATAAACTAATAGTATAGTGCTGATGTGTATCCTGACCTTGCATGAAATTATCATATACCATACTGTACCTCCGAACAATGATAATGTTTTAGCTTAGGACAAAAAACAAGACTGTCATGGTCAGGAACTGACTTTTTCGCTGTTTCGTAATATATGAATCATATATATATATATATATATATATATATATATATATATATATATATATATATATATATATATATATATATATTGCATGCCACATCATCCATCAGGTAGAAGGCAGATAATTTAGTTTTCCTTCTTTTGTTTTTCACAGAAACTTCTGCACATATCTCTTTGTGAACAGTGAAAGTTAAATTATTATTTTATCATTGGCTTTTCCTTTTCATTGTTTCTTCAAAATCTGAAAGGTTCAATAATGTAGTATGTTGTAACAACGCTGCTTTAAATAAATCGGGTGTATGACATCTTCCTGTTGTTCATCACATGTAAATTGGACTATATTTAAAAGTCACCCGTTTCAATTACCATTTATGAATACGATGTTAATTTGTTATATATGTCCATGGCTTAAAGAATAGATTTTAGCTAATGGGTCTACATATTACGATGAACCCATAAGTTTTCACATTCATTCCAGTATTGATACAGAGTATCAATTCGATATATAACGTGTTATATATAATATATAAATATAATGTAGAAACAATATCATTATTTTACAAAGGTTTGAATCACCATATAAATAAACCCATACACGAACACAATTATTGTTACCATTTGACACAAAGTTCGGACGGGATTGTCTTTTCCGCTCTCAAATATGACGGAGTTCTTCAAGCTTGAGTTACTAAACGTCCTGGCGTTATCGATCGAGGATGAGATAGAACTTGTGAAGACACTGGACGATGATCCCATGGTCGATATCTATTTTCAGCTGGAAGCCTAGATGAAGATAACGAGAGAGAGAGAGAGAGAGAGAGAGAGAGAGAGAGAGAGAGAGAGAGAGAGAGAAAGGAGTTAAATGCCGTATATGGAGACAAATATAACAAGACAAATGTTACTCGACCCCACTTTGGTCCACTTAGAATTGAACGCTGGTCTCAACGATACGGTACACATCGTCTTGTGAGATGTATCAAAGGTGTATGATACAGATCGTTTATACTTGTAATTTGATTTCATTTATGTTGTGGTGTTAGTCCAGGGATTGCTCTTTCTGCCCTTTTTTGTGTGTGAGAGATGACTACTTTGTGTGCGTATATCAAGGGTACAATTGATCTTAATTTAATATTTTGTTTTTAAAAAAAACCAAAGGAAACGGTTACTTTTATAACCGTTATGTTTGAACAGGTTCCTGTCTCCATAGGTTTATCTGAACAGAGAATAAAATGTTTACCAAAATTAGATTCAACCAGGTCATATTTGCAACTTCGGGGCTGGTCTGAATAATCACCTGCCGAAAACTATAAACCTCCCATCCCATTCAAAACAGAGGTGATCATTGCTTTTCACATTTATCACTGACTGTGGTAGAATATAACACTGGCGCTGGATACAGAGTTGCCCCGAAGATATACTGAAAAGGAAATATATACATTTCAGCTATCACATGTCCGAAAATAATCCATTATGATCCTGTGTTACTGTGTTACCAATGTCTTGATAATCTTTCAAAGCCTTTCTAGATTTCAGTATTAATATTCTCTGAACCTAATAGTTTTAAGATTGGAAGTGGACAAACATGATTTCACATGAGGAAAAAAGTTTCACGTTTCGTCTATTTTTTATATGCATTTAACATTTACATGATGAGAGCATTCTCAGGAGGAATACAATATTTCCGTAGCTGTTGTATGTGGCTTTCAGTACATAATATAAATTCACATATTATTAAATGGATGACATTATGTTGTATATCAAAGAAGTTATATAAGACTTTTTTAAAGTATGCATGTAACAAAAGTACATGGGATTGGTTCAGAATCAATGTGCCACAATAACTTTTACCAATTTATTAAAAGGCATTCAACCTAAGATTTTCCACTTTTTCTGTTCTTGCAAATGAATATTATGAAAAGCATAGTGCAAATAATGTGTAATTACACGTCATTCAGCTTCATCAGTGTACAACTGACAGTTTAATCAATGAAAATGTAATGATTTTCTAGTCATGTATATACGGATTGCTAATTAATTATGCGGAAACGGAATTTACCGATATTACCCGAAGTCGCATAGTCACGTGACGCGCGTCAAGAAATATGGAAGTTGAGGTATCTTTTGATGTAATTATTGCTTTATTCTTCATATTTATTCGTCTGTCCATCTCCTTAGTTCTTTATAGTCACGCGCAATATATGCATTGATGATAGATTTCTCATTGTATATAATAAATTACAAGAAGTAGGCAAAAAAGGCAATATGATGGAGTATCATGACGGTAAGGGGTTCCTTTAAGGGGCAATTCTTAAAATTCCCATTCCGCATTACTTTTGTTTGTGAGATTGTGTGTTAAATTGCAAGATAAACTAAATAATAATATGATAATTTGTATAATTGCAATCAGAATCCCAATTAAAAGATCTCTTTGGCTTAGAATGAAGTTAATTATCTTGAAAATTTGCAACAGCACCTCAGTATCACGTATCCGATACTCGATGTGATTTGCGCATTTGTTTTTACGCTTCAGTAATAATGATAATAATAATAATAATAATAATAATAGTATTTTGGAACGCTCCATTCTAAATAAATATCCATTTCATAGCTATGTCAGTTAGAAACATGTGGCACATTGTTATGTGATACAAGTATTAGCCTCCACAAAAGTGCAATTAAAAATAAAAATATTAGCTTCGACAAAAGTGAAATTAATAATAATAATGAATACCCCCCTTATTACATTTGAAAAAATTGTGATTTTTCTGCCTAAAATCACATATGATTTTATTATAGGTTTCTGATAATACTAAGTGAATCGGTATCTCAGAAATCATCACTTCATAACAGTACTGGCAGCTCAAACCAACATCAATTAAGAGATGTTAGAAGAAGAGGTACTAGAGGAAGGTAGTCTACTAGAAGAGGTACAGGAAGTGAGTCTAGTTGAAGTACAGGAAGGGAGTCAGGTAGGGGTAGAGAAAGAGTTACAAAGCAAAGGAGAGGAAGTTGAAATCAAGGACCATCACTTAGTAGGACACAAGTGGCTACTACAGCTGAAGCCAGAGATTATCAGTTGAAGGTAAGCATGATTTTTGTTACCCATTACAGTTTGCTTTTTTATTAAGGCTTGTAAATTTATGATTTATTTTTTATCAGTTGTTTCATAATGTTGAATTCATTTCTTATAAGAATGCATAGCCAATATGACAAAGGAAGGAAAAGATAAACTTTTGGCTCGAATATGCCCAAAACACCCCAACATTGTCTTTGAAGTGATAACTGGCTCATCAACGGAGCAACAATGACACTATCCAAGACCAAGAGGTGAATCACCAGGTTGGTGCATATGTAGTGACTGCTGTGAAATGCCAACTGATGATGAAAAGCAGTGTTGCAAAAAAAAATAATGCCAAACCGCTATTCAAGGCTTCTTGTAAATAATTGTTTGGTAAATTGTGTCTTCGTTGTTCTACTTTCCATAAGTCTCGTGACTGTAATCTGCATCAGTTGCCCATCCAGAGTTAATATTTTTGTTATTTATAATTTAGTTGAGCAGCTGATTGAAACACTTGTTTATCATTATATGTTTGCTTCATTGCATAACACAAGAATCATTATTTTCCCACAGAACATTTATTGCTTTTATCTTTTTGGAATATTTTATACGGACAATTTGTTATAATTTCTGCATGGCTTCAACCTGGTTGTTTTAGACGAAGACCTGCTCCTTGTTGCACAGAGGTATAGACAATTTTATTCTGGCAGCATAATAAGATAAAGATTACAACTGTGGAAAAAGGCATATTACTTATAGGCAGTTTACTTTATGGACTTACGGGTACCTTGGTGCTGGCAACATACTTGTCATTACAAGTAGCTGTGTATGGCGTATAAGGGATAAATACCCAGATTGTTTAGGCCAGTACCGTGGCTTTATTCGAGGAAGACTTGGGTGATCTTTCTAGTGGTATGATGTGTGAATAGTAGAATATGTATTGGGGTTTGCAACAAGACAAGAAAATCCCAATCAAAGATTGGGATTTCATTGTCTTGGTACAGACACTGACTTAGATTATTTTTCTCACCCAATTTTTCCAATTAAAAGTACCCTGCAATTTCGCAATATAGTTAGAAGATTCAACACATATTAGGCAAGTACTATTGTTGCCTCTCACTTTATATAAAGTCATCAGGTATTGCACTCTTGTATTAAAATAAGAATAATTACCTAAATATAATATAGCTTTATATGCCTCTCTTAGAAAAAGGAAATAAAGACAAGAGTTATAATTGTTACATGTTGGAAGTACTGCACAATAAGCATCGGGAACAATGTGCTATTGTGTATAAATACAGCACATTGATACAAATATATGAATGAGGGCAATTGGGTGACCTGTCAACACTAGTTACTCAAGTTCATGCATTAGAAAATAGAAAAATAAAAACATTTGATATTATTGCTGTATTATGACATTTAATTGAAGAATGTCATATTAAAGTAACAGTAAGTAATTATTAGCTTATATACTCCTAACTTTTAACTTTCTTTAATTTGGTGAGCATTATATGGTATGCAGCAGCATGATACCGTGCAGTACAATACTGGGTACACAATTTTAACTAGGTATATAATGACGTTGAGGAGATTCTGAATTCATGACTTACTTGGAAATTATATTTTCTGTCCTAGAAATGTGGCAAGTATTGCTATTACTGGTGTAGTGGCACACTACATGGAAATCTTGTGAAATAGCAAGTGCATGAGTTTTCATTTGCAATCTCATTATGATTTATTTGGGGCAGATTCAAATGTTGGAGAAGTTTTGAATATTAAAAAAACAAAATCAAGTTTGACATGACAATGTTCTGGTTGTTGATGGCTTTGCAGTAGTTACTGAAAACATTTGGTTTGTTTTAACCAGTGACATGTATTGCCTGTGGATCTGGAGCTCTTCCAAATATCCAAATAGATCAACCTCTTGTATGTGTATCTGACTCAAAATATTTTGTATGGTGTGTTAACAAAATTGGATAAACTAAGTTGATTTATAAGCAAAGTTCTTATATATATATATATATATATATATATATATATATATATATATATATATATATATATATATATATATATAATCTAGCAAAGCAGATGACAAGAAGGGTTTTTCTTTTTAAAAGTATTCAGCCAGGCTGAGACAAGAAAAGCAGCATCAGCAAAACTCTTAGATTTCTTGATCACAAGGGTGAGAAATTCTGTTAATAAGCATACATCTTAATTTTTAATTGTATACTTGTACATAAATATATTAGATATGTAGTACCTGATTTCAGATTTTCATTTCCTGGTAGGATTCTCTTTCTTAGGAACTCGTGATTTTATTTTAAGTTGTATAAAGCATTTCTTTTGTATTATGCTATTTTTATTTTGCATGTACAAATTTTGTTAACATTTTATTAGCTACCTATCCGCTACTGAATGATTATATGTATGGCTCTGTTTTAAAAGCAATTGTCAATAGACCATTTCTTGGTAGTATACTACTGGTATTATACAGAAAATACATTAAAAATATAGGATGAATTAAAGTTGACGAGCATTGTCTTTTGGTACAAAGTATGTAAGACACAACAGTACAGGGTGAACATGATTGAATTCTTGCATGTACACATCATGTCAAATAATAAATAATGCATATTCATACTGAGTTGAGAAAGGAAAACGTATTGTATGAATACATATCGGGTTGTAAATATCAACATAACCGCAAACACTATGATAACATTATATCAAGTATAATACTGCTCGTTAACTATGGCAGTTCAATACAAAAAATGGCTCTGAAAACTTTAATACATTTTTAAGACTAAAATACTAGTTCATCAAAAGGGACCTTGAATGCTATATCACATATATGCATCATCCGCCATCTGATTGCAACCAAATCAAACATACTTGACACCAATTAAGGCATCAAGTTTTCAGTCCTTTCAAATGTGTTCATTCGCCACAGAAATAATACTATCCTTTTTATTTGAAAACCATAACGAATGTGCACAACAGCATGCACTATAAAACTAGCTATTATATATTATGAAATTTACTAAACTTGTATTATTACAAATGTGCACGCACATACATAACTTTAATTTAGGAGTATAGTCAGGTATCACAAACTGATACATATCATCTAAGAATAGTTATGGCGTACATATAAAACTCTTTCTCTCTCCACATTATAACTATTGCTACTATATTATATAATTCTCAGAAGTTTGTTTCAAATTTATAGATAGACCCATCAGCTGAAGTGATTGTTAATACATCCAGAAGTGACTTGTCTATCATCCTCCATCTTTACAATAATGGAGATTTATTTTACACAGTTTATGATAAGAGCATTGTTCTAGAAATGTCACGAAACTGACTTTTATATGAGGAACTAGTCTACCATTACTATTAACAGATTGATTACAGACATCCCAGTCCAAAATACTAGACAGTTCTATAAAAATTACATTGATGTTATATTAGCATGTGTTGGTATATATGCTTTTGACTAAAGTGATTACCATTTACTCAATGAAAAATTTTAGTACATCACCTAAACAAACTACTGCACACAAACATATATTGTACTTAAGCCCACCCCCACATGTGTTACCTATATATATATATATATATATATATATATATATATATATATATATATATATATATACGTAATAATGCACAACAAATTTACTTGAAGGAGTCAATTGTCACAAAATTGTTTAAGTCAGTATGCCATATTTATCAAATATGTAAATATATAACCTGTTATGAGTAATATGGATTATATATATGACTTATTGTGATTGTTTATAATGTAAACCTTATACTATTGATCACTGTTAGTGCACGCATGCAGCAAAAACTAACATTGTAGTGATAGGTTAAGATCATTAGAGTTTCAGTTCATTATCAGTCAAATGTCATATACATAATGAAAGAGGGATACACGTTATTTTCATGAAGTGGCATTAGATTGAAGTTCGAATTTAGGTATTACTCAGGATGACGTATATTTCTGGTCAGCATTTAGTACATGTTGATTTTAAAAAAATGATCATAATTTATACTTGCTGTTTATCAAGAAAATAAACATGCACATACGTTCAGGTCATTTCATTATATCAGAATAATTAAGCAAAAGCCAACTTATTCTTCAGCGCGTTTATCTGTAAATATGAATCTGTGACTACTTCTACACATTTTATTTTATTTTCCTTTAAGAAATTCAATCCTATTGCAAAGCATGACTTTTCTTAGTTTGTACTTTTCCTGACTTTCTTTCTTTTGTCCATTGTTATGATCCACACAATTTTCTAGCTGGAATTTTCCATGAATGTGTATATGCAATACTGGCCTGAATGTCCAGGGCTGTCAATTCTACCATCCCTTAAAAACCAGGATGCAGTTCATATTGGCTCTAAGTTTAATTTAAGCATCTGTAATAAATAATAATAACTATCTTATAATAACAACTGCCATGCTTTTGAGTAACCAATGATCAGTGCTGTGATTTACCCTGAAATTAATGACTAAATGTTGAAATCCAGCTTTCTCCACCTAAATTCCAAAATACGTTTACAAGCCGAATGATTAAATTTGAAGTCAAAGTGTTAAGATGAGATAAGATACAAAATATTTTGTATCATGTTAAGAGATCCTTAGTAACAAGGTAAGCACATTGATCACCTTGATTTGTCTTCGTTCATCTTTCAGCAATAATGCTGATTACAATTTATATCAAAACCAAGTGCTGAGCATGACGATAAGACAACACCAATCTCTATGTTTTTTATATTTTGGTTTAAGGTGCTTTCATGATGTTTGGAATTTGAAAGGACATGTATATCTTGGATATACGTTTAGGTTTCAGATAACTTTGAAGTTTAGCTTTTGTCAATAATGGTCAATCCAATATTGGTCAATGGATGGAATGAAATATATCATTTGAATGTTATGAAACTTAAAATAGGTAGCTTCTGAAATTTTAAACACATGAAAATATTCCGAAAGGTACTGCCAGATATTAATTAGTATGGCAGATGCCAAATTTAAATCACCACCATTTAGTTGCCGATTAAGCAGAGGCTGTGAACACCATTTCTTGGTACAATGTCCATTTACACAAACCTTTAGATACATGTAATTTATTTTACATATCTGTTTAATTTGTAGTGTGACAGTTTTGTGTAAAAGTATGGACTTCTACCTATATGTTTATGTTTATTCTGTCATTTACTAAATGTGAGCCCACTGACATTAACAGCTAACATATATGTATGACCACCAGTATAGTATAATTATAATAATAATAATGAGGACTTTGTATAGCGCCTAATCTTTGAAAGCTCTAAGCGCTTTACAACATTAGACAAAACCTAAGAAACATAATACTATTATTACTAAAACAAACAATGTGAAATTAGAAAAACATTAAAAAATAAAAAACATGCCGAGAATATTTCAGGTTAGAAACATTAATAGGTCTTTAAGTTGGTTCTTGCAGTCGAAATAAGTGAGTTTTGAGAGCCCTCTTGCATGTGATCCCTGTGTCTTTGTGTCTAAGTTCAGTGGGAAATTCATTCCACGTTGCAGGGCCTTGGTATGAAAAAGAACGTTATCCATATGACTTTGCTGTCATAGTGGGAATAATGAGTATACGATTGTCAGAAGAGGAGCGTAAGTATCTTGCTAGCGTATACACATGGGTGAGGTCAGATAGGTATGTTGGACTGGAGTCCGACAGTGAAATGTAGCACAGAGAACAAATTTTGTGTTTGATTCTGGATCGAATGGATAGCCAGTGTAGGGTACATAGCAGCGGGGAGGTGTGCTGTGATCGTGGTACTCTAAGTATGATCCGAGCAGCTGAGTTTTGAGATTTATGAAGTTTCGGGAGCATATATTGAGATGAACCAGACATAATTGAGTTACAATAGTCCAGTCTTGAAAGTACTAATGAACACACAAGTGTTTTAGTGGCACCAACTGAAAGATATTTGCGAATTGAACTGATGCGTCTCAGCTCAAGATATGCAGCCTTGCATATGTTCATGATATGTTGGTGCAATATTAGAGTACTATCCAGAGTAAAACCTATGTTTCGTACTGATTATGTGAATCTAATGTTGGTGTTGCTGATATTTATTGTTTGAGGTAAAGGATGAGAATGAGCAATTCTTTGTGTTGTGATCATAATGGCCTCATCATTCATCTGCAGCTTGTTTGGTGTCATCCATGATTTACATCAGAAATGCACCTCTCTACACTTTGGATCGTAGCATCAACTTCAGTTAGGTTTCTAGATTTTTATATTTGGGTGTCATCAGCGTATAATTTGTGAGACACAGGATGATGATGTACGACACTTGAGAGCAACTGAGTGTATAGAATGACGAGAACAGGTCCACGAACAGACCCCTGTGGAACACCACAACATATATCAATTGTGCTGGAGTGTATTCCATTTGCGGATGCAATTTGTGTCCTGTCTACCAAGTATGACTTGAACCACAGTAATGCTGTATCATGAATGCCAAATACATGCTGGAGACGGTGAAGTAATATATCATGATCTATTGTGTCAAATGCTTCAGATAAATCAAGGAGGATGAGGACTGTAATCTTTTCGCTATCCAACGCAAAGAGAATGTCATTAACTACTATTAGAAGAGTAGTTTTTGTAAAGTGGCAAGGGCGATATGCAGCTTGTACAATGCTAAAAATACTGTTTGAATGCAGATGAGATACAAGCTGGGATATAACAACATTTTCTAAGATATTTTATATGAATGGGTGATTAGAAACTGGGCGGCAGTTCTTTCAATCTTTATCGTCTAGTGTTGGTTCCTTTAGTAGAAGTTTAAAAATGGCAGTTTTGAAAAATGATGGGAATTCTCCTGATGTGATAGAGGTATTAATAACATAAGTTAGTGAAGGCAATACTGGATCTATGCACTCAAGCAGCAATGATATTGTAATTAGATCAAGTTCACATGACGTTGATGCACTCTTCATCAGGATTGTACCTCCGAAATCCATAAAGACGGGTTCGAATGCTGCTAATGGTTACCACTCAATTTCTGTATCCCAACTGTATGGTGACGACCAGTCAATTGAAATTGTGTTGTCAAGCTTATCTCTAATGGTTTTTACTTTGTCACATAAGAAATTTGCAAACTTGTCTGGAAGGTCAATTGGAGAGAATGTAGTTGGAAGTGGTGTAGAGATTTGTTCCTTGACATTAGCTTGTTAGGAATCTCGAAGAGCTTTTTTGCAGCTGTAACATTCCATGATCTTAGTAGTGTAGTGATCTGATTTCGCTGCATGGACTATATTTGTGATATTCGTCTTAGCGGCTTCATAGAATTGCTTATAAATAGTGAGTCTGGTGGTCTCTTTTAGCAGTGCGAAGCTGGACCCTAACACTGCTATACCATGGATAATACTTTTTAATTGATACTCTGCACTTGGTAGCTGGGGATGTTTGTCGTGCAATGAACGCAGGCAGTTGTCGAGTTGTTCTGCTGTAGAAGGTAAGCAAGTTATTAGGTTTGCATTAATTTGGTTCTGTTTAACATATAGAAGTTTCTCTTAGTAGCAGATAAAGGTGGAGGGTTAGTGACTGCTACGTCAAGATGGCATATATGGCAGAGGGAATTGATGCGATTTCAAGGGATACTAGGGAGGACCGTATAATGTTATCATCAGGTCTATGAAGAATCCAGTCTTAAATGTGACCGTGTTTATCGGTGGGTTGGTTAACTGACTGTTTGAGGTTGAAAACATTGATGGCATCTAGGAGTTTTTATGTGTTTGGGTTACCGGGACAGTCAAAGTGAAAGTTGAAATCTCAACGAATAATCAGGTTGCCATCTATCGAATTTCCATATTCCAGGCGATTATGAAACTGCTCCAAAAAGAGAGATTCAGTCAGCTTGTTTTTTCTACTATTAGGAGGGCGGTAGAGGTAGAAAAATGGACTGATTGCAAAGAAAAGAGATACATTTTCCGGAAACTAAGTTATATTCCAAATGTTATTCAACTACTTCAAACATATAAAAGATGTAATGGAGCCGCATAAGAATTAATAATAATAAAGATGCGTAGATATAACATTCCATTTTTTTTAAAGATGTTCGTACAAAAGTTGCCACATTCTCTGAATCAATCATTCAATTAGCAAAGTTGATATAGATCTGAAACCATGTTCACAAGTATTGATGAAATGTTATAAATTAACAAAGCACATTTGTCATTTGTTGATGAATGTGCGTTTGCATTATTGGCATTTCTGAAGAGATTAATGCATACCATTGCAACGACTGAGATCGTTGTCGATGAAGAGGAAACGCAATCATTAGTGAATTTAGCAGTTATAGACAAAATAGAGAATTTATGACTTTTCATTATGAGTTTTAGGTATAATCGTTAGCTGTGGTGAAAACAAAGCGGATGAGAAAAATAAAGCATATAAAATATAATGAAATAAAGAATGGATAATGGAAGAATGGATGCTGATATTACATAAGGAAGTTAAATTAGTTTTGTTTAGAAAGGTGCATATTGCTCACATACAATTCATGTGCCGAGCATACATTGTTTACCTGAAATCATAGCATACATATAACTATGGATGCAAATATATTTAATGTATATCTATTTGACAATAAGCACGGATCAAGATAGCAGAAGCAAGAAGGGGCGATAATAAGCACAATATTATCAAATATGAAACAATTTGGTAAGGGAATAAGTGAAACAATAATAGTTTGGACAAAGAGAACAGAAAGGTGTGCTAGAATATTCAAAACTAGTGGTTTTCCAAGGCTGATTACGGTATATAATAAAAATATTCACAGATAAATACATACTGTGTGAACGCATTTGTGTTTATGTAGCATAGTTAGATACATCAGTAGTGTCTCTAGTTACCTTTCGTTCCACCTATACGCCTAAGCCTCCACGTAATTTCCTATATTGCTGCTTCCTCGGCGACGGCGATGTCACATGTCATTGCCATTATTTTTGTTGCTGACGTTACTAGCAGACATCAGCGATATTTGTCTCGCTTGTTTTGTTTTTCCATTACATTACAATTGCTTACGTTTAAGTTACTAATGCTGTCTACAAAAATCTTTAATATACAGCGAATATAATCCAGTACAATGACATTTGAATTGCATCAACTCTGACTTTTCACTAGATAATATTCAGTTCTTGCATATTAAAACAGTTACCACTAGTGTTATCAAGTATGTTTTTAGATCAATTCTTGTTCTACTGCCCTCATAATGCGATATGTGTATATGCCTTCCACCACACGTGACGTAAGAGTGCGTTCTATTTCTTATTTGCATTTCATTGTTAATCAATTCATAATCATATCATTTCTCTGACTCGTCAATACGTATGAGAAAATTACCATCCAAATTAGCAGTAAATATAAGTGATTTAGATTGTCTACGGTATCTTCAAAATATACTTATTTAAAACCTAACACATAATTGCCTAGGCAGGATGTTCAGACTACTTTTTAAAATCTTCATCACCTGAAGTTATATAGTTGTTTTCTAAATGTTGAGAAAAGGTTAAAACACATTTCGTAAAATAATCTGGATTTATTCATGTCAAAACTAAATGCATTTACCCTGGTATAGCATCCTGAATTATTGAGTTTATATGCTGTGAACTGAACATAACAACAATAAATGGCACGTGCACAGATATAACTAACAATGTCTGAAAGAAACATAATTGGTAAGCATGGATGAGACACAAGTCATTAGACCATTAGATATCTGAAAAAGATGTCAGTTTACGACTGCTAAATATTAAAGGCATTTATCCATATGACATTACTGATCACCACAATTCTTTCCATCTTCAATCAGACCAGTTTGCAAAATGACCTTAATGATGAGTAAAGCATAGGGTATTGGACTATTAACATCTAAATTAGACTCGTCTCTACCTGCCTTGAGTGCTTGTTTTATCACAACAAAATCAATATATATTGAAAGAGAAAATATGTTAATACCTGGTTGTTAATAAATGAGTTGAAGTAAATGAATAGTGATATATCCATAACTGAAGCAGTTTAGGTCAGTCTGCCCAGTATTTCCGTGATGATGAAGTTGGCCATCTTTAATAACTCAATGTGTTCATTGTATTATTCGAACTGGACGGCAATTCTTTCTAATTGTTTCCTTTCGCCCTCGTGTTTCAATTGTTTTACCCCTGAAATATATGTTTTATTCCGCTGGAATATATGTGTAGTTGTCTGAAGGAATCTATTTGATTCTGTTGTTGTCTTCCAATCATATTTTCGTTGCTCAGGTTATCATTTCAATATTTTATTCGCGTACTACTCTTGACAAGACAAGCAATAACTGTATCTGCCGAACACATCGACGTCATTAATTTTAGCAAATGTTGACACGTCCATGAATCGATCTTGAAACTATTCAGATACATTTAATAATAGTTTCAATACAAAGTTTAACCTTGTAAGTTATCTCGCAAATTTAGCATTGTTTTCATGAAAGCTACATTACTAAACTAAATGCCAAACAATTGGAGTATGAAAATAGTATAACTTAGAGGAAAACAAGGTTGAATTAGTACGTCATAAGTATGGACAACAAGCCTTCATTCAGTTATACTTGGTAAGCAAGTTTGGCAGAAGCTGGGCTTTATTCACCTCGTTTAATAAATTCAATTTTAAATCATTTTAAATCATTGTCTATTTGAGATCATTTATTCATTTGGTCAGAAATAATGTAACATATATTGAAAAATATAAGTTCGATTCCTCAATAGATATGATATTTATTATGTTGATAAAGAATTCCTTTTAAAAATATGTGATGCACAAATTTTTTGAAGATAACTTACATCAGTTGACAATAAGTTTCAAGACATCCGCTTACACGCACACTCACACATACATACATACATACATGCATGCATGCATGCATGCATCCATACATACATTCATATATATATATATATATATATATATATATATATATATATATATATATATATATATATATATATATATATACATACCTACATACATAGATACACACTCATATATAAATATATTTTTCAGGCAAGGCAATCTGTGTGATACTATTATTTATTCGTATTTGCAAATTATGTTAATGAATTAAAGCGTTCCATTGTAGAAACACCAGTCAAGATATTCCACTCTGTTTGATGTTTATTGGGAATTATTTATCTCTTTGTGCAACATATTTATGTTTTGTGTATATCCTAATAATTCATAAATTCTACAATAGTAAGATTTTACGAAGTCTCTAAAGAGCTTTCAAAGAATGTTATCATAACAAGAACTCAATTGTGATGAATGAATTGTTTACATAAATCAAAATGAATTGCACTCACGTTGAATTATATGTAATTATTGATCGAGCGTATTATTTTCAATATTCGAACTTTAGAGTAAGCCTTTACGCATGTTGCGTTTAATAAAGAGAAAGTCACATATATATCTTATTTCATCTCAAATTATATTGCCTTCAGTGATGATTTTTTTTATGTAGGCACATCAAATATAGAGTCAGGCTTGGAAAAAAATGCTACTAATTACTTTTCCATTTTGTATAATCAACCATAGAAACAATATAATGCTTTATGTATAATGAACTTGTATTTTTGCATTATCACAATCACGTTTTGGCTCATTGTCTTGCAACATTCCTGTAAAGCCACGGAAACCATCAATGTATACAATATAATGAGCTCAATGCATGCTCGGTATAAGAATGCCAAAAATGTCGAAATGATTAATAAGACTGTAATTAAGCTGTAAAGGATAATCATGTCATCAGCCGTTATTTACACAAAGGTTACACTTGTGAAGTCTATGCTGTGCAGCAATGCCAGAAACACTTTCGCCCCACCCAACTTGAAAGATACACATTTCGACCGAATTCTGTAACGTATTGCAGACAAGCAGAATTTCATCCATTAAGTGAATATCTTTAAAATCGTTAGTTATATTGTCAAAAGTGTATACATCCTTACAAACCTCATCGACACTTCAGTTTTGCTGAGTATGGCCCCATGACCCATAATGCTCTGCAGCACTAAGGCATCTAAAATACGATACACTGCTTCGATCTTTAAACTAATGTTTTACTATCCATATTCAATTGAGTCTGCAAAACATAACACTCGGTATATGTTCGTATCTGCTTGTGATACTGGAGATACAACTAGCTAATATACCTGTCAACTGTATTTCTTTCAGATTTTTAGATGAAGAGGACGGAACAGCAGAGTGAAGCAATTTAAATGCAAATCAACTGCATACAAATGACAATGATTTGTATTTCGTATATATGAACAAGATCTAAATTAATTAGCAATATAGACAAGTAAACGAGCATAATTTTATTTTTCAAACTGGAAGCAAAGAGAGTTGCGTATCTTACCTCAAAATGATTATATAAAGGAAAGACTATTGAAGAGATGAATAAAGTCTCCATTATAATGAATGCCAATTATCGTGTAGATATTATAATGAACACATTTAGGAACAGTTTCAACAGCTACTGCTCTGCAATTAAATATTCTAGGTGGCAAATGTTAAGGCAATGGAGGAAACGTTTCATATTTAATTTATTTCCAGTTTGTTGGAAAGCATAGTAAGATGATGAGGTAAATCAGATGAAAAGATCACCATAGGTCAATGGCGTAGATGGCTATATATAACGAAATGGTCATCAATAATATTATTATAATTAATTAGTTTGAGTTATCGTTCAATATACATTTTTGAGAAACCTAAATTATTTATTAAAGTTCAATTATCTCATATTCTACTAGGAAGTCAAATACAAATTAACAAATCAACTGTTGTATTCTATTGCTTGAATGGGTCTCATTCATTACATCCATTACTGTGGCTAAATCGTCAAATATACACATATTTCACACACAAAGACAACTACAAAACATTTTCTCATAAAGCGTATGAGACATTGTATATATATATATATATATATATATATATATATATATATATATATATATATATATATATATATATATATATATATATATATATATATATATATTGTAACGATGAGATCCACACAAGTAAAGAACCAAGCAGATTTAAAAGAGAGATGATCATGAAAGTAATTCTTACAGCAGCTGTTTTATTGCTGAACATTACCACATAATTATTTAACGGGGCTATTTGACACACATTTGTTGCATCGTAGATTTTGCAGTGCAGACAAAACATTACGCCAAACAAGTTGATACAAATTCCAATAGATTTCCTTATGGATAAAAACTAAAACAATATTTCTTCATTTTCTTATCAACCTATATCCAAGTTGCAGAATATTGGACAAAGTTTGGAGAAGTAGGTACAATTACTACGTCAGGTCGTTAATTCTGGACAAATTCAACAAACAAAGAAAAGGTTGTCACCACTTACATTCATTCCATGTTCTTACAACTCGTTTAGGTGGAATATGTCCACCGAAGTCTTGGTTTAATTCTGACTTCATGAAAATATACTTCGTATACTGCTCTTAGATGTGTTCTTTCATAGCTTTCAAAATAATTGTATTTGTAGCTTGCAACTGATAGAAGGTTCAAAGAGGTAAAGGGAGGGATTTTATTTGCCTGTCTTACTTCTGAAAAAAAAGAAGTTTAGTTTTTGCTATGTTATGTGCTCGTCGTTAATGTAGAAATTGAATCAGACCATGTTTTGATTATACAAAATAAGAGAGGAGAATATAATTTCTTTTTAGACTTTCAGCAATAAATTGGATGGCCTCAGATGAGAACGGAGGAATAGACTGTACAAATTATTATATACAATGTCAATGAAATTGTACCAAAGGCAATGACTGTTAAGTACTTGTCGTATATTGAATATCGGCACAAGACCGAACCTAATACCTATGAATTAATCTTCGAAAGAAAACGAAATCAAAATTTATTTCAATCCATGCAAATGTAAAGTCTGCATTGTAATGAAATATCATTCATATATTATATCATGATGCGAATCAATAGATGGAATAAAGATAGCTATGAAAACAAAATAAAATATATCTTTATTATTATATGCTCATTTTTTTTCCCGTTAACTTTACGTTGTCGGAATCGTTCAGTATTCCCCGATACTGAACGCGCGCAACAATACACATATAGCATTCACGTGAATAAAGGAACTACTTTCTATTATAAACAAACAATGACGCAGACACCAGCATTTTTGATTTGTAAGCAAATCATATACACTCGCGTAAGAGGCTCTTTACGTTGTGGTTATTTAAATTTGTTTCTGAATGAACTAAAACATGTTTCGTGGACTACAAAAAAAAAACCCAGCCTGTTTGGCATATTCCGCGTTGATACAATGTTACGGAGTTAGGCTAGCTACATTATATAAAAGACGGACGATTATGTCCTTACAAATAACATACAAGTGACAAGGAATATACTGTATTGTTTATCTGGTGATAAGAATGGCAAAATAAAATATACTTACAGTTTTACATCCTGAATTTCCTCAAAATGTTTTTTCTTAATTCTGCAAATCCGAATGACATGAGCCACGTCATAGGTTTTCAATCTGGATTACACATTTCGAAAGTGTGCTGTAATTTCGATGATACGTGCAATTGCATCCTCCTTACTGCACTCAAAATGAAATACACATTAAATTCCATAGCGTCGTTTTGAAAATTGCAATTGAAAGACTTCATATTTTCCTACGTTCTGATTTCAAACATTGAATGACAGAAACAGAAACACATTTGCAGACGTAAACACGCTTCTCCCGCGCCACTTCAGTCCGATGTATTTCATGTATAATTTGCACAGATGAATCCAGTCCAAAGTCACAAACCTTCGTCGAATCGAAACAAAATACCAAAATAGTCGTTGCAATGCGCATTCATTCACAACATGACTGCAAATTTCAATTTTAACTAGACACGCAATTTTCTTTCGAAAGTTATGTCGGCCGCGCGACTAAGTTCAAATTTATCTGGGCGGAGCTATGTGCGCATTAATAATGATGTCATTGTGTAATGTCAAATCTGCGCTTGTGTATTTAGTTTGGAATACGGCATTCATTCATTTACGTTGTTTTGTTATAGTGTATTTTGTTTATATAATTAAACCTCAGGTAGAATAAAAAAATGAGCATATAATAAAAAGGTTACTGCATTTGTATGGGAAAATATGAACTCGTTTTGTCGGAAGGATATACTGCACTCACAAGTTCGTGCAGTATTCATTCCGAAAACTCGTTCATATTTTCCCATACAAATGCAGTAACCTATAATTACTACCCCTCTTAGAATATATGATCGAACTTGAACTGTAATCGATCACTACTGCTTCAATTCGATTTATTTTATATTATTATTGCTCGAAAAGGAAAGAAGGTAAAGGATAATATTTCCAGAAAGACGCAATGAATACAAAATTAATGCAAGTTATAAGATGAGGCTGAATTTAGAGTTGCTGTGCTTTGGACACTTTTCTTAATAATGCAATTAGTGTCTGAAGACAAACACAAGTGGAACAGCGCATTGCTAACTATAATGTTCCTGAACACAAAGACCAGTTGTATCGACACTTCCCTTTCTTATATGTATAACACCAATGATGATGATATGTTTAGTGTAGATCGATTATTCTCATATGACAGTTAGCATATTCATCGCAAATGTTGATGAACTGATTATCGAATAAAAAATGATTTTGAAGCCATCTAAGCCTTATAAAGTTTAATCTCTACTATATTGAATTATATTCCGTAACAAAAGGAATGATATTTTCATTTCTATTTTTGATTTTACATTGTAGCAATTCAAGTTGTGTAAGAGAAGATGCTTTTTGGAAAACAGTAATAATACTTTAGAAAGGCTAATTTTTATTTAACAAAATGCTGATATAACTGTGTCAAGGATGATTTAAAAACAGTGTCATCCGAAATAATTCATCGATATCTTTTTGTTTGATTATAAGGTGTCCCGTGTTTTCTTGATTAAGGATTACATGAATAATATTCGCATTTTTCTCATGAAGCATGATAGTGATGTAATTGTTTTCGTCTCTCACAACATCTACGTCCATAAATGATATTTTAGGTTTAGACACATTGAATGTAAAGTTTAATGTTTCATGTAATTTGTTTAAGCAGTCTATAACATAACAAAGGTCTTCTAATGAATAACTCTAATCCATGAATATATCATTAAAATCTTAATGAAACATCTGGGTTTTTTTAAGAGGCATTTATTTAGAATGTACTTTTCTAATTTACCTATAAATAAAGATGCATAAGAAGGTGTTATAGTGCTTTCCATTGCTTTTTCCAACTTTCAGAGATAGTTTGTATGACCGAATTCAAAACAGTTTTCGAATCACAAACATGTTGTTTTGATAGTTTACATGAGTATTCTTTTTTATTTTCAAGATAATATTTTCACGCTTCGATACCGTCATAGTGTGGTATATTCGTGTAGAGTGAAACCACATCAAATGTAACTAGGAAGTAATTTTCAGTTAGTTCGGGTAAAGATTTTAATTTGGTAATGAAATCAAAAGTGTCTTTGACATGTGAAAGTAGTTATTTCATCAGTATTTGTAGAAAGGGATCAATATATTGTAATATATTAATACTTAATTGAGTTGTAATTGCGTAGTTCAACATTTAATTATTTACTTTAAGATTATACGTATTATTCACACCCAAATGTGTAAAATATAATTTGAGTTCAGATGAAACATTATATACTCGTCAATAATATAAAGGTATAATAAGTTTAATTTTAAGAAAATGCGCATTATACATAATACAAATATTAATAAAACTGTTTATCTCCATAGATATTATATATATATATATATATATATATATATATATATATATATATATATATATATATATATATAAGGAAACGTTCAACGAATTGCATATTGGTAATTATTCTGATCAAACCGGCATTGGAGTCATGACCTGCAGTAGCCATTCCGGTGCTAGTAATGGCATTACTAGCTAGGGTGACACAAATATAATGCAAGTGTACTTAACATAACTTGCTAGGTGGTATGCGTGAATTATACATAACCCTTAGTCATTCTTATGAAATAGCCAACATTATACATGCATACATGAATGTTGCACTACAGATTGCAAGGAGGCTACATTCGTTAAATTATCTATGGTTAGGCCATCACAATATAATGGACAAGACAAGATTAGTACCGATGTTGGCATTACAATTAATGAGAAATTTAAGTGATTGTTGCACCGTTTGTTATCGTTATTCCACATGATTTTCCGTGTACTCTCCTTCGAAACGAGATGAAAACGAAGACACCATATGGACCTAAAATGTGCCTCACAGTATCTCAAGATGTTCTCCTCAATGTCTTTACAAATAAATCAATTTTAATGTAAGATATATTTTAAGACAGCAAGCTGCTCTCAAAATGTTGACATTACCTCAGGAGTAGCTTTCGCTTTTGTAAATAATAGCGCTCCTCATAATGTTATTCATAGAAATAAACATTTCATCTGTTTCAGCTCTATAATTATATATTCCTTGTCTATAAGTTTAATTTAACAGATTGTATATGGTGGCAAAACCTCATATGTTTAGTCTAATGTTCTATAGGTGCACTATCTGTGAGATATTACAAATTCTTTAAAACTGCTACAAGTTTAATCCTCTATTAATTATTTCTAGATTTGCGCAGTTTGAGGCATGTCTCCTTAATTTAAAACACATTGTTGTCATATTCAACCGTATTTTCGGTAACTACAGTTATTTATACGGGGATGGTGGTTTTTTCACTTTTTGCCAACTAGTGAGTTAGTTAAAATGGGACGATTGCTAATAGAGAACTATATTTGTAAAATGGATTGATTCTCTAGCCTTGTAGAGCTGTTTGAAAGGTGCTATACTTCTGGTCATTAATATTACTACTATCATGATTGCAACGAATTATCAGCTTCATCGATTTCGTCTTTCCTGGAAGAACAAACTGTCGTTTAAAATGAGGGTTCACAAAGAAATCGAACTTCGTTTAAACCAAACGTTCATTTGACGCTGCTTATAAAATAATAATTAGGTAGGATTTACCCCGCAATGCAAAAGCATATAAGAATTTTGCCTGAAAAGGACCGTGAAGTCTGAAGTCCACTGTACAAAACGTGCACGCGCTCAGCACAACTGGTGGATGGCACTGACAAAACACTAATTGTCCCTGGGCACTTATATGGCGAAAAACCTGAACATTGTCAAAAGCTATTGATGCCGCCATCGCCATTGCCCTTGAGATCACCTTTTTGTACTGTGGTCGAACTTTCGTCGCTGGGAATGTTTCAACCGGTGATTATCTATAAAAGCTATAATGCACATCTAAATTAAGTCACGTGTTATTAGTTGTCACAACCCAATTTGTTGAGGCTGACAACTTAATATCTACACTCAGCATAACCCCAGTATATGATACTGTTTTTCATTGAAAAGATCGTATCACAGAAGCTGTCTTAGCTTCTAGCCATCGAGGCCAGTATAACAATATCTGTATATCCTCTCGCATTCCATTAATACATGGATTTTAGAAGGAGAACTAAAAGAATCCGCAGCTAGAACCGCGGTTAATAGGTGTGTATGGACAATATGATAAAGATAACGATATGAAGTTTTGGCTCAGCAAAGGTATACAGTTGAAACGAGAAGAAAAACAAAGAAATGAATGATTAAAAAGGTAAGTTTATTCGTGCAAATAGATGCACCTGGAAAAACAAAACATTTACATGTTCTTGGAATAAATTTAACTTGCCGATCTTCATATTTAGAAGTGTTACTGTTTATTGTGCGCAAACAGTTCACATATGCCTAAAATGAATACTAAACGAATATCGATTGACTCTATAAACCAACGGTTGACGACATAACCAATTATTATAAATAAATCATATTTTGAGCGACCCTCATTGGGGCAGGGTTTCGAGATCAGTCGGACTAACACCGAAATTATTTCCAACAAGTTCCGATAAAGATTACATTCGTTCTAATCAATCCTTCCCAGGTAGATAATATATAACCACCTCAAACACACCAACTGCGTGACAATTTTCCAACCTGATCCGCATCCAGGCTAACATTTACTTTGCATTTACTCTTCATTGATTACATAAATTCTAACTACGGTCTTGAATATTCTATATTCCGTTCATCATACTAGGGTGATAGACAAGGGTGAAGCAGAAGACGATACAGATTTTCTCCTGGGCATGATTTTCGAACTCTCATCATGAAATATATAATATATTTACATACGAACCTTATGCAATGATTCGAAATTCCACCATGAAGCAACGAAAGGTTGATCCTTTCTTACTTATTTGCACCTGACTTTATTGAAGGTAAACATACATGTTTATGTATATTCTTGAATGTTTGTCTTTGCATACATTTTTATTTTATGATGTGAGTAACTGTGGCTGTTTAGGAAAACATATTCTATAACTCACAGTTCTTTGTCACCCAACTGTATATTTCTTGTTACATATATCTATAACGTGCCATTCTTAGACACACTTAAACATGACCATTGTAAAATTTGAGAGCAAAAAGTTCACACAGGGTGCGGCAAGTATACCTCGTTATATTCTGGATTATTAGAATCATTTTTTAGTTATAAAAATTGGTACATTTAGTGAGCTTGATCTTGAGTTAATTATGTCTTGTCGTAACAAATGGGTATATCAATTAAATCTACCTGAATGATGTATTACGTGAGACGTTGGACGTCAAGTCTTAGAAATAGTTTTTGCTTTTCTTTCGCTTTGCATTCTTTACACATTGTTTATCCATGATTATGTTCCAACAATGTTACTGAAAAGGTCAGGACCAATTGACGCAGAATAGGCTAGTCGTCCCAAATTCAGTAGAGTATATTCTTCATCTCATGAGTAGTAGTGGACGTCAGTATATAAAATGTCGATTGCCTTGAATCTAAATACATCTACCAACTGTCTGGCTTGGGACAAGCTGACAGAAAATGTGGTGTTACCAGGAACAGAAAATGAATTGTATCATCCTGATCTGAATGTAGTCTCTTCGAGGCCTATATGGCTACCAATACAAGTACTTACAACTGTTTTAGAGCAAGCGACCCAGGTTGCGGATTAGTTTAAACATAAACATATTTATTGTTAGAATCAGCATTAGTAATAAAACAATAACGTTGCGACAGGTACTTCACTTTAATAGTCATCGTAAATACAGTAGCTGTGGCGCTTTTACATGTAAATATGCGGGAAGACCGATTATTAACAAACTTCTCAACCTCGACGCATTTAAGAGTGATGATGATGGATCAATGGTATTAGAGTGGCTTATAAATACTTGCTACCATTCGATATAGGATGAATATTGTGGAAATATTGCAGTCCGGAACTGTTGAACCAGAGTGAATAAATTGGCATGCGCACAATATGTGAGGGTAGTGTCACCATCATCAGGAAAACAAAACGAAATACTAAGTTTCACAGTGCATTACTGTTAAACAAGTTGTTGCTTATTTAAAACTAGACAAGACACAAGACATCACCAAAGGCATTATACAGTTTCTCACTGTTTATGTGAGAAGTGACTAAGTCCATATTTATAGAAAATTTATCAAGTCCAACTTTCTCAAAGATTTATCTCACTAGCAATTATGGCTTCAACACAACTTTTACTCACCCCAAAGGAGATTAACTCCATACCATAAGTGCAGCAATGACTTGCATTTTCTGCCCTGAGTTATAATTGTAACTTATTATCTACATTGGCGTAATGATTTAGGAACATTTACATATCCAACCAAAAGGGACGATATTTCTTGCATTATTATAGCTATAGTAATATAAAATAACGTGATCAAATAATTTGGCTTTCACTAATATATTTTATTTTGTATTTAATGTAACTTGTATGATAACCACGATTAGAATACCGTCTTCATTATATTTCTCTGCTAAGTTCGGACTTGTAATCTGTCTGTCTTCGAACAATCTTATCAAATTAGTTGTTTATTAGAGTTTGCAATTGTATATCGTCTACATCAGACGTCTGAGAGAAATAATATCAGCATGGCGTGTAAAATCATCTGCAATTATATTTGTACATCTCCTTTAGATATGTAAGAAAAATAAGAGAAAATTTAATTAATGTATGCGGTTTTGAAAAATTAACATGTTGAACCATAAGGTGTCGAACTCGTTCTTGGCCTTCAATTGGTAAAGAAGCACAATTATCGTTATTGTAGGGAGGCGTTGCCTTTATTGAGTATTCATGTTGATAATTCTGTTTCTTTCGTCCAAAAGACCTTTGTTAGTATTTGAAGGGCCTAGATTTCCGTCAGGTTTAATATTATTTGCATCCATTGTGGTGTTAGCAGAGATCTATGATAATGTTTCGTCTCTATCCTATATCATTGTAATATCGTCGTCTTTAGTAAGATTAATTGTTCTGTAAGTTACGGGAAAAATATAAACATCAATGAAAAATCATTTGGGCTCATGAAATATGTTACCAATGTGAAATAATGCATTGGTTGTTAAATATTTGCCACTATGCTTGAAAATCAAATCCGATGCCATACATTTCAGTCATTACAACGTTCTTTGCTAATAAAACATATTGAAAATGAAAATAATAGTGCATATTAAAAGTCAGGATAATGTAGAACAATTGCATTAAATAAATCTAGCCTTAAACAAAACTTGGCGTCCAATGTACATTTGTTTCTTTCAAGCTTGTATGGTCAAAAGTATACATTAATACACTCTGGCAATCTATCACTTATGTTCTAGTGTAACATTATGCATATTCAAATGTTCGTTCTTCACTAGTATTGTTTGTCACCATGACCTCATCACAAATCAAGGCATAGTGAGCCTAACAAGTGTAATTAGTTTCTATGTTACGATTCATTAACATTAAAATAAATGTTTCTGATTCTGGTTGCAGCCGGTGCAGATATATTATGAGAATAGGGGATGGTAAAGGCCCTAAATGATTCATATTCACGTTGTATGGTAGAAAATACTAGACGCTGCTCACCAAAAATTTAATCCAGTAAAAATATACACTTAAACAGATCCATTAATATTGTACACTTTCCGAAAAAGGAATTAGTAATCTGCAATACTCGGTTGGATCTGGCGTAGTTATGATGAGTCCTTGTAATGTAAAATGTATACATGTCATAATGTGAGCTTGTGTCGAATGCGCTCAGTGGAATATACAGACACAAAAATATATACACACATAACTGTTTTCTGTCGTCTTATGGCGTGGGTATAGAATGAAATTCTACAAAAAGTAACATCCAAAACATAAATGCTTTTTATTGGGAAGTAATGCATGTTGAACTCAATCAGCAACATATAACAAATTAAATCATCGCAAATAATTTTTCATCAATAATATATTATGTTGTGTCTGCACACTTTATGTGAGCACAATTCATATTACTGATACATTGAAAGACTCTCATACTATTCTTTATTAGGCGTATCATAGTGTAATAGAGTAAATTACGTCAGCAAGACCTATTATTCTGTAAATATAGCTGCCGTCGACTCATTTTTCGGCGTGATGTGGATTTTAAGGAATACCAAAACGCAGATCATCCAGAGAAATAAAAGGAACCATCCTGGAAACCACATGCATTGTTGAATGTTCTGAAGTCGGCGATTTAACCTGGATGTTACAAAAGAGGAAACACAGTGCGTTACGTCTGTACTTTTTACGCCAAATTATATTTTGATGTCTCAGTCGATGTTCTGTAAGGTATCCGAGTCCGATCGTACATTTATACGTATATATATTGTAAAGAGCACAAGTTAGCCACCATTCGAATGGAATTATTATAAATACAAAATTACATGAAAAACCTATGCAAACACTGAAAAGCAAAGAAAATAATAATTCATTCCTAGGCAGGATTTGTTTTCGATACACAAATACTTAATTACAACGCACAGTGACAACGCACAGTGAGAATACAAATAGACAGACTCAGAAATGTGTTTAATATATCTCAATGAAGGAGAGGACACTAGAAAATTGTATAGTGGATTGACACTCCGTATATGTACATAAATTATTCGAAAGACGAGATAATGGTACAACAATACGAATGGAACACAAATAAACCGAATCTAATATGATGCAAAATAAGCTGCCGAAATGATTAGTATCTGTTATTCCGTTGAATTAAGTAGGCTTGCCATATTTTTTATTTATTTCTCTCATGTAGACACTTCTGCAACTATCAATATTATTTTTATTTATGTAGTGTTTCGGTAGGTTGGTGAATCTACCATATTAAATTCGTGGTTATTGTTATTTCTATCCCTTTATAGCTTGATTGAAAAACTAAGAATTCTTTAGGTCGTTTGACCATCACGATCGTATTAAAGATCTTTTAAGGCATTGTCTTTGTCTTTCATCTAAAAAGTAAAAAAACTCGACTGTATTTACTTCCGTATGTCTGATCCATTTCCTTCAGGTGTTATCAGTCTAACTGAAAACTCATCTACAACAACCAATTTCATTCTCGGCCATTTCAACGTTTCCTAAATATTCTTAAACGAATGAACGATTTCATAATTCTGTATGGTTTTGCTACAAGAATATTCCTCTACAACAGTAAACTTCATTCTTTGCAATTGAAATAATTCCTCAAATAATCTTAAACTAAAATAGTTTCGCCAACTGAAGTAAGGTGCGTTCGGGCAACTTATTATACTTACTATGTTGATGTTTAAAGTCTGTTTTGTCTAGTAAAAACATATCCATGGTCTTCCAATCATTGTATTCCTTACAAAATATTAATCTGGAAATCTGAAATCAGATGCATCCTTTATTCTACCTTTATATCCGTCATCTACTAAATTTATACCTGTTTTGCGACATAACGTTATTAATAGTTTCATAATACGTTACACCTCTCATCAAGTGATGTGATCGTTGAATCTCACAAGCATCACGAGGCAGCCTTGTATTACCGGCGACTTCGTACCGCAACGAAAAATATTCTCTTTCATATATTTTTTTCATTTACAATGTTGTTTAGCAAACTTTAAACCATCTAAATTATATCAGCTCTCCTGGCATATTTGAGCAGGATTTGACTTTTGGCCAATCGACCCTTAAAAATAAAGATTTGGTACAAATATTGTTTGTCGCGACCATTTTATGACAGGTAAATTTGCAAATCAATTCCCTCTATCTTGTATGCATCTGTCAAATAAATTGAAACCTTTTGTGAACTGGAGCGTTATTGTTCTATGAAAGCAGTAGCTCGACGAAATGATCAGCTTCGTCTGCAAAACATTATTCGTACCAGTGATATACTCATACGTTATATTCATTATGGAAATATAAATTGTATGATGACACTGAAACTGCGAAAATGATAAAAGATCCTACCTCTCCTTTCTGAATTCCGAGATTGCACAAGAAAATATCGTTATAACACTTATAATGACGACGGCTATTTCATAGTCTAATATTACCCATCTAAACATTTGATAAAACATCAGGAAATAAGGAACTTGCATTTATAATTAATCTGATACATGCAATAATTTAACTTACTTTGCTGAAAAGCTTGATGCAGTTTGATACACAAATCGAAATTTTAAACAAAGGTTTACACATGTCCCATTTGATTTTGGGACACAATGATAACACAACATCTAGGTGAATCTATCTTATCATATCATCCAAATGCACTCTACTGACATTTTGCAATACAAACAAGCTTCATTATGCTTGTTTTAAAGAATCCATATATGTACCCACTCAATAGTAAACAAAAAGATCTATTAGTATAGGGAGTAATTTTATTATGAGTAAGTACATTTCATCTCCCATGATATGTGTTTTAGCTTGGTCAAAATCGTCAACTTAAATATATATTCATAATTTAAATATAGATTCAATGCATACTTGTCATTCCCATATATATATATATATATATATATATATATATATATATATATATATATATATATATATATATATATATATATATATATATATATATATATATATAGATATGTATATATATATATATATATATATATATATATATATATATATATATATATATATATATATATATATATATATATATATATATATATATATATAGACTAAATGAAAACATCTTTTCATATAGAGAATTATTTTATTATGAGCAAGTACATTTGATCTACCTAGATATGTGTTTTAGCTGAGCTAAGATCGTCAACTTAAAAATATATATTCATGATTTAAATATAGATTCAATGCATTCTTGTCATTCCTATCGTGAACATGTTAAATGTGTGGTAATGCAAGGTACACACCTACGTCATAATGAATGTTGACTCTTCATATATTGGAGCATCAACAAGTAAAATGTTTTTCCAACTGCACTGTCAAAGTTTAAACATTCATTTTAGCCAGACATTTCTACAGAATCTACGAACATGTTTCACAAAATGGTGGATCTCTGCAGAGTGGACATCCAACACGTTGTGTTTTCTTTCGAAGCACATAGATCAAGATGCTGATTCACATCCCTTCAAGTCAATGAGTTTAAATTCATCGTTACGAACGTTTCCGACTTCTTGTCGCATAAATGGGCCGGGAGGTTCTTTGTGTTGAATGGTCTGTATTATGTTTAAGATTATGTTGTTTAATAGGAAAAAACACAACTGTTACTGTGTAGAGGCTAACATTTATTGTCACATTCGATGGCACCAACGACTTCAATAGAGTGAACTGTGAGAACTTTGCATATTGAAAATATGCTGTTACTCGTATCTGTAGGAAAAAGCGATAGAGGGGAATTACATTCAATAAACCAATATTGTAAAATAAATTGTTTTAAAACGGATATGCAACCCGCCTTTCCTGGCGGAGTAAATCAGTTTGTTGGATAGTATATTCGGTTTTCAGTCTATATAAAAGGTTATATTTCATATGAATAAGGTTACAAAACTGATGTTTGAGTTATGTCTACAACTAAAGCATATATGATCTTTCCAAATATAATATTCTGAAACGACATTTACTAAAATAACAAACATGAAAATTGTATGATGAAATAAAATCTCTACCATGAATGAAAGGTCTAGTGAAACCTCTTTTAATAATATGAAAATTTATATGAAGACCTATATGATAATATCAAGATGAAGTCTTGCAGTGTCCGATACCGACACATATACATGCCTGGCGGAAGTAGAAGCACTTTAAAACCAAACAAGGTAGCAATAAAATATCACCAGATACAGGATCTAATGTTTTATGATGATCACGAAGCCATTAGACATATATACTTGTTGATATACTGACTTTAAAGTTTGTACATATCAGCCTCGAGAAAAGTAACATGCCGTCAGTTATATATTATGGGAGAAAAGAATAAGGAAGAGAACACGATCATTATTAGTTTTATTTATATATTTCCGTCGTCGTCTTACTGATTAACTGCATTTTTCCTTTGGAGGTAATTTTTAATGTAGTTTGTTTAAATCTCGACGTAATTTGTACAGGTTTGAATAAAGTTTAGCACCTATAGTTGTGCTTTCGGAGACAGGTATAAGGAGCGGTGTAGTTGACTCTCATCTATATAATCAGTACGTTAACCCTATCAATAAGACAAACCACATCTTCTTATATCGTGAACCTTTAAAGTTCGGAGAGAAGGAACATAAAACAAACACACTACCGTAAGGCACACTGTTCGATAAACTTATCTAAGCTTATTTACAAAACAAAATCTTCACGTATTATTGACAAATAATAAAATATTATGTAGTTTCTGTAAAACGAATGTTCACGAATAATTTAGCCCAGAGACATATCTTAAAAGTTTTTTAAATTTGTGCATTACAAAGTTTGACAATTATTGCTGTAGCTATTTCAATGTATCAGCACACAAAGCTAATTAGGCGATGGTGTGGTTTTTAAAGAAGAGAATGACTTACATTTATATATATCTGTGTGTGTGTAAGTCTGTGTTTGTGCGTGTTCTTGTTTCTGTTTGTAATATAAACCGTCCTAATGCGCCGTAAAAATCTTGCCCATTGTTTTCAAAGGAGAATACGTTATGTCCCGTTAGAGGCTTAATCGATGTATTCATATACGCGATAGGGGATATTCTGGTAAGTAGGTATATTATACAAAACATAAGTAATTACGATTCAACACGCAGCAAAGCGGCGTTTTAGAGTTTCTTTCAAAATATTTTGTGCCTGTTTTATTATCTCACTTTCTTGAAATAATATTATTTGAATCTTATTTTCATTCCATGGGCTTATTTGATTCTTTTTATTACATTAGAAGTTTTTGAATCTCACTTTCATTACATGATATTACATTAGATTGTTTGAATCTCACTTTCATTACATTATATTACATTAGATTTTTTGAATCTCACTTTCATTACATGATATTACATAAGATTATTTGAATCTCATTTTCATTACATGATATTACATTAGATTGTTTGAATCTCACTTTCATTACATGATATTACATTAGATTGTTTGAATCTCACTTTTATTACGTGATATTACATTTGATTATTTGAATCTCACTTTCATTACATGATATTACATTAGATTATTTGAATCTCATTTTCGTTACATGATATTACATTAGATTGTTTGAATCTCACTTTTATTACTTGAGATTATATGAATCTTTCCGTCATAGATTTGAATATATGAATCATTTGCTTTGTTTATCTATTTGCAAAAGGTTTGATAAAGTAATAGAATGAGACTTAAGTTCAGAACGTGAAAGAATCACTGTATTTGTAAAATATAATTTTATTAATATATTTCATATATTTCTATCTTTAATCACATTGTGTTGTCATTTGATCCAAGCATCCATTCAGGTCTATCATGTTACAATATTTATCTACAACAGCCAATTCCATTCTCTGCAATTCCAGCGTTTCCGAAATATTCCTAAACGAATGAACGATTTCATATTTCTTTTTCTGCCACAAGAATATTCCTTTACAACAGCAAAGCAAACTTCACTCTCAGCAATTGCTACGTTTTCCAAAATATTCTTAAACAAATGAATGATATCATAAGTCTGGATAGTTTTGCCAACTGAAGCAGGCAATGTTCGGGCAACGCAATATACTGATTCACTATATTGATATTTGAAAACTGTTTTATCGGGTATAACATATCTGCAAGGTCTATGAGCCTTAATTAAAGTGGCAATTTGAAATCACGTGCATGCTGTATTCAGCATTTATATTCACCACCTACTAAATTGTTACCTTTTTTGCAACATAATATTCTCATTGCTTTGCTAATACTTTATATTTCTCATCAAATAATATACTTGTAAATCTCACAGGCTTAACGAAATGGTTTTAGGCAGCTTTTTAATACCGGATACCCCTCCCGCGTACATCATATCCTCTCTAGTATATTATTTTGATGTACAGTGTTATTTAGAAAACTTTAAACCATCTAAATTATAGCAGCTATCCTGGAAAATCTGAACAGCATTTGACTTTCGGCCAACCGACACTTTAGAACAAATATTTGGTACAAATAGACTCTTGTGGCGACCATCTTTTGACATGTAAATTTGCAAATCAATTCTCTATATGTTGTATGCATCTGTCAATTAAAGTGAAACCTTTTCTGAATCGCTAACGTTATATTTTCTGCGAAAGAAGTAGCCCAACGAGATGACGATCTGTGTCTGCAATAAAGAGTGTTCACACCAATGCTATACTCAGAACTTGTATCTGTAATGGAAATAGAAATTGTATGATGACAATAAAACTGCAAAAATAATACAAGAAACTACCTCTATTTTCTGTTATCCAAAAGTGCTCAAGCGAAAGGAGTTTTGTCACTTATAAAGACGACTGCAATTGTATTGTCTAATATTCACCCTTGCAATCATCTGATAAAACTTCAGGAGATAAGGAAGTTGCATTTATGATTGATCGTACGGCTATTAATCTCAAAGATATAATAAGTTAACTTACATTGCTTCAAACGTTGATGCATCTTGATAAACAAAATGAAATTGTAAACAAAGTTTTGCAAATGTCCGTTTTGATTTTGTAACACGATGATATCACAACATTTCGGTGACTCTATCTTAACCATACCGTCCAAATGCGTTCTCCGGAAATCTTGCAATTCAAAAGGGCGTCATTATGCTTGCTCTAAAGGATCCATATGTATACTCTCTCAATACTAAACAACAATCATCTTTTCCTAGAAAGAATTGTTATTATTGATCTTATTATCTATTTTTGTCATACACATGTTTCTACGAACATCATGAATATTTGTCACAAACTGCATGTTTTGTTTGAGATTTTGTTTACTGGTTAAGAATGTTTCTGGTTTTACGCAGAAGCCAGCTTAAAGGCCTAAATAGAAGTAACATATTTATTGAGTTAAGCATCTGAACGTGATGGCTACATAAGAAAATGTTCTTAGTGCATCTAAACGCATATCTCGTGCTGCCGTGGATGTCGTAAACAATCTTCAGAAAATATATAAAATATAAACCAAATGCAAAGATTAACCAACAGATTGAAATGTAGTCCTCTCCACGCCCAAACATTTTATGCCAGGAATGCGTACTTGTCGTTCACATGGTGGACATGTTAACTGTGTGGTGATGCTAGGAACACGACTGCGTGAAAATTGAGATTTAACGAATAATCTTCATATATAGGAGCATCAAAAAGTACAAATTATTTTCTTACTTCATTGACGAAGTATCAGCATCCATTTTAGCCAGATATTTCTACAGAATCCACGAACATGTTTCAAAAAGTGGTGGATCCCAGAAAAAATATACATCCACCACATTGTTTTCTCTTCCGAGGCACACAGAGCATGACCCCGATTCACATTCGTTTAAGTCAAGGAGTTTAAATTCATTTTTACGAACGTTTCCGTCTTCCTGTCGCATGAACGGGCCTGGAGGTGATTTCCTTTGAATGTTCTGTATTATGTTTAAGAATTTCCTTTTAAATAGAAGAAACAAATGACTGTTTCTGTGACGAGGCAAATATGTATTGTCACATTCGATGGCACCTACGACTTCAATTAGAGTGAACTGTGAGAAATATGCATATTGAAAAGATACTGTTATTCGTATATGAAGGAAGAAGTTATTCATGGGAATTACATTCAATAAACCAATATTGCAAAATAATTCATTTTAAAATTTATATGCACCCATCCTTCCCCTGGAGGGGTAAATCAGTTTGTTGGATAATATATTCGGTTTTCAATCTCTAGAAAACGTTATTTTTCACATGAATAAAGTTACAAAAACAAGTTTTATTTATGTATACAACTAAAGCATATCTGATTTTTCCAAATACAATATTCTGAAATGACAATTACCAAAATAAAAAATAGTATGATGAAATGTAAGCTCTACCATGAATGGAAGGTTTAGGGACTCCTCTTTGCATATTGTACAAATTTATATTAAGACCTAGATAATAGTATTTAGATGCTGTCTTGCACGTTATGATACCCAACCATATACATGATTGGCGGAAGTAGTAACAGTTTCAAGCCAGGCATGGAGCTAATAGAATATCACCAGATACAGTAATTAATGTTTCATGATGATCACGAAGCCATTAGGCATATACACTCGTTGATATTCATTTAAACTTTATACATATTAACATCGAGAAAAGTAACATGGCGTCATTTATATTTCATGGGAGAAAAGGATAATGAAAAGACCACGATCATTCTTGGATATATTATCAGATATTTCCGTCTACATCTTATTGATTGACTGCATTATACCTTTGGACGTGATTTTTAATTTCGCAGGTTTAACCCCCGACGTATTAGATAAATGTTTTAATAAAATTTAGCACATATAGTTGTACTTTCGAGACAGGCATAAATAACGGTGTAGTTAACTCGGATCTAAAAAAATGCACACGTTAACCTTATCAATGAGATAAACCACAGCTTGTTATATGGTGAAACATTAAAAATGGCAAAGGTTCGGAGATATAGAACGTATAACAAATACACTGCCTTAAGGTACACTATTTGACAAACTGAACTAACCATATTTGCCAAAAATAACCTTCATATTTTATTGATCATTAATAATGTATTATTTTGTTTCTGGTAAGTAGGTATATTATACAACGTATATGCTAGCTACCACTGAACAAGCAACAAAGCGAAGTTTTAGAGTTTCTTTCAAAACATTTAGTGCTTGTTTTATTATTCCAATTTTGAATATTTCAACAACATAATGGAAACAAATTGTGATCAGGCGGTAAAAACCTCGTCTTTGAAATTCCAAACTCTGGAACTATCGGAAAAACAAATGAAAAGTAATCTTCACAGCAGTTTCCTGATCAAATATGTTGAAGAAGGGATCATTCCGTAAAGTGTGCGTATGAAGGTAAAACTACATAGGAAGGGGGAATGAATGACAAAACACAACTGACAAGCATTTACTTAAAGTTTCGCTGAATATATGCGAGAGAATAGCAGAAAAACAACATAAACGATCACTGCATTTAGGAACGCAGCCGTGAAAAAAAAAGGGATTTCATATTCGACTCAAATTATCAGAAACAAAATTGTATGATGCACTTTAAGCAGCGAAGATCTTGATAATTATTGATACCATTCATTCTCGAGTCATCGAAATCTAATTCGAACCAATAACCCAATTTATGTAGCTATATTCCTCTACCACAAGATTAAAAGGGATTCATAGACAGATTACAGATGCGCCATCACAGGATCAACATGTGGCATGCGTTTGTAAGAGCGGGCGACGGTTACTAAAGTGTGCCATCACAAGGTGTCAGGGCTTATTATGTCAATACAGATAATCTATGCCAGTTCATAAATGCATGTTTATATTAGATTCATTAACATAATATATAGTTTATTATATTTATTAATACGTTAGCGTGCTAGTTTCCAATTCCTGGTAATAACAAGAAGGTCTTTCGCATAGCTTTTGATAGTTTTTGCTTGTAATAGATCAAACATGGTCATATGTTAGGAATAAATATCAAACGTCGAGAAGAAGGAGTAAGTGTATTCACTACTAATGTTTTTCTTTTTTTACTTCTGCGCAGTAGTACAAACAAACGGATTAAGGACCAAGTCAGACGTTAGGGTGTGGTCGAAGAGTTTCAAAAAGTAAAAGATAGTAGACATACACATGTTAGTAAGGGAACCAGTTTAAAGTAGCTCAAAACAGGATAAATGGTTTGAAGCGGATATAACAGGTTAAGTCGACTCACATGGCTGTTTTATACACATGTATATACTGATTTCAATACACAAATATTTTGCTAGGCTAGTTACTAGCTTCATATCATCATCATATACTGCAGTAAACCATAATCCAACTTAACATAAAACATATTTCCTGTTTGCCAATTTCGCGTAAATTAAAAGTAAACTAGTAAGTACTAAACAAATACTAGCCATTAAGTTGTTTTAAAATCCCAAATAAACCCTCCTAAAATCGTTAATATTTTGTTTTATGATGTATTCTCAGGATTTTCTACGGTGTGGGGAATTAAACGTTTTGTCAAAAGAAAGGAACGTTAAAGTTGAAACAGAAAAGGAAATGTTTCTTGAGCTCAACCTGTAAGTTTTTGTCTTGGTTGATATAGCTTACTAAACAGTGCGATACGGTTGGTTAAAGAAAGGTAATTTGCACCAAATAATTTCAAAATATTTTGTTGAATCGCTAATTACTTCCAAAAACATACTATACAGCACTGAATATTGTTTAATGTTATTCTTAGGTAGTGCCTGATTTAACGAATAAAATATTGGTGTAGCTAAACTTTTAACTAGTGCACAAAATTTCATCAACTTTTAAAACTTTAAGAACATACATATAGCATGATTAAAACTTTTTCCGAAGTTCTACCTGACCTTTCCAGGATACCTAAAACAAAACATACAAGGGTCATATCATTAAAGTCTGGTTAATTGCTCATTCTGTACTTGCTAAATTACTAGGGTACAGTACAACAGAATTGGATATTATATTTTGCCATATTTGTCTCAGTCATGTTTAAGCTGGAAACGTGTCCTACTATTTTGTGCTGCAGGTAATGTACATCAGTTCTATAATTTTTGAAAAAGGTCATTTTCTCTATTGTTACATATATTTGATTTAATTTACATTGATTTCCGTTGTATTTGATTTGATTTGATTATTTGTGGGTTTTGTAATTTTTTTAATTTTCTTTACATGTCAATATAATGTAATTTTGTTTACTAGAAGTTTGATATTTTCCAGAAAAGTTTTAACATAGATACCTGATAATATATACACTTGTTTCTATTTTAGACATAGTTTCTGACCTTGATTGAGGGTCAAGTAAACAACTGTTTCTAGCACTAAAATGATTGGTTCTTATTAGGGACATACATCAGTTATGTGACTTTTACATGTAAACATGATCACGTCATTCTCTTTTTCGCACGATATTTCGCAATTAAGCATTTCTGATATTGCAAAATACTTATTATTAGTAGTGATGTTTAGAGAGAGAGAGAGAGAGAGAGAGAGAGAGAGAGATCGAGATCACAGAGTCCGGGCTTCTAAACACTTGATGTCAAGTTGTTTTCTGTTGTGCCCAGAAATGAACTTTCGAGTTTTGGAGTTATTAGCTAATTTTTCTACAAATTAATTGGACTCTAAAAGCCTAATTAGTTTATCTGGAAATATTATTGCATTCATACAGAATTCTTGAACAAGAACATTTACTGAAAATTCTGCCTGGATTTCTAAGACCGGAGGATAAATTATTGTGTTTGTACAAGGAACTGTAGATGTCAACACAGTACAGGCTACAACATACGTCATCGCCTTCCATTTTGGATTCTTCGTCGGGACTCAAATGTAAAATCATTAAAACATTTCAATATTAGGACTGCAAAAAACTTTCTTATTGGATTATTCTTGTATTAATATTTGATTTGATTTTGTAAACCGTAAGTTCTCATATTTGTTTTTTTAAAGTATTTTTCCAGGAAAATAAATTTGTTTTAATATTTTTTAAACCTTGTTGTTTTCACTATTTATTGTGTTACTGTTTATTTGAGCCTTAACACGAACTACTATCCAAAGTCTAAAGAAGACTAGAGTGCTAAGGAAAAGAAAAATATTCCCCATGAAAAGAAGTAAGGATTTTATCTGCTAGATAAAACTAATTTGTTCATTAATTGATCAAATTACGATAGAGTTAACTGCTTTTTGAACGAGTGAGATAAAACATGTAATGAAATGTATTGCAGATTGGTTAATTTACTTTTGAAACAAACATGTTGAAATGTTCTTTATAACCGCACAACGTACGTATCGAACTACTAGAGTATAAACTGATTGATGGGCCAATTGATTTTGTAATACGTACATAGGTACATTCATTTATGCATGCGTAGATATATACTGAAAGAAACAGTATCAAGTCTTATTTACTTTTGTGGAACGTGAATGTTGTAGAGAATCGGTGAGAATGCAGAGATTGATTAACGAGATGACGATATAGTACATGGAATCTTAATTAAGCTTTTTGTTGTTTATCTATCTGCAGCAACAACACATTTCAGTTTAAAGTATACAATCTGAGGTCTAGTAAAAAAGGAGGCACTTTTGGCATGATTTGTTCATTGCATTTAATCGTTGTAAAGTGTATTTAAATGATCCACTACTAATGAGAAACATTGGTCGAAGATTGACTTGCTCCAGTAAACGCAAATTTGGCCAAATCAGGTATCGATGCTATCATATCTGTAAAAAATAAATATGAACGTGATTTATTTTAACATTGTAATTATTTTTGTAACATTACAATTGTGTGACTGATATCATTTAGGTTAATTCATAATAGCCGCAACACGTATGTTTTGATAGAATTTGTCATTCACTAAATGTTCGCTTTCTACTACTGTAATATACACTCTGTAAAGAGTAGGCGTTGAAACATAATCTGGTTTAAATTTCAATCTTATAATATACTTTTCTTATTTATCTCTTTCACCTTACCTTCTTGACTGACATTAGAGTTTCTATCTTACGTATGCTCATTCGTCCCCTTCGAGCCACTTACTTTATATTTAAAGATAAGACAACCGATTATGCACTTAACGCATCTTCACAAAGATAAAGAGCATACCTTAAAAATGTATGCGTTTCAATTTGATATTTATGAATAATATTGTCATTTTCGATCTAACCACAAGCAGCCTTTCATATATATATATATTCATTCACTTGGTACTCGACGTAAATAGATAGGTCGAGTACCAAATTAATATTTAATACAGCTTAATCACTTGTAAATTCATATGTGGCCCTGTATGTATATATATATATATATATATATATATATATATATATATATATATATATATATATATATATATATATATATATATGTGTGTGTGTGTGTGTGTGTGTGTGTGTGTGTGTGTGTGTGTGCCTGTATATATGTGTTTATAGATACATCATCATTGATATGCCACGAAATGTATAAATGTTTCATTGGAGGAAACGAGGATGCGCCAAGACGTAATTCTAACACTGAAATATATTACAGTTGATCTAAGTCATTAATATGATTTAATTAGCATTGCAACCGGTCATACAATTTTTACAGACCTCCATTTCTATCTTTAAATTTTCTGTTCGTTTTTAGGACTTCTTTTGGAACCATTTATAGGCCAAGAGATATCATCGCACTGCATGACACAAGCAAAAATCCAAATATATATATATATATATATATATATATATATATATATATATATATATATATATATATATAGAGAGAGAGAGAGAGAGAGAGAGAGAGAGAGAGAGAGAGAGAGAGATGCGGTGGTGGGGAAGCTGAGACGTACAGCCAAGGCATTTATTCATAGCCCATACCTATGTTTCTTTTTAGTGGGTTAGTCTGCTGCTGTTCCAAGTAAATAATTGGGACAGAAACACTTGGGGTAGGGTAGAGCGGGTTTCTGACATTTTAATATTATATCTCTGTTTTTCAGTCTATTATTCATCAATTTAAATAAATATCAAGAAAAAATAAAGACCAGTAAAGAAATAAATAAATTACAGTGTATGTCTTCCTCGTAACCAAAGCATGCGTTTGTAGTCTTGACAGTTTAATGCCACTTTGTAGAATCGGTGTTTTGAACACTGTTAAAATCCCTGTAGCTTATATAACTAACCGTACGAAGTTCAAGGTACGTTTAGTGTACGTGTTACAAGTTCAGGTTCCATATTCTCTCTCACCCCATGGATGGAGGGAGACAGTGAGAAGGAGATAGAGGAAGAAAGAGAGAAGTCAAAGAGGAAGAGGATTTCGATGAAATTGTGCTCCATATTTTCTTCATTTACAAGGCGCTAATTATGTCGACAATGTTCAATTAGTGTAAATTCTTCACAGATTTGGAGAATAATGAAGCTGTGTTCAATTGTTTAAAAAATATAATGACTTTAATGCGAAATGGGCGTGCCTCAATTTCATATTTTTGATATAAAAATTGTTGTATAACCAACTCTTTATCCATTCATTTACACATACATACATACATACATACATACATACATACATACATACATACATACATATATGAATGCTCTGTTAAAGCAATCTTACGGTCGTTGAGTATTTAGCCACCACACGGGAAAGACCCACCAAGAGAAGACGGATGATTTTCTTCAGTTGATCTAGATTTCCGGTGGGAATGTCCCGCCCCGTCTCAAATATAACATCATTTTTCAAGATTGAATTGCACAACGTTGTGTTATTGTCAGAGGAGGTGAAATCTGACTAAGTGTTTTAACTTCAACTTGATCCCATTTTCAATGTACAATGTAGTGCACAACACACACACACACACACAAACATATATTCAAGTTAAAACACTTTATTTATATATATATATATATATATATATATATATATATATATATATATATATATATATATATATATATATATATATATATATATATATATATCGTATGTGTGTTTGCAATGAAATAAAAAGCCATGATATAGGATTATATATAACACATGTGACCAATATTATTATAAAGTGAACTTTTGGTAAAGGTCAAGGTGTTTACAAACCGCGTTTAGTGCATATTCCAGACTGAAAGTGTTTATTTGGAGACATAGTGACACTTGGAGAAAAGACAAACATCCGTAGGAATCTCCCTATAAAACGATAATGATAATTTGCTAATGAATAATGGATATCATCCCTATGCCAACCAAGCTGGGAGGAATCATATATATGTTATGTGCCTAGCAAAACATTTACAAGGACTCACCCCTTGAGTGTTCGTGTTGTCATGACTTGGCAAACATTTTAAAATGCTACAACCTGTATTTATCCAAACATGTATAATTTCACATGCTCATTGGAGCAATTCTGCTGTCAGAACATCAGAGCTGTGTAGTTATTTTAATTTGTCAATGTCTGTAATTTCGGTCGTAACTTTGTCTGCAGTTTGCAAAAATGTCATCATTGACGTGACCAGTTTTGAATAACACATGAATTAACAAAGTTTGAAGTGCACTGTTAACGTTGAGATGTGGCTTCTATTTCTTTATGAGCAGATCGAATATTTTAGAAGTGAGTAATATTGTTTGCATTAAACTATTGTCCTACAAACAGGCATTAGGTCGAACAGTTTATGGGCACTTTTAACGAACTTGTATAATTGTTTTGTGCAATCTATGAAATATAAAAAACATGAATATGAATGATGTATGCTAATAAGTAGTTGACATAAGGAACAGGGAGACTGGCGTCATCTATGATCCTTCTAGTAATATAATATGATATATATATATATATATATATATATATATATATATATATATATATATATATATATATATATATCCGCTCACTGCTGTCAAAAGAATTTAGACTTCGAGAGACATACCCTAAAGATGAAATATTTCAGTGCATACAATTGATGTTTCCATAACACTTCATACACTAGTATAGTGACTTTCAGACCCAGACAGCTATCCTGAGAAATGATAGATATACAAATATTGAACAATCATTTGCCGGGTTCAAAGTTGCCTGCCCTTCTTTATAGACGTTACGTCATTACTATTTCTCGCTTCCAAGCAGGAATGTGCAAAAAATATGAAGACAATATTAGCATAACATCTAAGCGATGAAGTTCATAGTTCGAACAATTAGCTCACAGTATTTTATGAACGAATGGTCTAAGTGAGCATTGTCTAAGAAAATGATGTGAGAGAATGATACTATTTTTGAAAATATCAAACGCAGTCGTTCTTCGATGTTAAATTAAATTGTTTGTTCATAGATCATATTTGGATCATTTGCAAATGACAAGAAAGAATAAGAATGATCACTGTTCTTATTTAGTCATTTTCCCTCCATCAGATATAAGCATATACATTTAGGTTTTGTACATGGTTGCATGTTTGATGTATATAATAAATCAATTCCGTCACATGTAGAAACATTCATTCAATGCTAATCGTGTATACTTTCGTTTATTTACATGTCAAAGAACGTTTGTATAGCCGTCACACTAATATATAATTACGATAGGTTCCACATGAAAGACAAAGTTTTTATTGTTATTACTGCACGTAATCGTGAGAACAATATTTTTCAGAACCAATGTCAGTTGAGAATTTGTTCTATGGACCAATGTCGGTCGATCATCGTCGAATCTCATGGGTATGTTTGTGTCAATTTTTATGTCCAAATATTTCTCTCTCTCTCTCTCTCTCTCTCTCTCTCTCTCTCTCTCTCTCTCTATATATATATATATATATATATATATATATATATATATATCGGACAATTAATTTAAAAAAGAAAAATCTTTAGTTAACATAATTCAGTTCACAAAGAAAACTGTCTCCCGGTATAATAATTCGATAAAAATATAATTATGAATAATAAAAATAGTGTTATCGAATTACGAACTTATTTCGAAAAGGAATACCGAAATCAAAAGTGCATGTCCTTTCTTTTTCCTGGAGCTGTTTTTCAATTGATTTATTAATGAGACAAAAAACAAAAGCAAAATAAGAAGAGCAAAGATGATATGGAATGATAAACTGCAAATGATATTCAAAAGATGAGAATGTTATTTTCCAGGAAGGTTATATTCCTTGTTTTATCCTCCTAGATCAGAAATATGGTCTTCAGTAGTACATCAACTTGCTTACCATAGGTTTCATGCTAACGTATTTTTTTTTGAATGAATGTCTTTTACTATCAGACTGTTTTCAAACATTGACAATAAAAAAACATATTCTAAGATTGATCGAAATGCGATGAGTAATATATTTCCCCAGAAACGTGTCAATCGCGACGGTGTCGTACTTGTAACTAGGTTCAGACGAAACATAACAAGTCCGACAACTGGAACGAACGTGTCTCGCAGTCCTTGTTATAAACTAACTTTCTGACTTTTCGCTAGCGTGCTAAACACAGAATTATTCATGAGCTTAAATTAATTCTTTTCAATGTCCTGTATGGAGTCTTTCTTTTTATATATGCTAATTTTGATACCAGTTTCCATGGGCAGCATGTTTGAATGTTGTCGCATTATAAAGCCAATCCAAATTAATAACCATAATGTCAAATGTGTTCCTACGTTGCAGACATGTTTTTAGTCTGAACCAGAAGACATTAAGATGACAAAATAAATTTGTATTCTCCGGCAAACTGGTTTCATCTGTTTTTTTTCCCCTACATCATGTAGTCATACGGACAAAGTCTTTGCGAGTCACCAAGTCAAGATGGTCGCCTAAACATTTTAAGGTATGTCGAAGCTCTGATGTATGTTTCACTCGCCGATCTAAAACTGTCGTCTATCTCGAAAGTGCAGATAGCCCATTGCAAGGACATAAAGCAATCCATGTGAACTGCAATGCAAATAAAGTCTCAATTAAATTGTCCAAAGTGTTTCAGTCTCAAATGCTAGTTATAACTGCACAAAGAATGCATCACACATTAATATAATATGGCATCTGTAGATGATTATTACTCAGTTAATATCAATCAATATTTGTATACAAAATGACAGTGATACTAACATATCCAACATTTGAAGATTCATAAAACTGTCTTTGTCTTCTGCAATATAAACAATTTTTGCGAATGGAACACCGCTTATATAGTCTACTGAGCCAAGTAAACGTTTTTTGAAGCGTACCGTGATCAAATTGTATGGGCTCGCACAGAGTTTCATTACGGAAGACCAGCTTGCCTGAGCCAGCTGTTAAGAGCATTTCCGTATCCAGGGGAAAAAACATAGCAGACTACGAAATAATTGTTCATCGACTGACGTGTTCTTGCAAGTCTTGATCACATGCATTATTCTACAACATTTTACGTTGGTTTTTAGTAACTCTTGCGCGTGAAACCATCATGAAATATGTATGATAAATAATTTGCTCGCAATGCTGCCCTCATTCTATTACTTCTTTGCAACCGTGTACGTATTTACTTGTCTGGTTCTTTGCTAAGTGCATCCACATAACATCTCTTAGTATGCGATTGAATATTTCGACGAAAACATCTTTGCCTTATAAAACATAGAATGATTATGCAATTTAGTTTGCGCGAGCCAGTTTTTAAACATGTCATTGTAAAATTCTTAGAGATGAAAAACTCATGGCAATTTTGATATACCTGACACAAATGCACACTCGTGTCTGATAGAACTTCATGTTATACTCTGTACATCAATGTTCCTTGTGTGCCACTAGTAACATTGTGCGTCTAACTCGTCTTGGTTTCATTTGTAACACACAGTTACATTACTGTATCTAGCTTCCGCAGATAAAATATCGCTGGCTCATTAAAAAGGTAGGCATTGTTTCCAAATCGATCCCTTATTGATATCGTGGTTTCCAGTGTGCTATCAAAGAGTGGAAAATAAATGAGGCGCGATGCTTATCATGTCATGAGTGATCCTGATATCATTCTTTATAGCCTGATACGTTTCTAATGGTATCGTCAATTGTAAAATCAACTCTACAGATATGTGTCAGCGTTATAAATGTTTTATGCGCAGCATAATTTTGAGTGATTTATGTGTTATCGCTCGCATGTTCGTTTACTTTCAGTAGCCATTTTGTTTCATCAGCAATGTCAAAAGCGTTGTTTCCTTCAGGAGTTGTGATGTATAATATTCCAGTATCATTAGTAGAGATACAATATAACCACTTGATTTTGCTGTTCATAATGTTTTGAAATTGGTTCCATATTTCTGTCTGCAGAACACAGAGTAATTGCAAAACGAGTAGCTTGGTATCACTCAATTGTTTGTTGAACTTGACATTAAATAGATTGCTAGTTTATAATGCCAGCTTGACGTCAAAAACAGAATGGGTTTAAGTCAACTTGTCTATATAAAATCGTTTTACAGCATTGTATCATGATTTATTAAGCTGTTTTGTTGGAGACAGATGTTTTTGTATTTATGCGATCTAGTTGTCTATTTCAGTGTAAATGTTGCCATCTTATTTATATTAACAAACTCAACTGACTTTTATTTGTTTGCTGCTTTTTCCTTTTTGGGTCGTATTTTTAGCATGGGGAAACGCATAATACAGCTCTGACTTGCTAACCATAACCCGGTGTGGGAACGACTTAATGTAATTGCAGGTTTATGGCGTCTGTTAGATATATCTTGCAGCTTGTACGAGGTACCAGTGATAATATAATTGCTCTCTATGCAGGTCCTTTTAGAAACGCGATGAAATCAGCACTGGCAGATTCACCCAAGATAACACATTCATCGTAATTATCAGGAAAGTGTGATGCCAAAGGTCACAGGATCTTTCGTGTAAATGGTGCAGTAACTGTTGTGAAAGTTTGTAATTTTTTAGTTCAAAGTTCAACTATCTAAAGGACATCTGAACTTAGAAAGAAGCATCTTACTGCGGTCGATGACTTAGGCCAGGGCTATATTTGAAACTGTCTATGGCTTGAATGCAGTGTAGTTGTCAATGACCATATTGCAAGTGGTGATTGTACATATTTTCTGATGACTGGTTTAAATAGCTTTCCCCACAAGCATGCACAAATATTGCAGCATACATTTGTCAGACCCTTGTTTTCGCTATGTCTCCAGCTTTAGCAAAAGAAACAGACACATGGGACTGTAGTTAATTAGCCATCAATTATAGTTGTTATGGCTTGATACCAACTCGGGCGACGTTTGGCTGATCTGAATTGCCTTCAAGTATAGCCACAAAATTCAACCAAAACGTTAGGTCTAAGACTGATTCTAACAGACTTGCTACTTCGACAGGAATAATTTGTGTTAATTTTCCTTATGACACAGATTTACAAAAAAGAGAAGGAACAAAACATAAATCAACGGTAAGTCTGTTTAGGGCTAAGACAATACATTTTAGTTATATTTCTAGTTTTAAGGCATGTTGCATAGATATTGCTATACTGATTTATTCTTGGGTTTCGTCTTTGCTTTTTGAAGTATTCGTTTGCAAAACCACATTGAAATACTCGCTAACTGTGCTGTGTCCCAGAAAATAGAATAGATGGCTTTCGAAACTATTGCAAACTTTATCATGTTTTCTTCTAGTGATATGAACTATCAGCCATGAATATAGATGGTATTAGAAATAACGAGTTATTGCCACACAGTCTAACTTTTTTCACAGTAATTGCCCGTTTGTACGAAGCATGCCGTGTACCGTTTACTCTTTTTAAGGGTAAAGCTATATGAGTAGAAATTTGGCACTACTTTGTGTCATCTAGTTCGGAACTGCATGCTGTTTGTGATGTCTGGCAACTACTAAGTGTTAGGTGACAATATAATATTCAAAAGGTCATCAACGTAGTCTTGATTAAATATGGTATAGTTTATTGCATATACTTCTTATCTTCTATCGAAGAGAAAAGACATTTCAAATCGATATAGACATAATACATTCTAAATATTGCATGAAAATGACAAATATTTTATTTTCTTTTCATTATTGTTTTAATAATTGTTTCTAGATTTGTATTTGAAACATCGTCTCAAATTTCAAATTTAACATCTTAAACGGGTTTAGTGTAGATAATTATGTACTTAACCAATGGATTTATTTTTTAAAATGTTTAAATGTTTGTAGAATAAAAAATAATTATACACACATATCACTATGATAAATATGTATATAGCTGCAACATCTATTACATGGAAATATAATTAGTTGGTGATTGCAATTACTAACAGAGCAAAATTAATATGATACAATTAAATGTATCCCATTGAACAGAAAGAAAGGTTTGTTATAATGTACCATGCTATGTATTTTGAAATAATTTTACGTCATTTGAGAAATACAAGGATGAAACGGTATCTTTGTTTCGGCTGTGACCGTTTTGGTTGGTATAGAACAATTTAATTTAAGGATCGTTTCTATAAAATGCTAGTTGTTTAAGTGTCATTTTCTGACAGGAAATGCCACGCACATGCTAAGTCTCAATGTCCCCCTTCCATATAGCAACGGTTAATTGAAAATCCATGCCATACGATAATATATGACGTAATACTATCCATTGCATAGTATGGACGCTGAGTCTCTGTGACATACAGTGAGTTATAACATATTTCATTAAACGGAAAATAGGCTTACCGAGTTTCATTAAAATGAAACATACACACGCAATATATATATATATATATATATATATATATATATATATATATATATATATATATATAGCGAGAAGTATGAATGTATTGTACATTAATTATTCATTATTGGCTGCCAGCGTTTAACCGGAAGAAATACATCATCAGAGTGTCTTCCTTAGAATATTTGCATTCGATTCAGTTTTTATAATACGTTTCATTATGGCATCAAGCTCGTTGTGCAAATCTTCTATAACACGCTGCCTCACATTTGAATAAATAATGATCAGTTTCATTAAAAAAAATTATCATCTTATCCCTACGGAACTCTTCAGATGAGTCTGAGTTTGATGGTATCATCTTGATATGTTTCTGATAACTTTATTTTCTTTTCTCTACATAATTGCACAGAATGTTTGTAAATATATTGAGAGAGCAAGAGAGAGAGAGAGAGAGAGAGAGAGAGAGAGAGAGAGAGAGAAGGGGGAGGCGGGCTGTAAACAGAGATGTTGACAGTCTACGCGACAGGACGGTTTCTGGACTCATTATGTTTCTAAGTTATTCTGTAATAACCCGCTATACGCACCACGTCGCATAGAAAGCCTCTCTTCAATCTTGCGTTTATCTAAACAATACATATTTGGAGAAATGTATGTTATAAGTCTATCAAAATAGTTCAAAAAGCTAGACTCATTTAGATTGTTTGCTCTTTTGTATTGCGAAATGTCTTCATTGTAATTGAAAGTAAGTTAAATCCTCGATCAAAATGTGTTAACCTGCACATTGTGCTATTACAGCTGACCTATTGTAAGATCTTCAGTTTCCGATGTACATAGTGAGTGCAGGTTAAAAACTTATTCAGGTCCAGCAGTATGTACAACATACTTGAAGCAAACAAATAATTTGAAAAATATACTCAAATGTTAATTGGTACATTATTTATCTGATGATGTTGCCTTTGCTTCTTGATAACCAGACTTCTGTTTGCGTCCCTTTTTAAGACTTACATGTAACTTCGTAGTTAAATAAATTAAGGACTGGATGGCGCGTCTCTTGTTCGTCAGCCGCCCCTAGCCAAGGTTTCACATATATCTGGGGTGCGCTCATTGTCTCAAAACCTAAGGTTGAATTTGGTTCGGAATAATTAGTCTGTAGAGATACGGGCGGATCGCGATTTGTATAAAATGAAAAAAATGTCCCTAACATACAAGAACTAAATTGCATTCTTATAGTGTACTAATCGTGCTATTCGTTTCCTGTTCGAATTGTTTTAAATAAACAGTTATGCTAGCTTGCTAGCCTGCCCGGAAGACATATCGATATTGATATTTATTAATATTTGACAATGGTTCTCATTCTCTGTAATATATCAGGTTTACCAACTTCTAACACACAGTAGTAGCTGAGTTAACCACTTTGAATGATACAGACATATACGTATGTCACCTGATTTCTAAAGCGCACAATGGCTCATTTTTTAACGGACAATCTATTGTGATATCAACGTCTGTGTTACAAACTGACTTAAAAAATCATCATTACATAAGTTTAGATTCTCAATATAGTGTGTATGTGTGTGAGTGCGTGTGTGTGTGAGTGTGTGTGATTTTGGATTGTTAACGTAGATTGATCATTTTTTTCAGTCATATCGCTGCGACGTCTGCAATGCATGATATCACGCATATTTTAGCCTCTAGATTGGAAGTGACATCAATCAAAGTATATCATTTTAATGATCTTAAAATACTTGCATTTGAAAAACTAGATATGTCTGGTAGTGATCTTTCTGGAAACAGCCCGATCACAAATGTTTCCTTTGTCATCCCACGCAAGAGGTCATATGCTGACTTCAAAATATTGATCTTCATTGAATGCATATATATTTTTCGTCACTGAGATAAAATTCGATGGGACAATCTGAGGGACAAATATATATAGGCACATCTGTGACATGCAATGACCGGTTATATGCCTCAGTTACTGTAGTGATACTATCAAGTGGTCCAGTCCTATGCTTTACAGTTATTTATTTACTTATAACATCGGACAGTACATAGATGTATTCGCTAAGTAAATGTTTATTTAAACTTGCCAATATGAACAACTGAATTATATAAACGTAGCCTACATAGTTCAACTGTCAATAGTTGTTTAAACTACATTCGAAAAAGTATCATCAACTGAAATCACTAATGTCGATCAATGTGCTAATTGTACAATTTGTACATTCACCTGCCCATAGTTGCGTTTGCACAAAGCTATATATTATGTTTTTAGATTCGAATTGCATTTGCAAATTGTTTACATTTGCATTATTGGTCACGTTTCTCTTACTGCATGCAGTACATCATATAAAACTGATTCGAAAATGTGCTAAAATAATGCTACTACTGTGTGTTAGAAGTTGGTAAACCTGATCTATTTAAGAGAATGAGCACCATTGTCATTTAAAACTGAACGAAATGTCTTTGTCATGTTACTCACTCCATTCTAATGTAATATTCCAATAAACAAAAGCCATAACCATGTTCAGAGGGTATAGTATACATGGGAATTTGATAATTATGTATATTCATATGCCATGGGAAAATCAAAATAAGATATATTTTTTTACATAAGTATTTTACAATTTGTTATTCCAACACTTTATATATATATATATATATATATATATATATATAATTCATTAATAGCAAGACACAACTCTTGATCTTGTATCCATGTTTGGTGTTCAAAATTAAAATACGAATCAGATTATTGGTCTATATCTAGAATACTACACTTGTTATATGAATGGTCAAGGTTTTTCTCTACAAAAACATCCCCTAAAACAGTCTTATCACTACTCGAGCGCATTACAAAATACTACAGCATTGTAAGGCTTTAACACCTGGTAAGATACACCATAGATTAATAATTTGAGCAGCTCTTGAAAATGCATATATGGGCGGTTGAAACTGCAAATTTAAACATAACATTTTCATCGATCACAGTAATTTCAGTTGGTAACAATTTTATGAGGCTGTAGTACACTGCAAATTGACAGTTAAATTTTATATAATGTAGTACGTAATACTGACATGTTTTAAAACACGCTTTTTAGTGAACGTTGTTTAGTAATGTCACATATTACGAGTACACTAGCGAATGTACAGCATGTACCATATGACCAATCTATTTTAAAGGCGTATGTACAGTCACTGTAGCGATACTCTATTATTCAATGTCATGGATGTGAATAAGAAAAGTATGGATGCTGTTTCTCTGATTTTTGCAGACGAATTCCTAATCAGTGAAACAGTATACATACAATTAATGGAAGTGCGCATCTTTAAGTCAGCCTATTACCTCTTGTATGGACTGACAAAGCAAACCTTTGTGATTCGTCTGGTTCCGTAAAGGTCACTAGCAGTAAGAAATTACAGCTATTTCTTCAAAATGCAAATATTTCCAGATCATGAAACATTATCTTATTTGATTAATGGATTTGTCACTTCCAACCTGGTGGCTAACGTATGCATGATAGTCTTGGAGCACCTGAACATAATACTAATGTGCAGAGTTCCGTTCAAAATAAATTATACTCTTACTCAAAGTCACAAGTTGCCCCACCAGACCTTTCCTCAACATAATACATGGTATAAAGGGTCATGCCATGTAGTTCTTTCATTGATTATTCTGTACTTGATCAAGGAGCAATGTACAACAAAATCTCACTAGAACGTAGTTTTTTTTTTTTGTCTCAATA